>OZ012689.1:32311140-32382758 GCA_963942565.1 Maea johnstoni
GGGTTCAGATCCTTGAACGTGGTGTAGAAGCGCATTCGGAGGAAGTCCTCCGCCCGTATTGGTTCATATTTCTCGGATCCATCCACTGGTTGTATGAGGACATTGTCATCAGGGTTACCAAAGAAAACTATCGATTGTCGCGGCTTCAGTCTCCTATCTTCATCGTCAGGCATGAGAATCCGGTGCTTCTGGAAAAAGGATATTGCAAAAAACTTTTTATGCAAATTCATGTAATCATCATCAAAATCATACTCTTGGCTAATGTAGAATAGGTAATTAATCGAAGTAGGTGACCCTTCTAATGCTAAGGATACTTTCGTCCAAACCACAAAGATGCAAACATTTTTGAAAACCATCTAAACGCTGTCCTGTTGGTATTCATTAAATAGCTCTTGCTGAGTACTCACATATAAGTACCCATGTGCCAGGGTTTCAGTCAATTTTCAGGTTTTTTGCATCATTTTGTATTGGCCAAATTATCTACCAGCAGCGTAAGGGTTAATTCTGCCAAACTTCTCTGAGTGGAGTCAGTTGGGTATAATGAAATGTATTATACCTGTCATTAAAATATCAACCTTTAATATTTGAGTTTTTTGAATAAAACATCTCGGAATTTTCTTTTTGGTTAATTTGCACCTAAGATTAATTTCCTAATTTCTACAGTATTTCCACACTGCTTGTGATAAGCCTGCAACATTCTAACCCCCTACTAATACCACTGACCCACAATTCAATGTTGCTGTGAGGTATTTGGCTTACTCAAGATTACTGGCAGTTTTCCAAGACACATTAAGCAGAAATCAACCATCACAGCCTTAGGCAGAGGGGAGATACAGCAAGAAGTCTGCGGGTGAAACATTGGACAGCTTGGCCAAGGAGGCAGGCCCCTTAACACTCACCCCTTACCACCTAACAACATTTTTTCATAGCTGGTCTATGTAGTTTGTGATTGATGCGTTAAACCACTCAGCCATGGGGGCTCTCACGAGACAGATATATATTTGAATTCGAACTCACCGTTGCTATGAGTTCGTCGGCAGTCCATCTCTGCATCAAGTCTCCAATGTTGATGACGGCTGTGCCTGGCATGGGTGGGACAGCAACGTAGACACCTTCCCTAGTCTTCAACTAAACAAGACAAATAAAGTAATGTCAGCAAGTGTCAAAGTAAGTTTCAAAATTTCGAATGTGCACAAAACTCTCAAAAAAAGGAAATAAAACTTTATTCTTTTATTGTTTTTATGTAAAAAGGGAACTAAAAGCTCACATGCATAATAGCGTATATGAAAGTAATACACTTCAAGAATAGGATGCTGTCCTACTTTTTCTCTGAAGTGATCCAATGAGGGGAGAATTTTGCGTATTGCCACCAGCCTGCCCAGCCCCTAGTAGCCCCTTCAGGACAGGAATTCAGTGATGCTAGCCACTGCTTTTGTCTGACTTTACCAACAGGAATTATATGAAAAATAACTCTACCACCCTGTCTTTTTGTACAGCCAATTGCTGCTCATGATTTTACCATTTACCTGTTTGATACTCATACAAGTTTTTATACAACTTTCAAAGAGAGTTGGTGTGTAAAGCACTACAGTCTATGATGCACTGCTCAGAGAGGAGGGGACAGGAAGTGGGCTGCCACTCACTGAGTCACAGCTGATAGCAATTGAAGAACATGGCTGCTACCAGGGGCTGCTAGGGGCTGGCCAGGCTGGTGGCAATAAGCAAAATTCTCCCCTCATGGGATCACTGAGAGAAAAAGGAGGACAACATCCTATTCTCAAAGTGTATTACTTTCATATAAGCTAATATTTATGTGAGCCTTAAGTTCCCCTTTAAGTTTGGTGACTGGAATTATATCTTTTGTGGCATTGTTTGGTATCATTGTCCGGTATTATTGTGTGGCATTATCGTTTTGTTCTTTTAAGCACTGCTTTTTGGCTAAAATTATTTTTCTTTACTTTCTAAGTGTGTGTGTGTGGGGGGGGGGGGGGGGGGGGGGGTTGGGAGAGAGGGGGGAGTTATTCTAGTCTAATGCATTATTAGTTTTAGTGGGGGGGGGGGAGTATTTTAGTATTATTTCCAGTATCATTGATTTTGTTGTTATTATTTGGCGTTTCCTTAGAGTTGCATTTCTTTCTGGTATTTTTTGGCATAACTTAAGTGGTTACTTTTAACACATTCATGCCAAGAACTTCCTGTGACAAATGCAGGGGTCAGACTTTGGTTAAAAGCTCAAAGAGACCACCGGACTAATGTTTTTCAAATCGCCATAGCCAAACCCAAGATCTCATAGACTTAGTTTTTATAAATGCTGCAGTCCCACAGTAGTCCTTCCCTCAAAACAATTTTTGAATGTGTAAGCTATTTTTTCATTGGTCTATTTCTATTGTACCAAAGGATAACTGATGTGTCAAATGGTGTTCTTCAACTAAATTCATTATTGATATTGCTCTGAGCATGATCTTAAAAAAATAATTTTCTTATAGCCAGCCGGGCTACAAAGGCAAATATTACTATAACCCAACACAATTTTCTGTAGGCTTTGGCTATGGGGATAGTGTCTAGCCGGAACCCTGCAAATGCCATCAGAACCTATGTGGAAATTCACCTGTCCAGACGACACATGATTGGGATAAACTATTATCTGGTCTTACCCAGGGCCTAAGCTAGGATTTCAAAAATGCCTGTCCAAAACAGCAATTTCAAAATGTTTGCCCGTCCAGATTTAGCTACTTATCTACTTCAAATCCTTATACCAGCTACAGTTGAAAGCTTAGTGTGTCAAAAAGAGCAATGTACATTCAGCAATGTCCTAGAAGATGGTTTGTTAGGAAAATATTTGGTTATTACACCCCAAAAGTCAAAATTGAAAAATCATCATAGAAATTTTTGCCTGTCCAAACAGGAGGTTTTAGGAAACTACCTGTCCAAAAGACAGGTAGGACGGGTCCTGGCTAAGTCCCTGGTCTTACCTCTAGTCCTCCAGCGTCGTCCTGGAAGAGCAGGGTCATGCAGCCGTAATCCGTGTGCTCACCACAGCGGACCTGCTGCGGCTTGGTCACCTTGCCCTCCGGGATCGCAGGGTAGTAGAGACTTCTCAGCGATGATAGGTTATGGCCAGTGACCACCTCCTTCATACACTTTGAAAATGTGTCTACCTCCTACAAACACAATAAAAGCTGGCTAAGAACATGTACCATCTACCTAAATAATATGCACATTTCAGCATTTTAAGTGTAGACAATATAAGATTTAATATGCATCTATTAACTTGAATACCTCTAGAAATTCAAACATTAGAAGAACATGTGAATTGATTAAAACCTCCACACACACACACACAAACGCACACCAAACACACACACACACACACGCACACACACACACACACACACACACACATATATGTATATTTATATAATGGAAAAAAATAATGGAAAAAAAAGAATCTCAACTGTTGAGGCAAAACTAAGTTGAATATCTCATATAGCTTACCAGGCCCAGACCAAGCGCTATGGCACGGAGAATTCCAAGAACCACAGTTGAGCAATTCTTGGCGAACGACAGCATGGCACTATTGAAATGAGGCACTTCAGAGGGCATGTAATCCTAAAATGAGAAGTGAAGCAATGTGTTCATTGTTTGCCAAATTTCCACTCAGGTCGGTATTGATGATCAAGCAAGAGATGCGTCTCCAAATAACCCAAGAAGTTAACTATGTTTTAGCGCAATCACGCTAAAAACCATTCAAGTATTATGGGAATAAGTGCAAAAATCTTGAAAATTTATGGAAGATCCACAGAAATGCATGAATTAAATGTGTCTGATTCACAGAAAATCATCACTCACCTATGTGATATAATAGTGGTACCTATCAACAAAGAAATCTCTTTAAAAGATGAATATTTTTTGTTTGTTGTGGATATCATAACTTTGCTAAGTATAAATGAACATCCAGTTAAAACCCACTGCGTGCTGACCACTATTTTGCTTAAAGTTTACCCAACGTTTCTAGATATCTTACTTAATTGATAGACAAAAGAGGGGTTCTCCCATGGCTGAACAGTCTAGGACCATTCCTTCCTATCTCAACCCTGGAAAAACTCCATCGTTTTGCATTCCAAAGGAAACTAATGTGTTCCATCCTTTTATTAGAATTTTTACATCAAATATTCAAATTGCATTATTCATTCTACCATTTGTTATGAAAAGAAGATGTGCATGATGATTTCTTACCACATTATGTATTTGGGGACGTATGAAAAACGATTCCTTCAAATCCCCTGGTCTCTCCCTGTTAGCGCTGCTGAAAAATACCACATCATTACAATATGACTGCACTGTTCGTTTATTAGTAGCCAAAAAGAAGCCAGTTCGATACAAAGTTTGCCAATTAAGTGCTAATTTACATATTCTTATGGCAGGTAATTGAGCCAATCAAAAAGTCATTTAGATAAATATTTCTCCAGTTTCTCATGAAAAGTTCCCTTCCTTGCTAGTGACGCCTAGCGGGGAAAGAGCGAGTCACCAGTCATCTGTGACCTTGACCTCATCCAAAATAGCAGGGAGTTCCCCCCCCCCCCCCCCCCTCACAGCATGAGTAACTTGATAGAATGGATTTACATTAGAGGATGCATGGTTTCCCTTGGGTTTTGCCCACGGGGAAAACCATCCTCCCTCTGGGATCCATTCCATCAGGTTACCCCCACTGGGATATCATATTTGTATATTATTTTGTACATTGCACAAGAGTGATAGGCTAATTGCATATTTTTCAAACATACCTTTAAGCTTAAAATTAACTTTATAAAGGCAACATCTCTTTGACTAGAGTTTTTAAAGAAAATATAGGGGAAGACGCATGCTTAATCAGGCCAAAAATTTTTTTGTTTGTTTCCTGTATTTAACGGTCCGTAAAAAAATAGGGTAGGTAGGTCAGTAAAAAGATATTTTTTGCATGATTTTTTTGGTCAAAAATGTGTGTTTTATGCATGTTTTACGTTGATTGGAGTTGGGAGGGCGAAAAAAAACTTAAGGGTAGGTATTTTTTTTGATTAAAAACTTGTTAGGGTAGGGTTACAAGAAACAAACTACTTTTTTTTTAGGCCTCAGAACTTCTACAACTCTCCTTCAAATATTTTTTCATGTATCCTAGATCCAGATGCCACTTGCTTAGGGGCAACTGTGTTACCATCTTACTTCATCAACGCTAGCTCCTACATAAATTTCAAATAGCTATGTTCCTACATAAATTTTGTCAAGTACTTAAAAGGCCCTAAGCAGCTGCCTATTCCCAGACATGTTGTATATCTCAACATTAGTATTTCAATGGGGAACCACCAGAAGTGGGACCTCTGGCAATTTTAGGTAGAACTCAAAATTCTAAAATATTACAACCAAAACTATCTTCAGTTTTGTTAACTATCAACATAAGATAATACCTTTATTATCAAAGTAACCATAAGTAACATGAGCCATATGTCTGTGACACAATAAATAGCACAGGAGTTTGTTATGAAATTGTATGACAGAAAATAGCATAAAGAAATATGATCAGCATTCATCATAGTGTCTGAAAAGATGTTCAAGGTAGAAGTGACAATTTTGAAAATTTGCAACCGAAAGTATCTTCATTTTTGCTAACAATATTTTCTCAAGTGACAATCAGTAACATTAGCCATGCATGTAAGTTATGTGTTATAAGAGGAGGGTATGTGATTATAACCCTAAGTCTGGGATCAGAGATTTTCATATGGGGTGGGAGGTAAATTTTCAAGGGGGTTGTTGACTGTATTATTGAATTTTCCTCGTAAAGTTACACCCAGCACTTTTTTGAAAACATTTGTGAAATGATCACTTACCTCTCTCTTTCTAGTTCATCATAGCCATACAAGCGATCATGTGGCATGCAGTACTTGGACTTTGTGGCGACGGGAAGGGTGAAGAATTCTCTGGACACACGGAAGGCTTCTTGTACCTGTTCAGTAGATGATTGATCACTTGTAAGAGTTTCCTAGCCACCTTATTTTTTGTTATAGGGATTAACCCTGCTCTTGCTAACACCGGATATATCCAGTGCTACATATCTTGCCTGTGTGACCAACACCGGATATATCCGGTCTTTGGGTACCCTTGCCCTTAGCAAAATAAAATCTACCTAGGTCGATTAAGGGGTATTGCATTATACTAGATATCAATGTTTTACCTTTTACTATGTTTCTATTTCAGTTTGTGAAGCACATTATTGAAACAGTAATAGAAATTTATGAAATCCTTTTGATTTGTTGGGTAGACCCACAATATCTCTGGTCCCAGGGGATATAGGTTCTCCCATATGGGGGTCTAGCATGACAAGGGTTAAGATTAGGCAGATGGTCTGCTTGCGATAAAATGAACATCATAGAAACTTTAATTTTTTGACCTTTTTTTTCAAAATTATTTATCCGAGTCTTTTATCAGGCCTGTCCAACCTGTCATACTTTTTTTGCACCACAAGTCAAGTGACAAATACGGCGACATGCAAACTTAATGTGACAGTACACAACAAACAAATTTCTGACTTCTTTATAATATACAACTGCTTCCTTTGAAAAGTCAATTGATAAACGTACATACATTCATGAGACACCTGCAAAACATGTTGACAATTTAAGGCCTAAAAAAGAAAATTGTTTGTTTCCTGTAACGGTCCGGAAAAAATAGGGTAGGTAGGTCATTAAAAAAATACTTTTTTCGTTATTCTTTTGGTCATAAATGTGTGTTTTATGCATGTTTATGTTGATTGGGAGTTTGGAGGGCGTAAAACTTAAGGATAGGAATTTTTTTGAATAAAAACTTGTTAGGGTAGGGTTACAGGTTAAACCAACAACTTTTTTTCGGCCTAACCACCTGGTTGGACACTGGGTCATGGACTTAGCCAGGACCTGTCCAACCTGTCTTTTGGACCTGTAGACAGCTTCCTGAAGATCACTTTTATGGACAGACAAAAAATTTTATGAAGAATTTTAAATTTTGACTTTTTGCGGACAATATAAACCAAAATATTTTCCTAACAAACCATCTTCTGGACATAGCTGAAGTATGTATGAATTGCCCTTTTTGACACAATAGGCTATTCAATATATAGTTGGTATAAGGATTTGATAAGGAGCTAAAATCTGAATGGGCAGAAATTTTTGAATCGCTGTTTTGGACAGGCAGTTTTGAAATCCTGGCTAAGACCCTGCACTGGGTACGGATTATCAATATTACTCTAGCTGGAAAGCAATTGTATCCATTCGAGTTGAATTGCTTTGAAAACTGGTCTGAGTGCAGTGAGTTTTATAAGCGTCTTTAAAGTCTGAACAAAGAAACATTGTAATAAACAAGCCAACCGTAAAAGTGGTGTTTTCTCTATGAAAATCTGCTTTTCCTGTAATCCAAGCCATCAAGACTGTTAAGCTTCCCATCTGACAATTGCTCTTATATTCAAAATGGTATGCACCTAAGTACATCAAGGAGCTGCTCGTGCCTTATAAACCCAGACGCCATCTACGATCAGAAGCAAAGGGCCTTCTGGATGAGCCTCGGACTAGACTCAAATTTGGAGATCGCGCTTTCTCCATTAGTGCACCGAGATTATGGAATGCGCTTCCACAACACCTGAAGGATTCTACATCGTGTCAGGCCTTCAAGAAGTGTCTCAAAACACACCTTTTCAGGCTCGCCCATTGAGGCGTTGTGGACTATGACTAAAACTATGACAATGTGCAGCGCTTTTGAACATTTTATGAATGGAAAAGGCGCTATATAAATTCCAATTATTATTATTATTATTATGTATAAACACATATAGACTTAGTGCATAATGTTTCTCATGTGTCAGCTTGATGCTTGCTTTTGATAAATAAAGTGGGGATCAAGTGTACAGTTAGAACATATTTGATGCTGAGCATTCCACTGGGAATATGTAAACATTAAGGTATAATTTGTTTATGATTAGTCTCCCTGGACACTCATGAACTAACCCCTGGCAGAAAAATGCTAAATCTTCTAATGCCTCCTAGGGGTAATACTAATAGTTAGAAATATTATTTTGTGACAGGAGTTTCAAACTGTGCGCCGGGCATTCGGACCTTGGAAACTCCTGTTTATGGGTTCATTATCTGGAACAATTTTATTAACTCCAAACAATACCTAAACAGTACTCTCATTCTATTGTTCTGGCTGAATGTGTCCTTACCATGGCAACAGGCTTTTTTAGGAGAATTTATAATTTTGACATTTTTGGGGTATTAACCAAATATCTCCCAACAAACAATCTTCTATGGTGTCGCAGAAGTGCAAATTGCCCTGTGTGACACAATAGGCTATAAAATGTATTTGGTACAAGGATTTGAAGTAGCTGAGTAGCTAAATATGGACGGGGAGAAATTTCGGAATTTCTGTTTAAGTTTTTTTGAACAGGCAAATGTTTTTAGTCCTGGTAAATCCCTGCTTGGCATAGTCAAAATATAATGTTGTGTTGTTGCCATGTGAGTAGATTAATTACTATAATCCTAGTGTGATAGGGGGCGGGTGCGCTTATTCGGGACTGTGCGCTTAATCAGGTGAATATGGTATGTCAAAAAGGGTATCCTACATTAGATTGCTCCAAATTTGACTTTTAAAATGTTAAATTTGGCAAATTTATCATTAACTTGGTCTCATTTTGCAAAATCCCCTTGATTAATTCATACTTGGCCACATATGAATAAAATTTGTCTTAGACAGCATAATGTATATATATGTTTTTTATCCATTACCATATATCACCACACATTTAGTTGCTATAATACTACTACAGATCCGAGAGAACCAGGCAGCAGACGCTGGAACCTTCAATATCAAGATCATCTCCAAGCTGGTAACTTTAAATAATCAAATATACACATGCCAGGGCCTGAAGAGTCTGCCTGACCCTTATCTCTGACTTGGAAATAAATGTGATTATAACTGTAAAAGATAAAGTTCAGCCCAGACACAATCCAGGGGCAGATATAGGGGATCCAGAGGTTCACCTGAACCCCTCCTTCCAGGTGACACCTTTTGCACCACTACGCCACCAGTGGCAAAGTTTGGAACTACAATTATTGTGTTTTCCAGTGCTGGACTGTACAGCTGGCTTAATGGCATAGTTCGAAATTGCACTAAATTTGATTTGAAATAAAGGTATGTATAGAAACTTGTGAAACATGTTTTGTTATATACATGAAAGACAATTGTACAACTGCATTTCTTACCATGTGTCCAGCTGGACTTTTGTGACAATTAAGAACAATTTCAAACTTAAAATATATATATATATATATATATATATATATATATATATATATATATATATATATATATATATATATATATATATATATATATATATATATATATATATATATATATATAATTATACTTTTTTTAGTTTCGGGGATTCGAAATCTTGAGAGACTTGAAATAACCTAAATAAATATTTGTTATACATATGAAACGAACACCACTTATTGGACATTAACAACTTAGTGGCTCGACAAGTGGTCAATCTCTGACCTTATACCATTCCACCACCTGGTGGTCAATTGCAAAACTAAGTGTTAACACCCCCTCCCCCTTATGAAATCCTGGATCCGCCCTGAAAATCAACTGAACTAATGAGGTACTTCCATTGACATTTGATGTCAGCCTTTCTACTAATCTGGTTCTATCTCTCAGATCACATATAATACAGCTGTTAACAAATTTCAAAAAGTGTTAGTGTAGGCCTGAGAGCAGTAGTAGGGGATGTATTTCTCTGGTGTAGGCAGGGAATTTTAATCTGTGGCAGACCATTAAGATAACTCGAATATCATAAAACCACAATAGTAGCTTTAACTTATCACTTATTTACCTCGTTCTCTGGGATGCCATGGTGCTTTAGGTAAACAAAACCTAGTGTCTTCAATCCCTCCACCAATCGGTCACCGGTAAGTTGAAGGGCTTCATTTGTGGGTGCCAAATTTCCCAAGGCACAAGCAGAGATGTCTACAACCGGTATTTCCATAGCGGACTCTTCTCATCGAATGAGGGCAGCCCGGTCGTTCAATGGCACTATACACTGGCTTTATAGACTGTGCACCCATTTTCGTTACATAAAAAATCGACCTTTAACCAGAGTCTGCTAGGATTGAGAACCGTCAGGTTGTGGCACCCCGATTGGAAACCAGACTAGCGCGCCAGTCTATTTTAATACGGATGGTGATTGTAGACTCGTAGTCAAAAAGCACAGCCAGACACAGAATAAAAACTTTCATATATAATGGGTAAAATGGGTAGATAGATACTTTACAACTTAGTAGGCCAGATGGATATATATATATATATATATATATATATATATATATATATATATATATATATATATATATATATATATATATATATATATATATATATATATATAAATATAAATATAATATATATATATATATATATATATATATATATATATATATTATATATATAATATATATATATATATATATATATATATACATATATATATACATATATATATATATATATATATATATATATATATATATATATATATATATATATATATATATATACATGTATATATATATATGTATATATATATATATATATATATATATATATATATATATATATATATATATATATATATATATATATATTATATATATATATATATTCATAAATATAATGCCAATTTGGATTTTAAAAGATAAATTAATAGGATAACACCTGTGTCATGGCAGAGACCTTACAACAATAATACACGTAGCAATTAATAGAAGCAAACAAGGTAAAAAATCAAGAATATTTTCACTTTGCCTAAAAAAGATAAAATCGTCAAAAAAAATGTAAAAAAACGGTTTGAAAAGAACAAATGAAGAATGATTTTTCCAACTTTACAAATAGAAATCACAAAAAGCTCTAAATAAGGAACTTTATATATATATATATATATATATATATATATATATATATATATATATACATATATATATATATATATATATATATATATATATATATAGGCCTATGGAGCATTCTATGCCTATGCACCACACCTTTGGAATAAGCTCCCTGACAACATCAAGGCTGCTGATAGTGCTATTTCGAAAGGAGTTTATTTGACTACTGTAAAACCCTTTATAACCACGCCCCTTTTTATTCACGCAATTGCCGTGTGAATGCGATCACGGCAATTTAATTACACGCATCAACTGTATCACCACTAGATGGGGTATGTTATGCTATTTTGAACGTATATCAGCGCCAGTAATATACGCGTTATCATCACCTAGCGCGAAATGCGTGAAATTAAAAGGAGCGCAATGATAATGGGTTTTACAGTATATGTACCATAAACATCTGTCCACTGACTATTATACTTTAAAGCGCTTTTGAACATTATAGGTTGAAAGGGTGTTATGTCAAATATCAATTATTATTATTATATAAGTATGTATGTATATATATATACATATATATTAATATATATATATATATGTATATACATATAAATAGATCACATGTATATATAAATTTATATATATATATATATATATATATATATATATATATATATATATATGTGTGTGTCTGTGTGTGTGCATATATATACAGCCTTTTACGAAGTTTAGCTAGCCTAGGGTAAAAACTTAGGGTATATTTCTCCCTTATTATTATGGGAGAAACAGGTTCTATCACTTGTGGATTGAACCTTGCGATAAATGATAGCACTTCGCTATAGAGTAGCAAATCACACCAGAAAGTGTTTACCCCTTATCATTAATATGACTTAGCCATTCCACATGCACCTGAAGAGAATGAAGCACCCATAGCGATGTAAATACTTGGCTTAGGGTCGAGGGGGTCTGCAAAAGTCAAGCTACAAGAGGAGGGGTGGGGTCAAAATAGAAAGTGGAGGGAGGCCATGACTGAATAACTCAGGGTGGAGGGATCAAAGGTTTTGATTATTTTGGGACAGATATTCTTAAAGCATTCATGCTTGTAGCTCCCCTAGCAAGTCTTTATTGGTGGTTTTATACTCTTCAAAAAAGCAAATTTAGGAAAATAGAAAAGAAGTTGAAATTGATATTCAAAATCCAAATGTCAAGTCATAATCAATTACTTAATGAATCCATGCTTAAATCCATTTATTTTCAAAAATAATAACGAACATAAAACAAAAATCAAAAATCTACCTAAAACTTCCTTCCAACATGAACGGTTCAAATGTTATGGCCCTAATATTCAACAATTATGGCTAGAGAAGAAATAAGGCACATTGGAAAAGAAAGTGCAAGTTTCGGAGGAAACAACAGTAGGCAGAGATGGTTTAAAATAGGTTTTAATAAATGACATCTACTTGTCCTTACTTAAAGACCAGTCTGGTATAACAAAGAAAAGTAAACGAACTACCTTTCCTCAATACCTGTACCTGTAGTGAAAGGATGGGTAATGACAAAAGCATGGGGACTGAAACCAATTATCATGTTTTGAAAATATATATATATATATAAACATATATATATATATATATATATATATATGTATATATACATGTATATACATACATATATATATATATATATATATATATATATATATATATATATATATATATATATATATATATATATATATATATATATATATATATATATATATATAAATATATATATAGTTCAAGGCTTCCATGACAGTTGATAACAGTGTCATTAAGCACAAGCAATTACAAATAACCTGATTAGAGTGCAAAAAGGTCTGGTACCTCAGATGGATAAATGGGTGTAGTTGCTTATTCTTTTCTGTTAGTTTTTCATAGTTATGATCATTTTAAATCCCTATGTATATGGTGAGCATAATGTTCTAACAATTTAAAACATAAAACAAAAGCTATGTTTGAAAAATATGGGATCGCAAAACCAACAATTTTCAGCCAAGATCTTTTCAAAATGTGTCAATATATTTATACAAGTATCTGACCACGTCTTTGCCGCCCCAGACACTAATGGGTTTAAACTGTAAGTCTCAACAATGATGCTCTACACTGCCAAGTGAGTTATAAGTAAGGCTATGCAAATATCTGATGAAAGAATCATAATATTGAAAACAAAGCACAATTACCGTATTTTCGCGCGTATAAGACGCACCTGTATATAAGACGCAGCCCTTGTTCATGCCATT
This sequence comes from Maea johnstoni, assembly GCA_963942565.1. NCBI lineage: Eukaryota > Metazoa > Annelida > Polychaeta > Spionida > Magelonidae > Maea > Maea johnstoni. The sequence continues at coordinate 32,324,371 of OZ012689.1, forward strand.
AAAAAGATGTATGGACCTTAGCTTTGTGTATAGTACGCACCCCTCTTTCGGCCCATGTCTCTAGCTATTTTCAAATTACAAATGAAAGAAATGGAGGTCATCTTACTAACTAGCATTGTATTCGGACAAACATTAAGTTGATTGTAATAAGGGCTCGGACATTCATGCAGTGTATTGTAATTATTGTGCTTAGAATAGAACCGGCTGGACAGGTCCGATATAACAAACAACAGTTGAACAGTCAGAGACGTGCTAAACATGTTAGAAACACAATAGAAATGAAATCATACGCGAGCCTCAATTCTGATACGGGTTGCAGTAATGTCTGGTCATCGATTTGTGATCTCTTTGTGGCCTGGGCACTCGATGTAAGAGACCTCTTATTTCTACACTCGTATATTGGACGCATCCCCTTTTCATACCCCTGCGTCCTATGTAAAAAAGTGCGTCCTATATGCGCGAAAATACGGTAGTTATTTCTTTGACTACGACTATTGGTTTCATTGAATCAAATAATCTGTGTAACATGTATTCATAAGCGTATAGCTTACGCTACTTGTTAAAAGTAAATTAATCTTTAGTTGGTAATTTATTACAGTGGTTAACACGAGCTAGCAGGGCTCGTGGCTGACTGGACTTACGGTTTAAAGTGCCATCCGAAGCACTGGAAAGCAGCAAGGAAATCGAAATTTCCTTTTTCCATTCCCCCACTGGCTATCGAACCTGGAACAGCTGTCCTGCAGCCAAGTGTGTTAACCACTACACTAACTGTGATGTACTTGCCAAATAGGCAGCCATAAATGGCTGATTTTAATGCGACAAAATAGCATTTATTTCAAGGATCAAACCCTTCAATAGTACTTCTTGCAAACACTGTTTGGATCACTCAAAATTTTGACTTCAACAATTGCAGGTACCCTGGAAAGATTGGTTATTAATATATTACAATTATTTATCTGGCTTGGCGGCCCTCTCTTCTGAATGGTAATATGAAGTTTGACAAGGTTTCTTAATCATAAAGGTATTCCTACCACTGACTTCTCGCTATCTCGATGTTTTTTTGCCTTTGCGAGAAAGGCTATGTTCATATCCTCAGGGACTCTAGTTTTCCCACCATAACAAATGAAAATTAAAGCTTGATTTGGCAGAAGTGATGATAAATAAAATTGCAAATCTAATTTCCAACCATTACTTTTGATATAGAAAAGTGAATTCTTTCAATATGAACCAGAATTCCGACAAGAAACACAAACCAGGGTTAACTTATCAATATATGTGTTACCAGATTTGGTAATTGCAATGCGAAATTACTTTTTTTCATGGGACATCTTGTGAAAGCTGATGTAGTTTTCAAATAGGCAATTAACACAAATGCCTTTTTTGGGGCTTCACTAGAGGAAAAATAAGCTTACAAAATCATGCTTGCAATATTTGTAACACTACATGTACCTGTAAAACCATTCACTGTAATTTGTTACTCAGATTATACAAGGGCTTATAAGAATCTTAAGAATCACTAAAATAACAATTTATGAGGATACTAGCAGACCCTGAATAGTGTGTAGGGTAAGATCATTCATTGCGATGTTGAGTTTCCAACTGGAGAATTAGGAACTTCTCTTATTCACAGATGGTGTCTAAAATGGGTTTGACTATGGCTCTTATCAAACTTAAAGGCAAACATCAGAACAATCTGTAATGGGCAACAAATAACAATACACAGAAACAATTGGATTTTACTCTTTTTTAGGTACTAGTATATAAATGTGATACAATAAGTCAAATGATAGTGATTGCCTAAAATAGAAAACCATTTTACTATATCGAAGTATTATTGAATGATTACCAAAATCAGATATGCTATGCATCTCAACAAAGAAAGAAGGTTTGGGATGGAAATGTTAAGAATTACTTTACATACTTGTACCACCTACTGAGTCACCCACCCCCTTGGATATTTTAGATAACAGATATTTCAGATTACCTGATTAAAGGGGATTATTCTCATCAGCAGCAGCAACTACCTACTAATAGATTTACAGTACCAGAGACTTGTGTATTCCTCTCCATAGGTAGAACTAGGTACAGACAGACCTCCTTATAAAGATAGACAAATTAACCCCTTGGCTGCTGGTTTCCAATTTGGTCAACATGAAATGATGACAAAAAGCTGAGAAATCACTGAAACCATGGCAAATGGGTACTCATCTGATAGTACTCAGCAAGAGCTTTCCAATGAATACCAACACAACAGGGTTAGGATAATTTTCATAATTCTTTGCTTTTTTGTGCATCAGACGAAAGTAAACTCAGCAGCATAAGGGTTAAGGGTGGTACTCATCCACTATTTCTTACTGCGAGGTCATGATTGAGCCTAGAATGGTAAAAAAAGTGATAATTGCCCTAAGAAAAATATCTGCTACAATCATGAACACCTGAATGTCCAACTGCATGCCTTGAGGACCAAGAAGCATGCACCGCAATAATATCCGAGCCAAATATATTCACACAGTGAAGTTTTTTGTAAATCGGCTTTCTTTCTGCCCTTTTCTCAGACTTGCAGTGGACGAATTAGGCCCACATTGTTCCTTCTTTTATACACAAATCCTGATGATACCCAGCTGAAAATACTGATCAATTACACACGTCATTCCAGCAAGAAATATTGTCTGTCTTTTGTAAAATACACTACTACAAGTTCCTTGGTGAAAAATGTGTTCCACCTCTGCACGTACTGTTCTTTTAAGCCAGATACAAATTGTTCTTTCACTTTGATATTATCCTACAATAAGTCCGACTCCAAAGCGGTAGGCTCCTTTTACATGGTTTGCATAGCCACTGAGCGCAAAGGTGAATGGTAACGGAAGTAGCCTCTTCTCCAGCACAGCTCCTACACACCAATTGGAATCCAACTGACCTGAAAGAACAAAAAACAAATTATTTTAGTTGACTTGTTATGATGATAAACATCACCTTCCACATATTTGTAGACCCAGAGGGAAGCCAATAAGTTCCATCAGAGAAAAACAGGGGCTAATGGTAATCTCCCCCACCCCCTTTTTTTGCTAATTTTTTGTTCTTTTCAAAAATATAAAGCTCACATTAGGGATGGGGATCTTTGAGAATTCTACGGTTCGGTTCTCGGTTTTGCTTCTACGGTTCGGTTTTATCACGGTTTCCTAAACGGTTTATTAATGACATTTCTTGGATACGAAACTATGCAATGGAATGCGTGGCTGAACTTGCCTGAACTGGAAAGTTCCTATATACTAGCTCCCTGGCCACTTTCTCTACGCTCAGAAGGCTTCTAAGCATAGTGAAAGTGGGCAGGGTACCAGACTTGAGAGCTTTTGAAATGGCTGTTTGATCGTAGCGCTTGGCAGACATTGTGAGGCCAGCGAGGAGGTAGGTGCTGACAGTTTTATTACGCCTCCAGAAACCCTGTGCATGCATAGAAAACCGAACCGTGTAGAGGGAGGTCCGGTTTTTGACTGGTTAACCGCAATGCTCAGGCCGGTATCACATATGAACCCGTCCGCGGTCCCCATCCCTAATCCACATAAGTTCTATTAACGTTAATCTGATGATCATGGATTTCCCTGCGTATGGGTCTTCCCTAGCAATTTGCAAAACATAAATGCTTACATTATTCGGAGCAATGTGGTCATATAGTCTGAAACTAATCTAATCTTGCTTATTACAAAACATGAGTGCTTACATCATTCAGTACATTATGGTCAACAGGATTGAAATGATCACCAACACCAACATGTTTTATTTTTCAGTATAACACATTTTAAAATTCAGACATGCATTCTTGTAGTTTTCTTTAATTTACCTTGTATCCTAAATCTGATACCTTGTGGATCATATGCAATAAATGATATAATAAATGCCACTTTTGATATTATCAGATACCCTTATAGAACTAATTGACCAAATCTTCTTAGGACTAACACTGTTGACTCTAAACTTACCTTTAAATGATAAATTAGTTGCGGGTAAATCTAGTTGATAAGCTATTGTTGTTGTGGCTTCTTGTGTTCGTAAGCTTCCCTCCAGCTCTGCGCCGACCTGAAGAGCCTCGTTGATCTTGTGGTAGTAGCAAGCATGTACTCCACCCGCCATGGGGACAAGATTTAGACTAAGCTGGCAGTTATCACCTGAAAGAAAGCAAATACAGTGAATGACCAGCTTGAGCTTGTCTTGTCTTACTCAGCTTGAGTCTGAATCTAGTAGCTGATTGCTAAATTTGTTTGGTGTATTGGGATCCTAGCAATGCTTATTTCCCAGGATTCATTGTTAGGAGCCTTTGTCCCTTGCTGACTATATAGTTCAACTGTATCACGTATGACTACGTGTTTTCTCTGATGTCCATCCCAAGAACCTTTGAACTAATTGTGGGGGTAGCTGATGATAAATGTGTCATCCCATTTGTGAAAATGGTAGGACTGTCATTGATATGCATGCTAATAAGAATTTTGAAGAGAAACTCAAGTATTCAATCAAAAAGTGTTGAGATAACCTTCATTGTCTTTGCATTGTGAGAAGCTTAGGATCCTAGCCACAAAAATAGTGTGGACCATGTGAAAATATTCTATTAGTGCAGTTCTTCAAAATCGAATCGAAATAGTCGGAATCGAAAAATAAAATGTCAATGATCGAATTGATAAAAAAATGGATGTCAATGACAGTCCTAGAAAATGGAATATGGCTGATGTGTGCGTTCAGCCAGCAGTATCACACTTCGCCTATAGCCTTGTGCAATACTGCTGGTTTCTCGCAAACATCTTGCCGTATACCTAGGATAACTAATAGTATAGGGCAGGGGTAAGAATTACATGCATTACTTTTAGGCCCATGTAATGACAACATCTATAGACCCCTTTCTTGGCATCTCAGGTTAGTGATATAATACATTATTATACCTCACGTGAGGATTCTTGATTTTGGTTAGTCGAAGGCCATACATTAATTGTCATGCTATTCTCACTCCTTAGCTTAGCTTACATACTCCCGGCCGTGTTTTTTTTGGAGATAGGGGCACTAGAACCGATCGTTTATAACCTAAAACAAATCGCAGACTTTGGAAATTTATACAGTGTCATTGTTTACTAGTTTATTCTTGCTGCCTCATGCCAAATACCCATTGAACTATACTTGTTGACAAGTCTGAATTGGAAAAATGGTGCTGCCCACGCTATATTTCACTCTCCACGCAGAAAGGCTACGTACTTCCGGTTGCGCAATGATCAGGGAAGGGCGGGATTCCCCAGTAATTATTTTGTAAATTAATCATAGTGGCCGAGATTCCTAGGGCGGCCGAGATTTCCGAGAATTTACGGTACGCACACACTGCTTTCCCTTCTTTGATTTCTTTTTCTTTGGCTAGCAATACTACAACTCCTCTGCCTAGCTTACCTGTATACCTTCCAGCTGCTGTGAAGATGGCGAACTCGCCGCCAGGCACCTGAGATCCATATTGATACAATAACTCTGCTCCTAGCGCAATCCGCGAAGACACCTTCTGAAGGTACTGTGTCACTAATACACCTGAAATACAAGCAAATAAATCAGGCCAGGTCTTCTTTCCTCATTGTCAAGCATGGAGCTATTCTGTTTTATGCACTTTTTAACACAATGTATATAGCATTACCATGTTATTTTGGAGTTCTTTGAGACGCAGTATTGAAAATCTAAACTGAGTTACGCAAAGAAATATTATACCTAAAAATGTAAAAACTTCAGATTTAACCACCACAAAAGGACATTAGGGAATAGCTTTTTTTCTACTGAATCTGTAGTCCATTTAACATCTTTGATGATTTTAGATTTTTCAAGCTATTATCAACAAATTTTGGATGGCAACTTTTCCCATTTTCCAAATGTCTACAAGAAGCTGCCAGGTAGGACTATCAAAAATTGTGTACATTTGTTTAGCTCTGCAGAATCTTTTGTAACCTTATTGTTCTACACTACTCAGGCTATCCTAATGACAAACCATATCACTAGATAACCATCACAACATGCTGAAATATGTAACTCACCTGATTCATTTACTATATCTGGGTTTCCTAGGGTCATTGTTGCTGTAAAATCTTTTCCTCTGTAGTCTGCCTGTAGCTGTGTGGCTGCCCATTTCTGGTTCTGTATCTGAAGTTGAAGGAAACAAGCAATATGAATAGAGGAAAGAATCAGTTTTTTTAAAACCAAAAAGGGTGATCATTAACACTTTGTGTACACATATTCTTTAACTTTAAGCGATATTTTAGAACTTACAAACTTATTGTTACTTTTTCAATTAATAGCTTATCATTCACATTTTTTAAAATATCTGAACAACGTATTCAGGTTACCTGGCAAAACGGGTTTATAGTTGCATTATTTTGCTCATAATTTACTTATTGCTTTTTTATATAAAAGAATTTTTAAAAATTGAAATAAATCAAGACTGTATATATATATACTGTACATCTTATATAAAATAACTTTTATACGCTTAAGTAAAGAAATTGATATCAATTTACCTGTGCTACAAATTTCGTTTTAATTGCGTTTGTAAAGCTGTGGATGATCTGAGCATTCAGGTTTCCACTTGGGTCTATGTCGCCAACCATAACTGGATAAGCCTAAAAAGACAAAGAAATAGCACAACTATATAAAACGAATAATATGGTAGATAAACGCTCAATACAAACATCCTTTATGTACATACTACATAGAGAGAAAATGAGATCGGGTGCAATGATAAAAATCAATGAACTTTAGGATGAAATTACTATCATTCACAAATCACAGTAATACACACTTTATAATTGACATCAGGGTCTTAGCGAGGATGAAGAAACTGGGTGTCTAAAATTGGCATTAGCAACATATTGGAGTATCCTTTTTTTCAAGGCAGACCACAATAGTCTAAGATTACAACCATAAACATGTATTTTTACTCTATATGTTGGTACAAGCTTAAAAATGTTCATTAGTAAATAGAACTTTCCTAAACGCATTTCCATTTAAAAGTTTCGGTTTAATTTTCAAAGAGTATGTCAACATTGATTAGTTGCTTACAAACCTTCTCCCATTGTAAGAAATATGGACCTAAATAATCGGAAGGAAAAATGAAAAATTTGAGTTATAACTGTTCATATGATATTATGGTTATTACAGTTTCCAAATTGCCCAATCCCTTTCCCTTACATTTAGGGTGTGCCACTCCTAAATAATGCAGTACCCTGAATTACTTACTTCTGATGGTGATATTTGCTTGGTTCCAACATATGTTGCACCAAACCTGTAACCTGAGGGCTGCAATGAACTCATTGTGAGTGTATGACTAATCTGGAAATGATTGCTGAGGCCTTTGTTGATCAACAACTTTGCCCCTTCGAAGGGCATTGGAAATATATCTGTAAAGAAATAATAAACAAGGTCAATACTCAATAGGCATTACACTTACAGTACAGATGGAACCAGGGACTAGGCCAGGATTTTCGAAACTGGGTGCCCAAAATTGGGTATTGTTAAGTTTTTGGGCATCCAAAATTTCAAGGGGGACCACAATATACTCTGATTTTAACCATAAAGATGTATGAATTTATCAAAATAAGACATGATATCCTTAATGTCATGGGGATTACATGGAGACGCAAAAAAAGTTAATTACATGCTTGAGATTGACATTTGACATGTGGGTGTCCAGAGGGGTGCTTTTTAAGGGTTTGGGTGTCCAAAAAGACATCCAGCTGCAGGGACTTAGCCAGGACCTGTCCCACCTGTCTTTTGGACAGGTATTTTCCTAAAAACCTCCTGTTTGGAGAGGCAAAAATTTCTAAGAAAATTTTTCAATTTTGACTTTTGGGGGGTAATAAACAATTATCTTTCTAACGAACCATCTCCTAAGACAAAGCTTACTGTTGCCCCCCTTAAAAATTTGGACGCCCAAAAATTTAACAATTGCCAATTTTAGGCACCCAGTTTCTAAATCCTGGCTAAGACCCTGATGTGAATCTTTAAGACTTGAATGCTTCGGATACTTTTACAAAGGGAAAATCACCTAGATGATACTAGATGTGTCAAAAGAAATCCTTGGACAAAAAGCCTAAAACATGCATTATAGAAATGTCAGACAGGGTAGTAAAGGAACTGTTATTGATTTGATGCTGGGGAGACTCAATGGCCAGAATTTAGGGTTCTTTATTGTGCCAAACCTTTTTTAAGTATCCATATCCAAACAACAGACAACATTGCAATTTTTATTGAAATATTGCATCATTCAAACTCATATCTACAGGTACAGATTATAAGACATAAAAATAATGTATCAACAACTACATATGAGCGGAATACTTATACTGTCATTTCTTGTTTGTAAAATTGCATTACTCAGGGCATTTATGCAATTACGATTGCTTTGCATATTTGGAAGGCGTGCCTGGTCAAAAGGGCTGATCACATAGTGGCGGCTTTACAAATCCTACTTGCGTAAGGGCGGATGAGGTGAAAGGGCTCCGTCTATCTATTAAAATAATTTTAATCCTGTTTAAGCATCATGCCCTGCAAAAACCTGGATGTTTCAGCTAAGGACATGGAACATTTCATGAAGGACCAGGGGAAAATATAGCAAAATAGTAGGGAATTTTGATTTTAAATATATAAATATTGATTATTGACATGTTTGTTTGGAATGTTACCTCATTAAGTTAATAGTATTACCTGCCTTGATAACTGAATGAAGGGCATCACTTCGGTTATTATCTATTATATATCTGAATGTGAGTTCCGACTAGCTGGGATCAAAGAGATGGGCTTTTGCTGGTGAGTACTAACTATGACAGGCCTCAAAAGGGTAGTTCGGTTGGCAGGGTATACAAGAGATTTGACCTTCGTGCTGAATAAGAATCAGGGGTCATTTTGACATGACAGGTAATTCTTCCTCCAAACACTTGTTCGTGACTTACGAACGCAGTCGACCTTTAAGAAAATGTATCGTCTATCTTTACCCACCTTTGCATTTTCTATGGAGTTCCTCGAATGCGCCAGGGTTGTCACCTTCATCGGCTGGAGGGGCTTGTGGTGTTGGTGGCTGGGCCGTTTCACCCGGAGACGGCGATAGTGAAGGTGCCGGTGGAGCAGGAGGAGCGAGCGGTGGAGGAGGCATGGCGCCCGGTCCCGCCGCAAAAACGTTACCCATACTGTTATCTAAATGTATTGCTCGTTAGGGTGTCAAGATCAATGGGATTTTACGGAGAAAACAATGTCAAATCGAGGGAACAGCAAAATTTCATGAACACGGGGAGCTCTCTAGGCGGCCGCCATGTGCAATAGATAAAGCCATTTGATTGGTTTAAAATAGTCACATGTAGTTTGAACTTGCGCATTAAAGAAAGTCTGACAACACTTCCGGTTTCAACCATTCGATAACAACGTGCACTGAGCTCTGACCATACTCACACGTCTCTGCGAGCTTCTACGTGGATAATTTTAGCAAATCCTCAACAACCAATTAATTGATCAACGATTTCTCTCGTCTGTCACTACAAATTTTACTTTTTCGAAGTTGTTACCTACTGGTACGTATCACCTGAGAGCAAAAACTTGTTTTTAACATAATCTTATTGCCAATATTGGCTGTGAGATATCTAATCAGAGAGTGCAAGCTAACTAAGATGTCATAAGAAATACATTAGATGAGATCTCAAATGAAATCTCAAGGCGTTGAAGGTGTATCCCTGTATATATATATATATATATATATATATATATATATATATATATATATATATATATATATATATATATATATATATATATATATATATATATATAATTATATGTATATATATATATATATATATATATATGTTATTGTATATATATATATATATATATATATATATATATATATATATATATATATATATATATATGTATATATATATAGACATACAGGGCTTGACATTAAGCACTGTCCCGTTGTTCGGGACCAGTGACAAGTACTTAAGTTCAGTTACTGTTCCGACTGACCAGTGGAACTATCAGACATAATACGTCGGGTGATCATAGGTCCAGTAAGAAGTTCATTGTTGAAGAAAATTGGCTACGATCTACAGGGAATGAATTCATCAGAGACTGGACTGGGGCATTTCCACACCCTGCCTCAGTTTCTAGCTGAAGCCTGACCCCTAATGAGGCTGGGCAAGTTAAACATCCCGGGCAAGTGAAAACTGCATGGCACTTGCCGCATGACAAGTGCCTCAAAAGGTTAATGTCAAGGCCTGGTATATATGCATGTATATATATATATGAATGCTCCTCAAATTTCTGCAGGGAGTCCAAATATGTAAGGTTTGAAATACAGAACACTTTTATTAAGATGCAATTGGGCTCCCTGGAAAAAATCTTAATTTCGACCCCTGATATATATATATATATATATATATATATATACATACATATATATATAATAGTGCTGCAAAGTAATGGTCGCAATGTCTGTTTTTTTCGACCTAGGTAGTATTGTTCGGGGCCACCAAATCAGGGATTTTGATGGCCCAGTACAGAGACCTTTTCTTTTGGCCTCCTCAAGGGGGTTTCCTGTCTGATTTTGGTGACCCAATTTGTACTCTCTCCCCTGTTTATATTTCATTTTACATCCTCTATTTTTCTTTATTTGCTTTCTCTTTTTCTCCGGTTAATTTATTTTCGTATATACTTGTTTGTCAATTCTGTTGGGGTTGTGACTGTTGGGTAGGTGATTTCTGATAGCATATTCAACTTACAGGCAGGATGATATGAGTCCTCTCTCCCCAACATATCTGGAAAGGCTGTCCATGTAATAACTTAACCCCAACAAGTATAGCCTGAAAGGAGTGGTTTTGGAAACGGTCCCAAACTAGGAGTGTGATCGGTATCCAAGGTTTGGAATCGGAATCGGTAAAAAAACCCCGGATTCTTTCCGATTCCGATTCCTATTGACGTATATAGTGGGAAGAATCATAGCATTTAGATTTAAAAGTGTATCAGATGCTACACTGTTTTAACATTCCCATGCTAATAATTCCATTTTAAGGTATTAGATTACCTGGCACACTGGGCTACTGACTGGCGTTGTCTAGTTACTTTGTCATCTTATTGCATTGCAATAATATGACAAAGTAAGCGTCAATTAGTGTCAACATTTTACCGATTCCGGAATCGGAATGATCGCTATGAAATTTTATAGCGATCTTTTCTATGGGATCGTCGATACCATCCGATTCCTTGGTATCGATTACACTCCTATCCCAAACGCACCTAATCTCAGGGTTAATATCAGCTTAAACCTCAGCTGGAAAAATCACATCAATCTAAGGGGTACTACATATATATATGTAGCAAAGGGTTAGGCACAAGCATACATTTCACTGGTCAGACCCCAGTTGTAATACTGCTCGACAATTTGGTCCCCCGGACTCCCCCAACCCCATCAGCAAAATCTTGTTCATGACCTAGAAATGATGCAGCACAGCTAGAGCAGCTTGTTTCGTCAAGAAGTTGTATGGACAACAAAGCGTTACAGCAATCAGGGTCTTAGCCAGGATTTAGATACTGGGTGCCTAGAATTAGCCATTGTAAAATCTTAGGGCGTCCAAATCCTTTCAAAGGGGGACCGCAATATACTCAGATTTCATCCATAAACATGTATAAATGTATGGAAATAAGGCATGATATCCTTATACAATGTCATCATTGTCATGGGACCACTATGGAAATAAGTTTCTAACTTTTAGTGTATATATGTCTGGTTAGAATTCTATTGCATAGCAGTTATTGACTCTCCATCTAGTCACCGTTATATATGATTTTTTGTGTGCCAAATGCTATGAAATACACATCTTACTAGACCGAATCAAATCAAATCATTGGTATTGTATGGAGAAGAAAATATTCAATTATATCCTTAAGATTAGTGTTGGGACGATCATCGATAATCAATCGTTTACCTCTCTGATTCTGATTAATCGATTACGAAACTGGCAATCGATAATAATCGGAAAAGGTGACACCTAGTGGCAAAATATAGAACTAAATGACAGACAAGTCAGTTTTCTAGCTATGAAACTAAGCTCCTAAAACACTTCAAAACGAAATTAAGGTAGGTGCTAATAGCAAGTAATTGTCATAGACTATCACTTATTATTAGGCTCTAGACCTCTAGTACCCAATTACTGCAAAAGTGCGATAAACTGATTATGATTGATAATCGATTGGTTGGCTGTATCATATTGATCATGAAATTGTAACCGATTCCCAACCCTACTTAAGATTGACATTTTAAGAAATTCCTTTCATAAATTTTGGGTGTCCTTAGGGATTTCTTTAGGGGTTTGGGTGTCCAAAAAGACACCCAGACGCCCTGCTGGCTAAGACCATGACAGCAATGCTTCGAGATCTTAACTGGGAGAACCTGGCCTGAGGCCATAGCAATGAATCAACTGATATACCCTGCTTGCAGCCAATATGCATGCTCTATTATCTGACGCCTGCTTCTTGATGACCCAAGTGCAGCACTAATTCAACTAGCCATGCAGTCGTTGTGAGGACGCTGTGCCATCGATGAGGTCGCTGTGCCATCTTAATAATCGTTATGCTATCGTCCCACTCGTTACATACTCGTTAATCTATCGTAACCCTAACGACCTATGGAAAGTTCGGTTAAGCCTGTGTCCCACATCTGCGATCTTGTGTTGCGACCGTAGTGACCTATAGAAAGTTCCTAGGTCGCAACACAAGATCGCAGATGTGGGAAAGGGCTTAACCGATCTAATCGCTAGAAACATTAATTGGGTCAATCTACAGCGACCGCGTAGCGATCTATCGAAAATTCCTAGATCGCTACGGTCGCAACACTAGATCGCAGATGTGGGAAAGGGGCTTTAGATTGATTATATATTTATTTGTCATTTCACTGTACAACTTTGTACCTTGTAATTTCAGGAAACATTACAAGATGGAGGCTAAAGAGAAAGTCCAACAGAGTTTTCCCGAGCTTCAGGCTGATACGGATGATTTGGGCCTGACAGAAATAGAAAGTCTTTGCATGAATTGTCATGACAATGTAAGTTCTGCTTGCTACCGCCCTGGGTCTTAGCCAATTAAAAAAAATGTCTGTCCAAAACAGCATTCACAGAATTAATGCCCGTCCAGATTTAGATACTCAGTTTCTTCAAAATTCTTATACCAACTTCGTTAAGTAGCCTTTTGAATAAAAATGTGCAATTTGATTAACAATTCAGCCATGTCTTAGGAGATGGTTTGTTAGGAAAATATAATGTTACGAACTAATCTAAAAAGTAAAAATGGAAAAATCCTCATAGTAACTTTTGTCAGTCCAAAAAGTAGCTTTTTAGGAAACTGTCTGTCCAAAAGACAGGCTGGACCAGGTCTGGCCAAGTCCCTGTGTGCAAGTAACATCTTGTTTTGGCAATCATTATAAGCCCTTTCTGATTTTACCTAAGGAGGTCAACCAGTAATTATAAGTATTTAGTATAAAGGTCCTACTCACACAGTTCCAAAAAAAGTAGATTTAATCTTTGTGCTTCTGGAAGAGGTATAGATCTACATTTGTAGCAGAGTTATTTGCCTTCCACCAATTACTGACTGTCCTCAAATTGTGTGCCTCAAAAAACTCATGATTGAAAATTTTCAAAGAAATGTTAGCTTGTCCAAAAAGGAGGTTTTCAGGAAACTGCCTGTCCAAAATACAGATCTAGGACAGGTTCAGGTGGATCCCTGCTCCTAGGTGGATAGCACATACAACACAGACTCTTTGGCAGTGTCTTAGCCAGGATTTAGAAACTGGGTGCCTAAAATTGGCAGTTATAAAATTTTGGGGTGTCCAAATTTTTAGGGGGAACACAATATACTCATATTTCCACCATAAACATATTATTATATATTTTCATCAAAATAAGGCATGATATTATTAAACAATGTCATGTGAATTATGAGGAGATGAAAACATTCAATTATAAGCTTGAGATTGTGATTTTTAGAAATTCCACACTAAAAATTGAGTGTCCTGAGGGGTTCTTTTTAAAGGTTTGGGTGTCCAAAAAGGCGCCCTGCTGGCTAAGACCATGCTCTTTAGGATCTAACCAGCATTCATCCCCCTCCCCACCCCTGCATATAACACATGTGATATATGCTAGTCTATAGCACAAAGGCTGATTTTAATTGTATTTCTGATTTTCCTACCAGGGTTCGACGAAACTGCTTCTAACAAGAATACCGTTCTTTAAGGAGGTCATTCTTTCTTCCTTTGCCTGTGAACACTGCGGATTCTCAGACAACGAGCTACAGCCAGGGTCCCGCATACAAGAAAAGGGTGTTAAATACAAATGTACCATTGAAAATGCCAAGGTAAGTTATGGTTTATTTAGTAGGTTGTGTAAACCATCATGTAGGATGTTTGTACTTGTAAGTTTTTAGATTGCAAACGATATAAAACTAGAAAAATGCAAAATCAGATGATTTAATATCTCTCTTTGCTCTATAGATTTTTCCTTAGATACTGTTAATTTATAATTCTGTATTGAGTTTTATTATGATTTTCTTCCCTATTTCCATGTTTAGGATCAAAACAGGCAGGTGGTCCTCTCCAACACAGCCACTGTCAGTATTCCAGAGCTGGAGTTTGAGATGCCACCAAATAAAGGAGGTAAGCTAGTCTGTTAGGGTATTTTCAGGAGCAGTGCCCTTACTGCCCTAGGTAGCAGGGTGTCATTTGGACACCCAATCCCTAAGATCTACACATCAAGCCACCATATATTTTGTTGAATGAATTTTTAGTCAGTCACTTTCAAGCAAATGGTTGATAACAATCAAAACTTAAATGGTAGGATATTACTTAAAATGATAAGGGTATCCAAATGACACCCAGATACCCTGTTTTCAAAGTCCTTAGTGGTATGTAATTGATATGGCCCTAAAACTGAGAAGGTGTATGTTAAACATATTCAAATGTCATATTTGTATTCGGTCTGTCACAGACATGGTTACTATCTTATGTACAAGTACTTATATTGAATTGATAACAAACAATCCAGCCATAGCCGTGTGTTTTTGATAAAAGGCTGTCAGTCGTATGTTTTCTTTGTCGTATGTTTATCTTTTTCATGCGACTGTGACAAGCAGGAACTTCCTGACCGAGACAGTCAGCCACCATGAAACTAGAATGCTTTGGGTTTTTGGTTTCAAAAATTGCCATGGGCTCACACTGATGAAATATCTTGGTACATCTCTTTCTCATTTTCCTCATTTCAGTTCTGACCACTGTGGAGGGTCTGATTGAGAAAGCCATCACAGGATTGGAGCAGGACCAGCCTGTCAGAAGGGTAGGTGGTTTCACCATGAATCAGGGATCAACAAACCCTTATATTGCTGGTTGACAATTTGGCCAATACAAAAAATCGGAAAAAATGACTGAAACGCTGGCATATGGGTACTCACCTGAGAGTACGCAGTGAGAGCTATCAAATAAATACCATGATTCTAAGGTTTAGATGGTTTTCAAAAGATCTTTGTGTCCTTGTGCTTTGGACTAAAGAAGCCTCAGCATTGTAAGGGTTTAAGCCTTATTAACTAGGACCCCTGTCTATAGGAATCAAGGGATGCCGCCGAAATGTGTGAAATCATATAAAAAATATAAACTTTGAATTTCTTAAAATATGTCTATGAAAATGAGATTGTAGATAATTTTACAGTGATCTTTATAAAAAGAATTCGATATTTAAACTTACCTGTTACATTTACATGACAGATTGACTCATGATTCCACAGCTTGGGTAAGGTGTGTATATTCTATGTAGATATTCACTTCTTTTCCAGGCCCTGGATGAAGCGACTGCTGACAAGATAGATGCATTCATTGGGAGATTGAAGAGTCTGAGAGCAGGTGAAAGCCCCTTCACAGTGGCTGTGGACGACCCCACAGGAAATAGCTTCATAGAGAATCCATATCCTTTTACAGAAAGTTTCAGAAAAAAAGTAACAAAAATCATATCTGATTCTTGTCATTTCAGTTTAACTTAAGTTTTTCAAAATGAAAGAAAAAAGCAGACTAAAAAGTGTACTTTCTTATTGGCGGTCACTGGGCAAAGGCTGGTTGCACCCCTGGATTTGCCTATGGTCGGGCAGTTGAATATTGAGTAGGGCTGGTGAAATTCAGATGCTGTCTGGTCAAGCAGTGGGAGCATATGTTTCCTATTAGTTTCTGAGTATGTTATCCTGACAAGCTAATGAACTTGCTTACCTCTGCATGCTAAGAGGTCTGTGGTAACCTGTCTTCATGATGGTATAGCTTTAGAAAAAGAAACGAAGCTGTTCGGGGAGGGGGCTTAAGTGGCAGGGAAATCAAGTGAATAGTACCTAAGCAAATACACATGTAGTTATGTTTTATTTGATTATCAGACCTTAACCTTTTCTACTTATGCACCTAAAAAAGACGAAGCTTTGACAATATCCCACTACACTCGAACTAGAGAACAAGATGAGCACTTTGGTTGCTTGGTAAGTTTAAATCCATAGTTAACCCATTCTTGCTTGGTCTTTCCCCTTATTATTATTTTTTTTATTAATTACTTTTATTATTATCTGGTCTTATAAAATTATAAAAGATATTAGAAGGATAGATACTTGGCTGAGTCCTGATTGATGTCTCTCTTCTTAAATAATTCACAAAATACGCTTTTGTCAGGAAGTTATTGTCATAGTTTGCAAGCCCTTTGTGGTTGCTACATGCACAACTGGTTTAAGAGCTTGCTTTATAGAAAAAAGTAGCATTTTCACTGTATTCACCCAATTAAGCGCACAGTCCCAAATAAGTGCATCCCCCCTATTTTTTACGGTTAGAGGGGGAATGGCCAGCCCAATTGTCATGAAAAACTCGTAAGACTTCCCCCCCAGAAGAAGTAAGAAAAGCAAAATCACATACTTTTCCTCTTGCCGCGTCTGCAAACCAGCGCTGAATTCTGCCATTTTAGCAGTTCCTTTGCGCTCTCACTGTTCATTTTCGCCGCATGATCGTACTGTTGACCAATTAACAATCTTTTCACGTGTGGCATATGTCTAAGCGAATTGAACAGCGACAGCGCAAAGGAGCAATAACGGCCGATATGCTCCGACCGGCAATCATTGAGGGGTGCGGTCAAATGGAAGATTGCCAACAACCCTTCTACAGAAAAATTTTCCCAACCTCTACCCGCACCGTGCGCTTGATCGGGCGAATACTGAATGAGTTTCTGTATGAGTACACCCAGTAAGTGGTCTGAATATTTCTCTGTTAGGTTTCTGACAAATATTTATATATTGAAAACAATGTGAAAGAGGAATCTTCATCTAAACCCATTGAACAACTCCTTAAACTATTTTGTGACCTTATGCCTTATTCCTAAGTCAACCTGTTAGTACTTGAGAGTTCTTCCAGAAATTTTCGTCTGGATCTATGATACTTTTCACAATAACCTTGAAATTGAGAATGACTTTAAAAAAGTATTTGAAGGAGAGTTGTGGGTTATGTTCTGATTGACATTTCCTCATCAAATATTTTCCTGACTTTGATTTTGCCTGCAAAATATCATCAAAATTGTGAGGCTGCTTTTGGGCGCTGTGAGTATTAATGGGTTAACTATCAGAGATCCAGACAATAGTTATTCCAGAGAACTCTTGTCATGAATGGGTTCAGAGATTAGAATCTACTCGGGTAAAAACCAGTGCTGTACCACACACTATACAGGAGAGCAGAACAACCCTTTTCAGATCTTATGTTAGAGAATTTAACCCGTTCCAGTTATCTTTTCCCAAAGAATAACTTGAAAAATGGTAGTTTTATGTTACTTCTGAAAGTCCATGCAGTTGATGGTCTTAAATTCTTTCTTTTTTTCCTGTTGCATGATTTTAGCCTGCAGAAAACCCAGAGGAGACAAAGGAGGGAAATATTGATGGAGAGAATGAGGACAATGATCCAGTGAACATGAAGGATCAGGTTGGTAGTACATGTATATGTCGTGGTAGAAACTGCGATCCTACCAGTAGAAACCGCGATCGCAGTTTCTACCGGTAGAAACTGCGATCGTAGTTCCTACCGGGATTATGCTGGTAGGAACTGCGATCGCAGCTGCGATTCAGTAAAGGCTGTGATAGTATTGACATGTTTAGCAATTTATGCTAACCCATAGTCGCAGTAGTAGGTTAAAAAGTTTTTTGTGAGCATTCCAAAGCACAAACCACCTTTATTTCTTCATTAAGGCACTTACAATAGATAACTATTTCGTTAACCTTTGATTTGAATAGCACCATTTAAATTTAATGAATATGCAACATATTCTGGCACAATATTACTTCATGAAGTCTCCAAATCTCTTTTATGCAATCTTTCATGCAATCTTTCAACATAATAAATCACCTATCATTCAACAGTTATATCTAACTATTCATACATAGTTAACTCCCAACAGATACTGGTACAATGTGACATCATGAAAAGGCTTCAGATATCTTTAACACAGTCACATAATAGTATAACGGGTTTATACAGTATTATGAAGATACTATATCTATTTACTTCGATATGCAAAGTATTTGATGGGAAATATTGATTTCTTCATTCAGTTGTTCTTTAACCCATTGACACTCTGAGTTCCTCTAGAAAGTATAGTCTGCTACTCTCATATTTTTGATAATAACTTGGCAATAAAGCGAAAGTTCACGAAATAGTTGAGGGAGAGTTGGTGTATGGCATCTGATCAACATTTCTCGATCAAATGTTTTTCAGAAAAATGTTTGTAAGTAAAATATTTCCAACATTGTCAGGCCTGTTTTGGCCGCTCTGAGTGTAAGTGGGTTAAGATATTGAATTTGATATTCATCTTCAATATTAGATAAGTCAAATTGAAAAAAACATTTGACAACTATCAGCTTCACATTAACAAATGACCACTCAATTACCTATATACCCAACAATTAATACTTGGACATCTACATTGTAACCTTAATTTCAATATAATTACTTAAGTAACCATTAAGCGCAATTGAACCCAGCCCATAATTTATATAATAACAATTGTCTACCCTTCATGAACTAGCTACTGGTCATACCAGACTGATTTAGGGGAGAAGATTCCTAGGAAAACTGTCTCCAAATCAACCTAATACGATTGACAAATACAGCTTCAAATTAATTGCAATAAACCACACCCAAAATGTTGAGTGAGATTGTAAGTCAGCCAATTAGCCTGAAACTGTTTTATCACAGAGCAATAAATCATCTCAATTAAATACTCAATTCCTTAATGTGTAAATATTTTGATAACAAAGCAACCCACCAGATCGCAGTTTCTACCACGACATATATACATGAATCATTGATAATAACTAAAAAAAATAGTATTAATTGATAATGATGATAATAAAACTCAATAATGATGATAATAGTTATAATAGTAATAATAATAATAATAATTATTATTAGTATTAGTATTATTACTATTACTATTGTTATTATTATTTTTTATTAAATATTAATTATTATATCAAATTGCCCTTGCAACCATTCACCTTAAGTATTCATAATTGCCTTGTTATTGTCAGGTAGGTCGGTCCAGAGGTACTGAAAGTGGTATCATTAAACCTTTACCAAATAGCATTTGCAATAGGTTCTTAGTAAGTTTGTGTGAATTGCTAGGGGTTGTCCATTAGACTAGTGACAAGGGATCGCATTCAATAAGAAATTGAATCCGAAACTTGATACGTTTCCTGGTTGGAAAGTTCCCTTGGAAAAGAAAGATATCTTGAATTTTTAGGTTCATATAATCTCTATTACTGTGTTAAAGGTACTTGTTAATCTGGACTTTCCTTTCCTACTAGATCTGAAATGCTCATTGCTCACAAGATATTTATTTCCTCACAGGTCATGCAGTTTTCAATCTAACTGCCCTAACTGCAACAGCCCATGTGAAACAAATATGAAAATGGTCGGTATCCTTTGTAAAAAGAATCACAGGAAATGAATGACAATCTCTCTCTCTCTCTCTCTCTCTCTCTCTCTCTCTCTCTCTCTCTCTCTCCTCTCTCTCTCTCTCTCTCTCTCTCTCTCTCTCTCTCTCTCTCTCTCCTTCTCTCTCTCTCTCTCTCTCTCTCTCTCTCTCTCTCTCTCTCTCTCTCTCTCTCTCTCTCTCTCTCTCTCTCATCTCTCTCTCTCTCTCTCTCTCCCTCCCTCCCTCCCTCCCTCCCTCCCTCCCTCCCTCCCTCCCTCCCTCCCTCCCTCCCTCCCTCTCTCTCTCTCTCTCTCTCTCTCTCTCTCTCTCTCTCTCTCTCCTCTCTCTCTCTCTCTCTCTCTCTCTCTCTCTCTCTCTCTCTCTCTCTCTCTCTCTCTCTCTCTCTCTCTCTCTCTCTCTCTCATACTTTCCTTATTTCTACATTAGTAATCAGGCCATTTCTGATTGACTACTAACAGAAGACCACATTTCCCAATTGAGATTTTGGTTTTCTAATTTTCTCCCTCAGTCAATTGAAATATTTCACATTGTATTACCCTGTCCTTGACCAATGACCTCTAGATATCCCCTACTTCAAAGAGGTGGTGATCATGGCCACTAACTGCGACGCGTGCGGCTCTAGAGACAGCGAGGTCAAGTCTGGTGGGGGGCATTGAGGAGAAGGGCAAGAAGATCACTCTCCGCCTCACAGATTCCTCAGATCTCTCTCGAGACGTCCTCAAGGTAAGTGCCTATTTCAAGTTACCCGCTAAAAGAAGTTGACCCTAGTCGTGCTATGATCACTATGATACTGCTAAGATCAGGTTAACTTAATCTCCAAAAAAAAAACACAAATCCATATAGTACAGTACATACAATCTATTTCAAATTTAGGAGTTGATAAGGGTGTATTTCTATTGTCTATTTTTGTATAGCTGTGTACATGCTTATCATTTCCCATATATGTACATTTGTGGCCATAAATGTTTAATGAAATGAATAATTAGCCATTTATCTTTTGACCTTTCACTTCTATTTCCCTACAAATTCCCACAGACACCAACATAGGTTTTAGAACTAGCTTACCATACTGAGTAGCTAATGATTTTTACTTGCCCGACATGATTTTTGGCTTGCGTGAAATAAGCTATATCATATAGAATGGCACATATTTGCATAATGTATTTAGTACTTCGAAAACCATTTTCTGTTTAATTTTGTTGCGTTGTTTGCATATTTCTGGGTATTTGTGCCATTTTCTTTATGAAAAATGTATAGCATTCAGAAAATCAGCTTGCCCATTCGCAAGTGCAAACTAAAATGTACTTGTCTGAAGGTCAATTTTCCAAGGATTCGCTTGCTGGGGCAAGCAGGAAAATGCCTATATCAGTGCCTGTCCCATTGTTATCAGGTATTGCTGCTTGTTGCCTATACTGCCCATTGAAATAAGAAATAATATCATTAATATGCTTATGTTTCTTCATCTTTGTTCTCTTTCAGTCGGAAACAAGTGGTATTGAGATCCCTGAGTTGGAGCTGAGCATGGACAGAGGAACACTAGGGGGCAAGTTCACCACGATAGAGGGTCTGTTGACAGATATTAAAAATCAGGTAAGCCCAACCAAATACACTAATAGTGCTAATATCACTATAATGTGTGTATATGACACAAGTCATGATTCTTTCCTTCACAAAGACATGGCTGCTTACTTAGTTCATACCATTGCCACACCTGGTATTGGCAGGACTTAGCAAGGACCAATACGGTCTGCCTTTTGTACAGGCAGTTTGCTGAAAGGTACCTTTTTTAGACAGGAAAGAAAAGGATATGAAGAATTTACGTTTATGCCGTTTTTGGAAGTAATAACCAAATCTTTTCCTAGAAAACCATCTTCTAACACATATATTGTCCTTTTTGGCATAATAGGATATTAAATGTGGTTGGTATAAGGATTGGAGGTGGCTGATTTGCTATATCTGGGTGGACAAATATTTTGTAAAAGCTGTTTCAGATAGGCATTTTAAACTCCTGGCTAATACCCTGAGTGTGAGTCTCTGCAGCACTTGAGGAATATGCAACTATTGCGAAGGGCTGTTTGTGTCCTTTAAAAGAATGCTTTGGGACTCTTTCTACAAAGAAGGTAATTTCAATCCAGCTTAGGCTTTTATCTCTTCAAAATGTAACCTGAATTGTTGAAAGCGACACCAATCTTAATTGAAAAAACCCAATGAACCAAAGTGCATGTGTTACTGCTAACATTCTTGGCTTATTTCTGTCTTTCTCTGATCCTTGTACAGCTTATGGGCAGCCAGATTGGAGATGGTGCCGAGCAAGGGAGAGTCTCCGCACTCAAGGAATTCTGCAACAAACTGGACAAGGTGAGACAGCACTTTTGTTATCCAACGCGGGATTTGATATTATCATGATATTTTGCTATTGAAACAATTTTTGAAAAAAAATATAAAAGCGAGAAATTTTAATTAGAACTTGAATTACAAGTCTTTTTTAAACGATTTGTGCATAAATACGTAATCAGTAGTATGAGAGCTTGCGCACAACAATTGTAACAACAATCTTACTATATAAACAGTCAGACTAAATACAGGTGGGTGGAATTAACAACCTAAACATACACTTCCATGAGGCCTAAAAAAAAATTGTTTGTTTCCTGTAACGGTCCGAATAAAATAGGGTAGGTAGGTCGGTAAAAAGGGTTTTTTTGCATTATTTTTTTGGTCAAAAATGTGTGTTTTATGCATGTTTTACGTTGATTGGGAGTTGGGAGGGCGGAAAAAACTATAGGGTAGGGATTTTATTGAATAAAAACTTGTAAGGGTAGGGTTACAGGAAACAAACAACTTTTTTTTAGGCCTGAGCAAAGTAGAGATGAGTACTGGTACTCAATACAATAACGAATACCAATATCAATTGGCCATAACTATTTTATCAAAAAAGTGAAGTATCATATCATACATTTAAAGATCTGAAATGTATATAAGATTAACTTAATTGCAGCCTGGACATTTCTGTGTTAAGGAAGTTAGCTATTTATTAGCAAAATTTTGTAAGCTGACAGTGCTAAATTGAACAAAATAAGGAGACAAGCTGTATCACAAAATGTATCAGTAAGATATGGAATCATTAAGAAAATAATGATATTGTACTGTGTCGTGAACATTTTTAATGGTGCCAATCCCTACTAAAGCTATGGCTTAATTTGTGTCCCATCACTGTTTTCTATTCTTCTAGTGTGAATAAGAACCTCCATTGGTTGAACACAGTTCAAGTTGAAAACTTCTTGAGCATAGGAGTTTTGAACTTCTATACTTATATTCCGATTTGGATACTTAAAGTGATGGTTGGACTTTGGTATTTCATTTATCATTTCTTTTTCTGCCATTTTAAGGCTTATTAGTGGTAAGCAAGACAGGAGTGTTTGAGGAAACTGAAAAACACAAAGTCACCGACTAACCTCAAGTCACTGGCGGCTTTCTCACATGCATCAGATCCAGATTTGAATCTGGAATTTGTTTCTCATATGATATATATCAAATTTATATCGCATATTTCACAAATATTAAGATCTTCGTTATTTTTCCAGATCATCCAAGGAGAAAGGTTGAATGTTCATTTTGTACTGGATGACCCCGCGGGTAATAGCTATGTGCAGGTGAGTGAAAATTTGACTTGTTGTCATGTGAGAAGAAAGTTTAACTCCTAAACAAAGGGATCCGCTGTGGTCTAGTGGTTACGATTCATGACTCTCAAGTTGGTGGACACAGGGTCATGGGATATGTCTCGCTCCTCACCAGCATGTTGGACTACTCCCTATACAAATGTGCGGCATTGTGAAGGATCATCAATGGTTTCTCTGCAGGTGAAAGGCCGTTTGGAACTCTTTTTTGAAGAGAAGCAAATTTCTTCCTGGTTCCCGGTATCGACCTCATCGCAATATGTTCTTAGTTGAAAGCAATCTAAAAACATACTTATCCATCCTCACTGACTAAGTGCGGCCTGAAACCTCTATCATATGACCCTATACATTTATTCCTTAGAAGTAATGTTCTTTCTTTGAACTATATAAACTCCCTGGAGAGCATTCTCCCTTTGTAGCCATTTAGTTTAACAGTTAAAGATTTAGACAATCACATAACTTTTAGATGCCAGGAATCTGTGTCTCTTCTCAGAGTACTGAGGATTTATAAGGTAAACTGCTATCAGTGCCATGCACAGGTTAGACCCTAGAGTAGCTTGCCAGGGAACTAAACTACAGACTCATCACTCATCCAACATCGAAAAACCGAGTTACTCTGGTCCTCCTATCTCCTAACCCTTGTGCTGGTGGCTACTTTGGCCAATACAAAATGATGCAAAAATAATGAAAAATAATGAAACCCTGGCACATGGCTCCTTGACATCTGAGAATACTCAGTGGGAGCTTTCCGATGAATACCACAATGACAGGGTTTAGATGGTGTTCTTGTGCTTTGCACAAAAGTAGCCTAAGCATTATAAAGGTCAAGTACCAAAACCCCATCAGTAGATTCAATTGCTGTTGTTTTTTTCTTTCAGAATGTGTATGCCCCTGATGCTGATCCAGAGATGGAGATTGTAGAATATGAGAGAGACTTTGACCAGAATGAGGAGCTAGGATTGAATGACATGAAAACAGAGAACTACAGCGAGGACGCATAGCACAGGGCCCTATACTAGACAATCATACCTCAAATATAAGAGCTCTATGCTTTGATATTGTTAACCCTTATGCTGCTGGTAAATAATTTGACTAATACAAAAAGAAGCAGAAACCCTGAAGAAAAATGTCTGAAACCCTGGCACATGGTACTCATCTGAGAGTACTCAGTAAGAGCTTTCCAATGAATACCAACACGACAGGGTTTAGATAGTTTTCAAAAATGTTTGTGTCCTTGTTCTTTGGATGAAAGTAGCCACAGCATTGGATGGGTTAAATAGAATTTGGATTCAAGCAGCTTTTGGTAAAATGTGTGCAGGAGAGTCATTTCAATTCTTACTCCTGCAAATAGTTTACAAAAACGATGCTGTTGTGTGAAAGATAACACACAAAGCCAGAGTATATCTTAATAATGAGACCAAATTATGATGAATATTTGAATATGCTACATCATGAATGAAATCAAGAGGGTCAATTTTAGTCAAACTGCCAAGAGCGACCACTGACAAGATGACTAGAATTGGTCTCTGCTGAGATAGGACCTTTATTTACAGATGAAATATACTTTATACTGTGTTGATATTGCGGCAGCTTGAATAATGCAAATGTGCACCCCTGAAGTCTGCATTTACTAAAAGCACACCTCATTTGAACAACTGTTCCCTATGCTAGTATTGTACAGCATGCTGACATGATAGCTTGTCATTCAACACCCCTACACAAAATATTAACTGTGCATCAAGGGCAGCTGCCTGCCAAACGCATCATTGAATATGCGCAAAATTAACACAGTATACAGCATTTACATCCAGGAGTTTTGTGGACCAGTCTTTTTAGATGGCAGGTCTGACTGTCAGATTTGATATGACTGAGGGCATTTTATCCTGTACAGTACAGTTATAATTGTAATTTAAGTAGCAAAATGTTTCCCTTGAATGATCTTACTTTCATTGTTATGAGATGTACATTTAATCCTGAAATCGACATCAATCTTGAAATCCATTTCTTTCAGATTAAATGCACTTACCACATTTCCTAAATTTCAACCATTCAGTATGTAATACAATATTGATATTTCCTTAATGTTCCAATACTTAACAATATTTTATAAGATACTTTCCTGGCTCCCAGGAACCTTATTTTGTTAAAAGCACTGTCAGCTTTGGAAGTTTTTGTTAGCGTATAGCAAATTGCCTTCTTTGGGAGACTTTCAGGAAGCAATTCAGTCAATTTCATATACAGGCGAACTTGGATATGACAGACTCAATGGGACCAGGGAAATTGGTCCGTCATATGCAAAATACATCATATACATATGAGTTATACTTGATATACATGGGACTGGGACAAAGCATATCGTATGTCATAGACAAAAGTCCATCGTACAGTGGTCCGTCATATCCAAGTTCAGCTGTATTTCTAAAGGCTTAATTGATATGGTAAGGTACTTCATTTTTTGATACAATAAATTTCCCAATTCAATATCAGTTCTTAGTATTGTACTGTGTACTGGTACATATCCCTAACTAAAGCACACATTCTGCAATAATAAGTACAGCAAGTGTTGGGTATGATTAAGTGCATTATTATCTATTCATTTTAATCATAGGAAATGTCCTGATAAGTATTGGTTTTAGAATTTATATCAAGGAAAATATTCTAGCGATATTCACATGGAAGGGGTCACGGAACATTTATCTGAAATCAAAGTACTTGTACCCTGAATGTGAGCAGTATGGAAACATTGTTATTTATATTTGATGACATAAGTAAAGATGGAGTATGCATATCACTTGTCTGGTTTGATGTTTATTGATTCCCAGAGTCAGTTGATACCTAAATTTGGCATATATTTTAAAATTTATTTTACAGGTTTATATTTTAATATCATAAGCTGCTTCATTTAATAATTTGATTTACCAAATATTTGAAAGGCATCAAGGGATTTATTTATTAACTGAAAATTATCCAGGAATAGAAACCTTTTAAGCCCGTTTCCAACATCTGCGATCTTAATTAACAGCCGTACAGCGATCGGAGCGATTTAGGGATCGCTGCGGTCGCTGTGAGGTCGGAACGTAAATCGATGTGCTCCGTTACGCGGTCGTTACGCCTCCGCAGACGGTCGGTGCGCGTCGCTGTGACCGAGCATCTGTTGCGATTTTTTTAAACATGCTCAAAAAAATCACTGTTGGAAAAGTAGGACAGTGGATCGCTAATGCTCCGCAATGCACTCGTTGTGGTCGTTGTGATGTCGCTGTGTCCTCGATGAGGTCGCTGTGCCATCTTCATAATCGCTATGCTATCGTCCCACACGTTACGTACTCGTTAATCTATCGTAACCCTAACGACCTATGGAAAGTTCGGTTAAGCCCGTTTCCCACATCTGCGATCTTGTGTTGCGACCGTAGCGACCTATGGAAAGTTCCTAGAATGCTACGGTCGCAACACAAGATCGCAGATGTGGGAAACGCGCTTAACCGATCTAATCGCTACAAACATTAATTGGGTCAATTTGTAGCGACATCGTAGCGACCTATGGAAAATTCCTAGAACGCTACGGTCGCAACACAAGATCGCAGATGTGGGAAACGGGCTTTAGGAGATCGATTAAATTGAGTTTTGGGATATTATTCCTGTCCATTTACTGGATGCTTTGAGAAATATTACTTAGAAACTCATTCAACTTTGCAGAAATTCAGTGGCAGTGAAATAACTTTGTGCCATATGTTTTTTAACCCAATCCTAACTAGAGCTTTCCTCTACAAAGATAGTCTGGAATTATGAAGGCTTTGGAAATAACTGAAACATGAATTCCCATAGGATTCCAACTCCCAATTTATTCAGAATAAAGTATTATTTTGAACATATCCAAAAATAGTTAAGTCCTACTGAAATGGCCACAGCCATATTTGGCTAAAGTATCCTTCAAATTACTAATCACACAACTTACAAGTTGCTTGGTTTAGACAAGTGGTCAGACAACTCTTTCTTTAGTTGGGGTATATATTAGATATATATATAGAACATTTATACCAATAACAACTAAAAGGTCCTGAGTTATTTTGGTATTTCTCAGACAAAAGAATCTCAAAAAATACTCCTAAGGACAAAAGAATCTCAGAAAATACTCTTAAGGAGAAATATGAATGAGAATAAAAGCTCTCCTTCAAATACTCACGTTCAAGTTTTATTCATTTATTTTTAAGAACATTGAATATCCAGCTATCGTTCTTCGGAGGCAGTTCAAGCATGAAGGGGTTCAAGAAAAACTAAATCTCTGAGCACTTAGTGCATGTCTAAGTCAAATAAAATCCAGACGAGTATGAAACCTTCTCAGCATAGTGAGACTTTATTAAGAAAAAATATGTTCATTCCTTATCATGGATAACAATCTCAAATAAAGTGCCACTTCATCTAATTACTAAGTAATAATATGTGAAAGAAAGAACCAGGAGAAAGAAACACAGCTCAACTTTTCATCCACTCATGTCCATAGCACCCAGAAGTGATTTGACTGTTGGTGAAAGTGGCTTTCATTAGTACATATTTTAAGGGGAAATGTTCAATTGATGTGTATGTCATGGGTTTATCCTTTATTCATAAGTTAAACAAGAGTTCTAGGCATTATTGGGTTAGTAAATGAAGCAAGTTAGCCTTACTGAATTCATGGAATAACTAACTCATGAATTATTTTTAAAACTTTTTGATCTGATAACTGTAAAAATGAATAAAAGATTTGAACATCTAATGATCTAGTAAATATTGTGCAGATTCCAAAAGGTTTGAGTAGTTGCTTATGGACTACAGGAGGATACATTTAACATAAAATGAAAACAAAATCAACTTGTCCCCTCCACAAGAGGTATTCAATGGTTAGAATATATATGTGAGTGCAGACTCAGCACTTGCCAATACAAGTGTAGTACTTCAAGCACATCCATCTCTATTTCAGAGATGACAGAAATATGGAAATTGCCCTGGCATGTGTCTATTCCATTGAACCCATAATGTAAGAGACTAGAATATATTGTAGGTTTGTATGGCACTCTCTCTCTCTCTGGGTTATATTCTCATAGATACTGCAGGTTCATTCTAGTCTTTAAGCTTTGGCAATAAAGGTTTAGAATAAGTGAACATTACAAACATTTTTTTAAGCTGAAACTGACCAGATGAACTTTATTCGGAGGAAAATACATTATTCCTTAGTAAGAATATCAATCTCATCCTGATGAAACACCAAAATAAATATTTAAACAGTAGCTTCACTCTGGCCTATAGCAGAAACAAGAAATATAATACTTATGGAAGCAGTTTCGTGAAAACATTTGAAGGAGAAATGTTGATAAAAAGCCAAACAATAACTCTCCTTCAGATTTTTTGTGAACTTCCGCTTTATTCACAAGTATGAGTGTAGCAGATGATATCTTCTTGCGAAACTCTGAGTGTTAATGGGTTAACTCCCCTTTTTACAGAAAGACCTCCCTTTTGATAACTAACATGCCAGTTTCACTACTTCAACATCTGGCATGTGTGGCTGGCCTTAAAATTCACATGTTGGGATTATTGGTCAATGAAGGAATTTGGAATTTCATTTTTCGTCACATTTATGCCATATTGTGGCTAATTTATGACTAGCCAGACTTTGTAAGTAGTAGAGGAAACCAGAGTACCCGGCGCAAACCACCGCCTAACCTCAAGTCAATGGTAGACCCATGATAGAACTGTGGAAGACATTAATCACTATCCTACCATCCAGGGGCTTAGCCGCCTATGCGTCCAGCGTGTCATTTGGACACACAGAACACTTTTTTTTTGAGAGTTAGGACACCCAAATATTTATGTTAAAATTTACTGATGACTTTTCTTAGAAGATAGAAGATGTAGAAGCTGTAGTGTCACTTTTATAAGACACACAGAGCAGTTACAAAGCAAAATCTGTTAATATATAGGGTTTATTTTATTAGAAGTATGTACTTTGTACCACACTTTGGACACGCAAAAGTCTATGAAAACTCTTTTTGGACACCCTGTTTCCAAATATTGGCTAAGACCATGCTACCACCTATGAGCCACAGGCACTTCTCATGATGTGAGGTTAGCATAGGGTGGTTACATGGCAGGCTCTATGATGTAGGCCACTTATCAGACACACTTACCTCAGAACAATTCTTTGTTTATACCAAATACAGCACAGTATGTATTGTTTCAATGTTTTGCAAGGGTAGACAATTTTGGTATGTGTACAATTTTACCAATAGTTTTGGAGCTGATTTGCTCTGTTCTCCACTATCTATCTCACTACCATGCTTTCATAATTATCTTTCATAATAAGAGCTTTCCAAATGAAAAATAAGAAGACTTTAGATACAAAGAGTTGCCATGGAGAAAAAAGTGTGCTAGACTCCTAAGAATCAAAAGTTTTGAAAGCCACTGATGAGTAATACAATTTCATAACAATAGCACTGAGACGTCATCGCAAAAGTTTAAAATACTTTATATTCAATATTAAAGATCAAATAAAATTGAAAATTGCATTAAACCATATCAAAAGAACAGAATTTCAAGGTGCATTCATATCATACATTCAAGGGATCAGGAGGTTATTGGCTTAAGAAAGTTCATTAATTGTCATATTAATGGCTAAATTGAGACAGCAATCAACCAGAGGCAAGCTGCATGGTTTTAGACCACTAGGGTATCCAGGTAGCCACACAGAATATGATTTGATCAACACATATTCAAATCACCACGGTTGTTCAATTTGTGTGTCAGATACTTTTTATATGTTGAATCATGAGTGAGGGTTAATTGGTCAAGACCAACCTCATCAATATCTCTTGGTGTGAATGGCATAATTGCCCTACTTCCTGTAAGAGGCTCAATTGAGCTTCCCAAAATCAATCTAGCTATACAACTATTTGTAGGTTTCATGATTTTCCCACTGGTAGCCATTTTGTCTGTAAACCATAACAGACCTCACAAAACCACAGCTTAAAAATATTACAAGAATAAAGATGCAGATCGTTATTCGATACATCAACATTATTGATAAGTTAAATATAGTATCATTTCAGATTATTCTTAACAATATGCTTAAAAATAACCGTTTAGCAAGAACCTACTTTAATTGAGCTACACAAGAACAGACGGCAAGTCGCGGCTTGATTAATTACTCCCTGTAGGCCAATCAGAGCCTGCGAGTAGTAGTTATAATAACGCCAAAATATTATGTATCACTTTTAAAATATCGGATGAGATTGTTTTGAAATTAACGATCCACATCTTTACCCATGAATGAAGGGCTGATGCACTACACAATGAAATATGTGTTGATGTGCACTTTCTTTACCACATTCATGCCCAAGGTATCTTTAACTCGTCTAGATCAATGCTTCTTTAGAAAATAACATGGTAAATAATAACTTGAACTTTAAAACTATTTGAAGGGGAATTGAAGACTGAGTTATAATCAAAATCACTCCTTCAAATATTTTTCTAAAGGTTGATGAAATAATCACAAAAATGGTAAGATATTTTCTGACACTACAGGCACGATTGGAGTATAAAAAATTTGCAGAAAGACAAACATTTAACAGAATTGAAATATGTATAGATGCTTGAGTTATCATAAAACACTCGTAAATGTTTGCATATAGGCATCTATTATTTCACTTGTAACAATCCCATAAAGAATGAATCAAAATCAATTAGTCTCCTCTTTTGTCATCAGTTTTCCTTCCTACTTCTTCACTAAAAAAACATAAAATCTCAACACCATCATAACAGATCCCAAAGAAAAGTAATTACACTCATAGTTCATTCACTTGATAAAAACTAATTTGACTTTGACAAGAAATTTTGGAACCCTAGTGAGAACAGAAATTCTTAATCAAAATTGTTCAGACCATTCAAAAATATATTTGTCAAATAACACTTTAAATTAACCTAAACTTGTGTCACG
The DNA here is from genome assembly GCA_963942565.1 of Maea johnstoni. Taxonomy (NCBI): domain Eukaryota; kingdom Metazoa; phylum Annelida; class Polychaeta; order Spionida; family Magelonidae; genus Maea; species Maea johnstoni. The sequence continues at coordinate 32,356,041 of OZ012689.1, forward strand.
ATCATTACTAGAATTTCAGTGTTGTATCCTAAAGTTTAAAATGCTGAGGCTACATTATTGAAAAAAATTGATACAAATTCAAAATCCTGAGCATCAATCCCTGGAGTTTCCTTTTGTATACATAGTGGTGAAGTATCAAAAGATCCCATAAGTAAAAATCATCTTGCCACTGATAAAACAAAAACTGATTTGTATGAAATACTGATTTAAATGACCTGAAGAAGATACAAAAATGGAATAACTTCTAGTCTGTTTTGAAAAGATCAAAGACTGTGCTGCACATAGGGCAGCTAGGCTTTTCTTTAAGGCACTGACGTAAACAATAGCCATGGAAGAAATGATTGCAGGGAGTTTTTCGTGCATTTCGGAGAGTCGAGAGACAGATAGCACAAACATCATCAAAGTTTCTCAACTCCTCTTTGGAAGCCCTCTCAAAGTTCGACAAGACAGTCCATTCAGAGAATACGGTGCTCGCAGCCGTGTTTATCACATCTTTGCCAACAGTGTAGATATTCGAATAGAGCCCCAGAAGCATCATAAGCTGGCGTCCTGCCAAGAGGCACTGGATCATGAAAAACGACGAGAAGAGAATTTCTACGAAACCTGCAAGCATCTGCATGTAGGGTTTTTCTAGGCCTTCCAAAGCCTCCAACTCGAGGTGTAGGAGGGCCTTAGTCAAAATCCTCTCAACGTGTCCCTCCGCCAATAAGTAATAGCATACCGTCACTAGCGTATAACTGAAGCTGATGAACAACAACTGGTAGAGAGTCGATGTGAAGATAAACAGGAGCTTCACAGCCACATTTACATATTTCGTAAAGCGTTCTGACATGGTGATCAAGTTCGATATGTTTCCGGTGTTTCCCGCGTCTGCATCCCTCGACCCGCTTTCACCTGCTGCGGTTCCCTGCTCACCAATATAAGCATAGACCATACTCTGGATCATGTGGTAGCAGCATAGGCTGTACAACCACATGAACCGATGTTCGTGTGTGATGAATGTTGACCGCACCAACAGAAAGAACACGAGCTCTCGCACCCATGTCCGCTTGTGCCGAGGCCGAGGGCTCTCCGTGAAGAGGTACTCCCATATTTCACCGAGCTTAGCCAGGCCCGCGCGGGCAGCCCGGAAGAGTCCCGTGAAGATGTCCTGACTGAATCTTCGCCATAGATTTGCCATGAGAGCAATGAAGAGGATGACAGCGTTGACTTGAAGGACTGGATGGAGGGAAAGCAACAACTCATAGAGGCTTGGGTACTGGTTCAGGAGGAAGAGGAGGATGGAAACTCCACCTGCAAGTAAAATATGAAATACATTATCACAGAGGCTCAGGCCGCTCAGCTAAACACTACCAGCAATAAAAAGAGATAGCGCTATAATCATACAGGCCTGGTTAAACACCACCTGCAAAAGAATAATATAGCACTACATTATAGCTCTAGGCTTAGGTAAACACCATCTGCAATAAAATGATATCGAACTACATTATACAGGTGAACTTGGATATGACAGACTCAATGGGACCAGGAAAATTGGTCTGTCATATGCAAAATCCATTGTATACATATGACGAATACTTGATATGCATGGGACTGGGACCAAGCATATCGTCCGTCATGCAAAAATCTGTCGTACAGTGGTCCATCATATCCAAGTTCACCTGTAGCAGCAATGGTTTGGCATATGCCAACCTCTCCCCTGTTCTGGCCCACAATATAAATTTTCTTTTATAGACCTCCGTTCATCGCCATGGTAATGGGATGCTTAAAGGTTTTCCATCAATGATTGTGTTCAATATCAAAAATATAATGCTTTAGTTCTAAGTTAGAAAGGGAAAGACGTATAGAAAGAGTAGTAAAGCAAAATCTCAAGGACTTACCTGCAAGGCGACAACCGATTTCTGCTGTGCTAGGAATAACCATTGATGACCCTCTGTGGTTTAAACCATCTTGTATGGTACTACCTTGATCTGTAGTTTAACAAGAAGGCCCTGTAACTTATCTGTTATTTCCCCCTCAGAAATCCTATATCAATAAAAAAATTGTTTATAATAACAATAAAATTGAATAAATTCAATTTAAGTAACTAGTGTTTGTTATTGGCACCATAATTCCTATATCAATATAACACATAGTATGATGAATGCTAACTAAATCCTATTAAAGGGTATTCTGGATGATTCGTTACTCATAGGATCATCTTGACATGCAGCAAGGATTTACAACACCTTTAAAGGAGGATTAATTACTATTTTTCCAGTTCATCAATTTCAAAATATCACTTCCACAGGGGTCCAGTTAGACACTAGCCCGATAGCCCGAGGCTACAGAAAATTGTTTCGGGCTATAAGAATATTTGCCTTTGTAGCCCCGCTGGCTATAAGAAAAGATTGACATTTTTAGGTCATACTCAGAGGAATAACAGTACTATAAGCAGTGTGTGTGTGTATATATATATATATATTTATATATATATATATATATATATATATATATATATATATATATATATATATATATATATATATATATATATATATATATATATATATATATATATATATATATATATATATATATATATATATATATATATATATATATATATATTAGAGCTGCACTCACCACTCACGAACTCGAGTGGCTCGAGCCCTGGGACAAATTCGCCGTGCTCGAGCTGAAATGTTCAAATCGTGAGCTCGTCTATGTTGGGAACACAAACTTAACACAGAGCACCTAACACAAATTATAAACGTACGTAACTGCTTATCGCTGTCATGTCTTCTTTACAATCTCCAATGTATACATTCAAGCGGTGTTGAGTGTTATTCTGACCTTTGTACCTTGTCAGCACGTTTTGAAATTAAATGAACATGGCAATGTTAATAAATCTCCGCGAATAAATATTTATTTCTTAATAGCTGGGGTGGGAAATAAGTATTCTTTTGGAAATTCGGAACGTCCGTGAGCTCATGAGCTCACGAGTCAAACGGGTGGTGAGCTCATGAGTTGATCTCCCTCCATGAGTGCAGCTCTAATATATATATATATATGTGTGTGTAATTTAGGATAACCGAGGCACCTAGTTATTGTTTTTGTTTTTAATGGGACTATAACATTTTCTATCAGGCTATGAAGTTTTGGGAACCTATAGCCCGGTGGTCTTCCTCAGTTTCTTGCCGTAGCCTGACCCCTGCTTCCATTGGAAAGATGTCTAAATAAGTATCTACAGGGGTGTTTGGTGGAATTCTGGAAAGGAATGGGTTTAATGAGCACTATTCTGAATAATATAGATATTCCGCTTGAAAAAGGACATGGTACATCACCCTACATGTACATTGGGTTGATATGTGTTATCTATGATGGACCAAGACTAAAACATATAGCAAAGCTTTCATTGCAGAAACTCTGCTCTCATCTCACAAAAAGCAAAGTAAACATGGGAAACTAATAAAATGGTATTTGTTTTTGTCATGCTGAAACCATGAAAACAAGTTTAATAGGCTCCAAGATAGTGCAGCAAAGAGAAAAGAAAACTAAGATGCGTGACGCCACTAGATACTAAGGTAGCGAACCCAATATCCTGATTCAAATGGGCTGAGGAGGCCACTCTGGCCATGAAGTCACATTTCTCCAAGAAAACAGGTTAGACCTTTGAGAAATATAGATCTGTATATGATGTGCACCATTTTGGTCTGCATTTCTCCTGTTTGTTTCCATTATAGAGAAAGGTGCCCACCCACATGCACAGAATGCACCATTTGACAGTGGTTCTCTTCTGTACTTAGGTATAAATCCAGTCAGCACCAAAATTGCGACCTAGCCTGCGATCAAGTGTATCAGTAATCTCCCTGCTGTTACCCATACAGAGGGTCTCGCACAAGATTGGACGGCTAACAATATGTGTAATATGAGTCCCTGATCAACTGAACTGATTACAATGTTGCACTGAACTGAATACCATGTTGCAAAATAAAATTCATATAGTGACAGTAAATTATGTACATTGTAGCAAACTATTTTTGCATTTGTAATAAAAGATATACTGATTGAATTGAAATCAGGAAACTAATTAAGTCATGACAGCCAGCACTCCATGTCAGAGAGGTATTCCTTTAAAGTTACTGATCTTCTTCTTGCCAGGGCTCGAACTTAGCTGGAGCCAGGATCCCAGGGCTCCTGAAGAGAAAAAGCATGCAGGGAGCCAAAAGATGTACTATTTGATATACACAGCACTCCCTCTATTATATGATGCAATTGGGATCCTTGGAAAAAATCTCAATTTCGAGCCCTGATTGCATATGCTTCATTACTAGAAATGTATGCTTTAAATGTGTCTAAGGATTAGGGACTGCTTGCAACCAAATAAGAGGGATATATGCTAGCTTGAGGATTTTCTTAAAGCACTGACAGATTTTTAAATATCAAACACCCACTGGTCACTGACCCAGTGTCAGTGTCAGACTGTTAGTGTCAGTCATGATGAGATGGAGAGTGTGAACATGTTATGATGTTTGACTATATAGGGCACTCTGGTTTGCATTGCACTTATGATCTTATCTCAAATGTCTGAGTATCCCTTGCAATAGAAAGAGCATGGGCTGCAGTTTAATTTCACAGACACATAAACTTTACCTAACCTTGCACAGTTTGACATTCAAGGATTTGACACCTTGCATCTCCTCTTCCAAAAACTTTTTAATTTTGGACGATCGATTCGTATCAAAAACGATATCTTGCCGGCTGAGATGTTTTTTCAACTTGCATGATACCGGTGATATCTTATCCCCGTGGCTACAACCAGTAAATGTGAATCGTTCCCTACTATAGACTAGTGCCAGTCCTCTCAGCTACTGCGTGCGCACAATGTATTTATAGACTGGCGCTAGTGTAAGTAGGCATGTTATGTTACAACCAGGAAGTGGAATGTTTGACACCAAAGGCAAGGGCCAAGAAGAGCTAGCATTCATTCTCACTCTAACACTTATTTGGTAAGTGATTCCCAATTTTCCATATTCAATGATTCGGCCAATTCACACTACATGAAGTAAATAACTAAATATGTGTTGACACTGTCCACAGGCATCTGTAATCAAGTCTGTTATGCTCAATGCTGGCTACCATTGCTATATTATCATGATTATTGTTTGTTCTCGCCCAACATCATTAAATGATTCTCTTGTAGCCTGACCGGTGAGTAATCGGTGTGGCCTGATCCTTAGAAGACCAACACATGGAATGGAAACCAGCCGGTCAACCTGAACATGCTAGCCTCAACCAGTGTCAATTAATAGTCGCTAATAGGTGCTCTGGGCACCCCCAGCAGGTGGTGGAGATAAGGTTTCTCTGTAATGTAATCGATGCGGGAGCCCTGATTGGTCCTTGTTCCCACGTGACCTCGTGCTGCTGCCTTATCTGCTAGTCCTGGCATGAGGCTAGCATGTAACTATAATAGGGCATATAGTAATTGGTCTCTCGTTACATATCCATTCTTTTCCTAATCCAAGCCTGATCCAAGTGATTCATGTCATAGTGTTTACTTCTAAATATAACCTTTCACCTGTTCACAAGATAACATGCAATGGCAATGCCTTCTCCACTCATATAGGCTGTATATGTAGACCATTCCAGTCCTATTGCCATTCAAACAGCCTTTAACAGGACAAGACCACCACACGCAGAAACCTACATGCTCACAACCAGACAAATCATCTAGGTCTAGGAACAGGACAAGCTAGAAGAACCTTATTGTAATTTGAATGTATTCATAACTTATTTTGTTCGAATTAGGGAAATCATGACCATGCATATATTACTGGTGGAATCAATTGTATGCCAGCATTGTCCACAATTCATCGTTCCAGGCTGGCCACATGTAATAGTGTAATAGTCATGATTTCCTGAATCTGAGTCATGGTACCCAGTATCAGAGGTGTCCCAAGTTTTCGAGTCCTGGAGCACAGACAATAAGTATTGGATTATAACGTGTTACTGATACAATAACAGGGCTGGGATTATACATATACATAGTGTTCAGTAAGTTGCTGTTTCTGTGGCTTTAAAGTTCGGTGCCATAGCAACACCAACTGAGCCAGGACCAAATCCCGGCTCAGCAACCTTAAAAAACATGATTTTTGTGTCATATTTACAGAGCTGTCAGATACATTTTTATCACTCAAATGCACTATAATAGCCTTTAAGATCTTCCACTGAGCATTGGTGGAGATTAAAAGCCTCGCGGAGGGTGTTAGTTGCCAAGTTTTGGCATTGACAGCATCAGCTTTGGCAACAAACACCTATACGTCCACGCTATAAATCTGTTACAATGCTCAGCGGTGGGTTTCAATCCCTATTAACAAGTTTTGGTGGGTGTTGTGTAAAAAATCAGTTTCAATAATGTCAATCTGGTTGCACTACCCTATGACCTCCTATATCAATCAATATGTGCTATCAATAAATGGAGTTGGAAAAGTATCATTGGTCAAGACACAAGGGATAATGACGTTCATTAGACATGGATGCTTTAATTGATAGAGGTTTTCTTTTCTGTATCTACAGGCCTGGTAAATTTCCAAGCAGCTGACCATGAAGTTTAAAACCGTGAGGGAAGGACAACAGGCGGTTGTTTATAACCACCTTGGAGAAGGAAGACTCTTAGAAGGACCAACTAGGGTATGTCAATCACAATTCAACATATCTTGCCACAACATTGCCACCTAATACTCTACAACTCTGTTTAATGCTATGGTTTACTCAAAAATATCTGATTAAGACTTACTTTGTATATAGCTGTATTTAAACCAAACAATGAGTATTGACATCAATCACTGCAACTTCAAGCCTAACATTTTCAGTATAAATTCAAGGTAACTCTAGTTCAGCTGGCTGCTATATAGACTAGCATATTACCTAAATGGGGCCACATGGGAACTCAGTAGAAAGTATACTATTTCAGACAATTTATGACGGACTCACTAGGAAATTGTGTGACTCGCAAATTTTGGAAACTGGTATTTTACATCAAAAATTGTAGAAATTGGTATTTTACATCAAAAATGTATTGTAAGTTGAATCCTTAGATATTTTATTACTTTGATGTAGATATTTCTGAATATTTTTAGTTGAATTTTCTTTTTCATGCGAACAATCATAAGATGGTTATAATTATTTTAATTGTTTTTCAGGTATTTCTGTTTAGAGAGAGGCTTGTTCAGTTGCCAGAGTACACTGCTAATGAATCTCAGTACCTGGAAATCAAGGATCTGTCTGGGCTCATCACACACCAGCAGGGGTAAGCATTTTACGAGAGCCCTGTTAAGCAAATGTTTTTAGAGTTTGTCCATCGGACAAGCTCTTTTCTTATACATTTTGCTTTTTTTGGTAGTCTAAAGCCCCATTCTCACATTCACGACTTCAGCCACGACTATGCCGATCTAGCAAATAGACCGAGTTATACGTTTCGAGTACGCTATTATGCAAATTTTGCGGTTTTTCTTTTGTAAAGAGGACTGTTATTCGACTACCATACGATTGCCATACGACTGACGGCGACCGTTATACGATGCTCATAGGTATATCCCGACTATCATACGCTACTCATACGCTTGCTATACGACTTGAATACTTGAATAGCGTATAGCAGTCCTGTACGATCGTACGCACAGCGTATGCAACTTTCCCACGGATTTGCATACGCATGACGCCGATGTCAATACGACGGCTATACGCTGTTGCCGACCTTCATACGCTGTTGCCGACCTTCATACGCTATTGCCGACCTTTATACGCTTCTCATACGCTACCTATTGGCACCTACTTGTTATTTGAGGTGGCGCCGATCGACTACGACTGTTTTGAAATTTTCAAAACAGTCGTAGCCGACGCTGACTTCAATACGACTCGTGCAGACTTGCTAGACTGTCATACGTCAGTACGTGTACTATTGCCGACTCACCCCGATCGACCAGGACTGCTGAGTCGTGGTCGATTGTGGCTGTAAGTCGTGAATGTGAGAATGGGGCTTAAGTCTCTCCTCTCCATGTTCCCCCCATATTCTCTGTTTTTTTTGTGTGTCATCTAAGTACAGTTCTGTATAACAGCATAGATACGTCAGGGATGTCAAAGTATGTATTTCTGAACCACAAATTTTCTTCACCAATAAGGCATTACTTGGTAGCCAAAATACTAGAAATTGTTTCAATAAACTCCCTTCAGTTTGAACTGCCATATACAGTTTTTTAAAAGGGTTCGCCTATCTTCTTAAGACATGTATGTATCTCTCCCTATAACTGGGCAACAGACAAAAAGAGTAAGATATGAAGGTTTCACTATAAACTGGGGCAATATAGAGGAAGCAAACCCCTACTCGCCCTGGCCTGGGTTTGAACTCTGGACCCCATGCCTGTCAGCATTCAGGCCTGATTCATGCCACTGTGCCATTGAGTCTGGTCTGTCATATACAGTTTATACACCATCATATAATTGATAAATACCTTGCTCAATTAACAGACAAAAACAATCAATGGAGTTTATATGCTATATAAGCCATATTAGCCATATTTGCTATGAAAAACTTGGTAAGTTTGTACATCAAACCCTTATATTGTTCTATAAGCTGCATGTTTCTTTCAGACCATACCACATGTTCGGTAACCCACTAGAAGTGGACTGTATACATGTCAAAGACAGTATCAAGATTGACAGCAACCACATGATAATTGTGTACAAGAAGCGCCAGGATAATGTGGTTGAGAGGAGGATTGTGCAAGGTCCTGCTGTGTTCATGCCTCAGCCGGAAGAATGGTAATTAAAATTGGATAAATATATAATGATGATTATGATTATAATTGTGATGATAAAACTAGTAATAATGATATCATAATTAATGATAACTGTAATATTCAATGATGATAAAGTTAAAAGGGTGATAATGATGATTTATAACAATAATGACAATATTAATGATAATGATAATAATAAGTAATATAATAATAATGATAATAATAATAATAATAATAATAATATAATGATAATGATAATTATTATAGCAATGATAATAATAATGATGATAATGATAATAATAATGATATCAATGATGATAATAGTAATAATAATAATAATAATAATAATAATAATAATAATTCAATTATAATAATAATAGTAATGATAATGATACTAATAATGATACTAATAATAATAATAATAATAATAATAATAATAATAATAATAATAATAATAATAATAATAATAATAATAATAATCATAATAAAATAATAATGATAATAATAATAATAACAATAATAATAATAATAATAATAATAATAATAATAATAATAATAATAGTGATTATGATAATGATGATAATAATAGTATTGGGGGCCAGGCATCCTAACCAAAAGGCCACGTCGATCAACAATATTGCTGTGGAGGCTATGATTTTGGATTTTCATACTTCACTTCTCTTTTCTCGTCAACAGGTTACATGATTTTACATGGCATGGGGAGGATACTCAAACCAGGGGGCGCATGGTGCCTAACAGCAGGAAGTTCAAACAATTGACTTCTGTGCCAGAACAGTTCAATTACAATGTAGGTAATAATACTAATAATAATAATGATAATTGGAATTTATATAGTGCCATTTCCATTCATAAAATGTTCGAAAGTGCTGCACGTTGTCATAGTTTGAGTCATAGTCAACAACGCCTCAATGGGCGAGCCTGAAAAGGTGTGTTTTGAGGTACTGTAAAACCCTTTATAACCACGCCCCTTTTTATTCACGCAACTGCCGTCTTAATCTGATCGCGGTCATTTAATTACGCGCATCAACTGTATCACCGCTAGATGAGGCATTGTTATGCTATTTTGAACGTATATCAGCGCCAGTAATAAATGCGTTATCATCACCTAGCGCGAAATGCGTGAAATTAAAAGGAGCGCGATAATAATGGGTTTTACAGTACTAGGTGCATTTAAACCCTTAGCTTCTGTTATCTGGAAAACACACAATCTGACAACTTTGAAGATTACTATTGCAACATATTAATATTTGAAAGAGATTTTAAGGGGTACTGATAAACCCAACTGAGAAAAAAGCTTTTGGTCAATTATTTCTCTAAACAGTGTGTTTTCAAGGTACTTTTATAAGTGTTGGACAATGAGCATGCTCCTGGTTTCAATGCTTTTAACCCATTTATGTTGACAGTGGCTTGATAGCTTTTCACAAATCTAAAATACTAAAGAATAGATCAATTCAGGCCTCTAGCTTTAAAAAGGCCATTATATTTTGGGAATATCCTATCATCAAATACATAATTTTGTAATTATCTTTAGATTTATTTTAATCACTATGCAATTTATAACTTTCCTGAAAATACTTTGTGATTATTTGCTTTATTCCAAAATCATGTTCAATACTCTGTAGGGTATAGAAAACATATTACAATAGGAACCTGAGGCAGTATTATATTAGATTTGAGAGCATTGAAATCTAAAGAAAATGTTCATATTTCATAGACTGTTTTTTTCAGTATCTACCATGACTGGTTGTTTAACTAGTCACAGTACACCATTTTCTATTTCTCTGGTATTTATTTATTTGGCAGGTCCGAGAAGTAAGAACAACTGATGATACGGTCATCACCATCAAAGTTATGATATTCTATGAAATGCGAGATGTACTCAAGATGCTGGATGCAACACATGACCCTATTGCAGATCTGATCAAGTAAGTCACCTTTAAATCACTAGATATCCCATGCAATTGACCCCTAGTGGTCATTTAAGAAATCATTTTTAGTGGCACCACCAGTGGCTCTTTTTTCAGAACTAAATTGGACACCATCCCTCCCCCTTCTCAAATCTTGGAGCCACCCCTGAACTGATCCACTGGTACATGAATTAGATATCTTTAGTGTACATTAACTTTCTTGATTCCAGTGCTATGTGTGCAGATATTATAGCATTCGTGGGCAAATTGACCTTCACTGAGTTTTTGACCAAGACCTCCGAGCTGAACTCCCTGCCGACCTACAGCCAGCTTCTGCAGAGGGCCCAAAGGGTGGGCTATGACATCAGCAAGGTTGTCTATACCGGCTACCACTCCAGCGAACAACTCCAGGTAGGCTATATATGACACACGTTGAGATGTAATACTTACGCGGGCAAGTACAAATACCAATGTGGCAAGTAGATATCATCCAGAATTTGTCATACCCGACAAGTTGAAATTCTTAAATCTTTTGACAATTAGATGTGTGAATATGTTAACAAAATCATTGTACTTACACAGGCATATGTAGACATTGAACATATATAGCATGGAAGAATCCAAGTAAATTGTTCAATTTAAAAAAAGATACTTACCATTGATTTCAATTTTTTTAATGTGCTCATTCAAATTTTCTTCTGTCAAGGGGTATTATTTGAAGGAACTACCTAAGGATAGCACACTGATCCTAAAAAGTAATGTTACCTTTATTTGTTTAATGGAGTTATCGCCAATAGACATATAATCTTATTGAGGTTATCTGTCCAGCATGGAAACAACAGACAATGGATATACTAAGATAACATGAACATTTCAGTTAAAAAAATGAAAATGATGGACATTAAATCATTTGCCCAATAAACGACCTTTTGAGTTAACCTTTGACTTGATGCATCATCCAAAGTCTGATTTATTTCCAGACAATGCAAGATAATGCTATTCATTCACGCACACAACTTCGTCTGAACGCAGAATTCGAGGAACAACAACAGCGGCTGATGGACCTAAAGCTGAACAGTGAACAAGAGAGAGCACAAGGCAGTAAGTAATACTGTAAAACTGGTAATGTTTGCGTGTAGTAAATATTGCGTTTTTTTCATTTTCTCTTTTATGCGTGTTTTAATTAATGCGAATCTCCACCAAGTCAGATATCTGAAACAGAAGGGACAGATTTATGCGTGTTTTAATTATTGCGTCCTCATGCATTCGCATTAAAACGCAATAATTAAAATCACGCAATCATTACCAGTTTTACAGTATATCTTCTATAGTGATATAGGAATGTAAATCATTCTTGCCCATAGCACCCAAAACTGCGAACTCTTAGTAATATCTCTATAACAAAAGCCAAAAAGGAAAATTTGGAGGAATGCCAATTAATATCCAACCCATATTTTGCCTTCAAATATTCTGTGAATTTATGATTAAAAAGAGTTATTTTTGAAAACATCATAGCTCCAGACAACATCACCAGGCACTACCTATAGGCACTACCTATTAAGGGGTGAATCCAGAATTTCTTTATATGGGGTTTGTTCTCTAAAGGTATTCGGTTTATAGTCTTGTATCCACCGAAGTGCTCACACACCGAAGTGCTCTAAGAGGTGGGTTCTTTATAACAGAGAGGTATATCTAGTTCATTGGTTTTAAACTAACTTAAAGCAAAGGAGAGGTAGATCTATTTTGTTATCAGGTAAAACTAAAGAAAAGGAGCAATTTTTGGTAGCGAGAAAATGAACATTTTGAGTTGTAAAGGTGGTTCAAAACCGCTTGAACCCCTTTTGTATCCTAAACTACTATTAGGGAAGTTTTGATACACACCAGATAAATGAGTGTGTGTAAACCATAATACAGTAAACCTAATCAAATCTGTCTTTGATTGTGTCTTGTAGCACTAGGGTGTTTTATGGTTGTGTTGCAATTCAACTTAAGCTAAGGAAGGTCAAACACATTTGGCTTGGAAGCCATGTATGTGGTAATAGCACTGACAAAGCCAACATCAGTTATAGCTTTACACATATATTCAAAAGAAGGCCAGTTCATTAAGAATATAGCTACACTGAATTAATTGGATACCGATGTCACTCATATTACCCATTAGTAATATTTCATCTGTTATATATTATTATTTCTAAGTAATCTTTCACAAACGGTTTGGCTACCATTCACATCTATAAGTAAAATCGCAAAGAGAATTTTCATATTCTCTCTGGTTTGGCCACTCTTTGTTTTTTCGGGATGGAAATATAACAAATATTTTAACTTGTTTTCATTCCTTTTCTAGAACAAGAACTGGAGCAAACAAAGCTTGCCCATCGTCAGCAGGTGGACAACATGAAACAAGCTCATCAAACACTACTGCAAAAGTCTCAACAAACTCATAAACTTGATCGTGATGAACTGGAACATAAGATCAATATTGGTGAGAGTCATATCTTTTGTTGGAAAAGATCCTAGATGAGCGGTCCTTTTTGCAAAATCCATCCTGGCAGCTGGCGAAGGGCAATATCACACCACAAGCCGAAGTTGTGTGGTTTGGGGAGCCCTCTAATGGCCTCCCATGATGGTTTGCCAACTAAGACCCCTAAGCAGAGACTAAGCCAGGACCCGTCCTGCTTGTCTTTTGGACAGGCAGTTTCCTGAAAACTTCCTTTTGGGACAGGAAAAAACGTCTTTCAGGACATAACTGAAGTGTAAATTGGCTTTTTTTTGACACCGTAGGCTATTAAATGTAGTTGGTATCGGGATTTGAAATAGATTATTGGCTAAATCTAGATGGGCAGATATTTTGGAATTGCTGTTTTAGACAGGCATTTTTTAAATCCTTGCTAAGCCTCTTCTGCCTAGCCAGGATCTATTTCTATTATAACGAGATATCATTCATTATACATCACTTCAGCCATTTAACAGATAAAAATGGCCTCAGACTTCATAAGAGGTCAGGGGTGGATCCCTCTTTGTATCAGCAAATGAAGGTCCCTTGTAACATTCTGGGACAGATTTAACCGTTTTTGGCTTTATCTTTCAGAGTTGACAGAGGCAGCCCATACACAGGAGCTGGCTAAGTTAGAGAAACTGAAGGATTTGGATGTGGATATGACAAAGTACTTACTTGCCCAGCAGCCCCCACCAGTCCACGAAGAGATACAAGTCGTATCAGTCAAGTAACTAACCCATTCATGCTCAAGAGTTCTCCTAGGAAGTGTCTGGATCTTGGACACTTTTCGCAATAACTTTGCCATGATTCGGTCATGTGCATGCTTGCTAAAATTTTCTATTTTATGCCTTTATGCATAATCCAGATTTTGCCTAATCCGGACAGAAATTAAGGGTCCATATCCATCCGTTTTAAGCCGGTTCACCTGTACATATATTTAAAGAAGGAATGTAAAGCTTACTTCCTTTGGCCTATTCAAAATTGATTCAACAAAGTCAAGGAGGAATATAGTATTGTTCATTTCTATTTTGCGCGTGTCCACTCAAAGTTCATTACTTCTCAGGAATGTAGAGGTAGGATTCATGGGCTCAGGAAAATAACTATGTGTACATCACCCTAGCAAAGAGCCAGACTGTGTTACCATATTAAACTAATGGAGTATGTAATATATTGTGATAACAAAGGTATGTTTATATTAAAAGAATGTGTGATACATAGTCTACTAACCTTTTATGAACTGTCAGATCCAGGGCCATACTGCATAAAACAATTAAAGGTATTTGATTTATAGTCTTGTATCCACCGAAGTGCTCACACGACATTCCTCTCCTAGCAATAATAATAGATTTATAATACTGCATTTAATAATGCCTTAAGAGAGGCCGTCAACTTAAACATTTTCTTAAATAATACTCCATGAGATAGGTATGTTTGATTCAGTTTGATGAGCTGTCTTATACTACTTGTGAGAAATGATGTGACTTATTTTGCAATAATATATGGAAATTCTATACCTTAAGGTGTTCTTCTAGTGAGGTCATCTATGCAAACGGTACAAGATTGCTTTTTTAGCTTTCTTAGTATAGGTTTTTTATGGATTGTTAGATGTTCTAATCAGTGTTCGGTAGTGTAGTTTATCATGAAAGGCAAATAATCAGTTATGCATCTTTACTTGCATCTTTAACCTATTTCCAATATGAAATTGTACTTGGGTAAGACTCCCATTTTTTTCAAGTTGTATCCTCGTTTAAAAAAAGACACGTCTTTTTATAATGTAGTAAAGTAAGGTTTCTGTGTTAATCTATGATGTACTAATAATAACATGACGATGACAAACGACATATACAGGGATAGCCTTGGGGAAATCTGAAAGAGGTCAACCACATATATATATATATGTATATATATTTATATATATATATATATCAAAAGGATATGTGAATGGCGTCCTTGCCATCCCTGATCCCATGATATATATATATATGTATAAATATATATATATATATATATATATATATATATATATATATATATATATATATATATATATATATATATATATATATAAATATATATATATATATATATATATATATATATATATATATATATATATATATATATATATATATATATATATATATATATATATATATATATATATATATATATATATATTGCATGGTCATGATTGTTGGCACGCATGAAAAAAATAGGATAGCATGAAAGATGGTTGTTTCACCACATCCAATTTTTTATGATCCTTTAATGACAAAATTTGTTATACTGATTATTCAATACTCTGTGATTATAGCTTATGTTCTTGCCTTTCTAATAACTGTAATTTGAAAAGAATATCCTGCCTAAAAACTTGCCATTCTGAGGACTCTTTATCTGCAATTTTATTAAGAACTGAAGCATACTATCTATCAATTCTTTCTTCAGTCAGGGAAAAAGGATTCAACTGTGTGGCTCGGTAAAATGCTCTATTTATATATTTAATTTGACCAAGGAAAACGCCAAAATTATTTTGTCCCTTGTAATGTTTCCAACAGTTGATCCAGTTATCTCCTTTCTCCACTGTGTATGGTCGTACATAGTCTAATGTAATGTTACACTCTTATTGTAGGGGGCGTGGTGGTGGTGGTGGTGGCCAAGGCACCAGTTCCTCCCCTGTAATCAGTAGCGCTGTCACCAGCACCAGGCTGGTGAAAACAGTACCAACTATGCATCCTCTACAATAGTTTCCCAAAAATTGTGTATTTTGTAGAAATCATAATAGCTGTTTCCTGATGTTATTCCCAGGTAATACTATTATTCAGAGGCTTTTCCATTTAAAGTGTAGATGATGCTGATTAGGATGATAGAAATTATGATAAAAGTGAAACTACTAATAATGCTGCTGCTGCTGGTACTACTACTTCTACTACTACTACTACTACTACTAATACTACTACTACTACTACTACTACTACTACTACTACTACTACTACTGCTATCACTACTACTATTACTACTACTACTACTGCTATCACTACTACTACTACTACTACTACTACTACTACTACTACTACTACTACTACTACTACTACTACTACAAATAATTATGATAATCTTTATTTCGTGGGGATGTCTCAGTCAAGTAAAAAATTGGATTTTCATTGTGTTACTCTGATATTAGATATGTATGTCTCACACTTGAGATCACTGGGATAGAAATCCTTGAAGGTAGTGTCTCCTGAATAATGAATGTTCACAAGGCCTTATAAAATAATGCATATTTTCCCTTTCTTCCACTGCAATAGGTCACAATCTTTAAGGATTCAAACATAGATAGAATAATCCAAAAGGTAATCCAAGCCTTTGCTCAACTTTCAAAAATAGTATAATGACATATTCACAAATTGCTAATAGTGAGCTCCTTAAAACGTATGTCTACTACACTATTTTTCAAAAATGTGGGCCTATATTTCCCTTTTAATTGAATACTGTGATTTTATGGTGTAGCCTATGATGCTATAAGCATGTTTTTCATTCCAGAGTGTAATGCATGCAGTTACAAGGATTGTATAGCATATAGGGACTAGTATTGTCAACATCTCACTGTGATATATAATATGTCTTGATAATAACCAAACTGATATTTTATGTCCTAACACTTTTACTGTTTTTAATCATTTTTATTCATCTACTTTGCTGCTTTTTTACCTAAAGTAAACCATAGAAATCTATGTGTATGACTTGATTTAAACAAATGTATATGTGTACTGTTTATATTTTCAGTATAAAATAAATAGCTGTTCAGAATATCTTTCTTTGACTTTGTCAATCACTTGCCCACATTTAAAAGAGAAAGAAAGCCTGTCAAAAACGTGTTTACAACAAGTCCTGTAAAACAACAATAATCCCTACTATTGAATGTCACTCCACCTTGTGCAAACATCGTCATTGATGAAGCATTGAAATAGGAGGACAGATGAGACTGAAATTGAGCGCAGTCTTACTTATAAGGCCCATTGCACTTGATGACCTTTGACCTCTTGACCCATATCCTAGAGATGGTATTCCTGCAACTCTACATGTAATACTTCTGGATAAAAAGTGTTTCTTTCTCTGACATTTTTGGTACATAGCATGCTTAGCATTTATCAAACTATTCAATCGAACAAGGACGTCTACCACAGTGGACTATGTTACACAGTTAAGAACAAGTTATGGCGAACACCTAAATGAGCGTTTCTATGAAGCCCCATATTTGTTAGTTTTTGACCCGAAGACGCATATTCTTCATCTTTTTTACACTAAATGTAAATTTGTTTTTTTATATTCCTTATGCACAAGTTTTAAGACCAAAATAATGGTTGTGCTTACTATTTTCATCCTGGAAAAAGAAAAAATAGCCTTTTTTCAATGGTTTTTACCTCAATTCTCACCTTGACCTCAAAATGACCCTGATTTGACCTTCAACTTGTGTTCAAAGTCAAATTGTTTTTGAAATACAGATGCATACAAAAGCCTGTCTCTATACAATTCTAACGAGGGGTCATTTGTTGCAGTCTGTTGAATATGTCATATTTTAGAACAGATTTTGTTACCCCCAACCCATAATTCGTATTTACTACAGATTTCTAATGTTTTCATATATACACAAATTCAGGCCTCTGTACAAACTTAACGTGCAGGCTATAAGGCTGCCAACAAGTAGAAAATGAAATAGGGAATAAGGGTCTTTAATATTATGGAATTGAATGTCACTCCACCTTGTGCAAACATTGTCATTGATGAAGCAATGAAATAGGAGGACGGATGAGACTGAAATTGACTGCAAAGTCTTACTTATAAGGCCCATTGCACTTGATGACCTATGACCTTTGACCCCTATCCTGGAGAATGTATTCCTGCAACTCTACATGTAATACTTATGAATAAAAAGTTTTTCTTCCTCTGACATTTTTGGTACGCAGCATGCTTAGCATTTATCAAAATATTCAATCTAACAAGGACGTCTACCACAGTGGAATATGTAACACAGCAAAGAACATTTAATGGCAAACATCTAAATGAGCGCTTCTATGAAGCTCCATATTTGTTTGTTTCTGACCCGAAAACATACATTTTTCATCTGCTTTTACACCAAATCTAAATTTGTTCCTTTGATATTCCTTATGCGCAAGTTTTAAGACCAAAACAATGGTTTTGCTTACTATTTTTATCGTGGAACAAGAAAAAATAACCTTTTTTCGATGGTTTAGGCCTCACCAATTTTCACCTTGACCTCAAAATGCCTCTGATTTGACCTTGAACTTGAGTTCAAGGTCAAATGTTGAAACTTGCTTGATTTTATTCAAAACCCTGATTTTTTGCAAATGTAACAAGGGGTCATTTGTAACCGTCAGTTGTTCATTTCAGATTTTATGGTGGATTTTGTTACCCCTACCCCATTAATTTCCTATATTTTGGAAATCTGCCATTTTTGATACACACAACTTCAGGCCTCTGTACACACTTAACGTGCAAGAGATAAGGCTGCCAACAAGTAGAAAATTAAATGGGGGATGCTGCTCTTTAATTTGGTACCAAGAAACCTTCCTCCACCTCTCCGCACGCAAAACTCCAAAAATAAGGCCTATTTCAGAATTGGCTCATGGACTATACGTACATGCCATGTTTATTCCTAGGGAAGGTGTTAAATTGCACAGATATTTTTTATTTGGTCTTACAATATTGAACTCTCACGATGGAATAACAATTCATCATGCTTTCAGCCAATTAGAACCCAAAATTGACAGTTTTTTGCATACTTTTCGTACATCATAGAGGTGAAAAAATAAGCTATATCATATATACTGTATTACCACAGCAACCGAAGATTGAAGATAATTGGTTTGGCATTGTTGTCCTATTACTAAAGATTTTAATGTCAGCAACCTTCCCGCTGGGCATGTAAGTATATAAAGATACAATATCAAAGTGAAAAGGTCTATTTCTAGCAGTCGAATCTTCAGAAATGAATTTTCAATAAATGCTTGTTCACATTTTAGTTTAGCATTTGTGACGGCAGATCTCGAGTCTGCTACTTTGCTATTATGCCAAGTAAATGAGAGTCGTAAAGTTCTTGGTAAAGTTGATGGCGCTTTGCGTCTTATGACTCAATAATTGTTTTGTGCTAACATTTCTCTTGGCATTTCCAACGACCACCCGTTGCAAGTGCCCTTTCTTAACAGTGCAAAACGATCTCAGACTCATAAAATTGGTTCTTGGAAAAAATCGATGTCGCTCCGTATCTTGTGACTTTTTATCAAGTTTTGTGCTAACATATTTTTCTCTAGATTTCCAACCCCACCCGTCGGGGTTAATGACCTTTCTAAACAACTGCTAACTCAGATGTCAAGTCCTGAAAAAGTGAATGCATCATTGATTATAAATCCTTGCGAACAGGGGAGAACCGGGATGCTATTTACTCCTCCCAGACACTCCTCCCAGACACGTTTATATCGATCTGTGCAGTAAAGCTGTTGGTAAGACAGTAGTTTGTTCGTAAACAATGAATTTCAGTGTATTGTACCCGAAAATATAGCGCAAACAACTATTTTGAGGTGCACTTTTGTAAGATGACCTTTTGAAGACATGAATTATATACGGAAGGCCTTGGTATCAATCAAAAGAGATATTCAGTTGCCAATTAGTTTTGATTTGAAATGAATTCGTTTCAAAATTTAAATCTTGACTGGAATCATCTGAATTTTGTTCTGGAATTGCCTTTTCTGATAATAGCATTGTCGTTATTCCTGAAGCACCCATTACAACAACACCATTTCCATGTACTGAACTCCGGCAGACGAGGGACTATATCTAGAAGTGGAGGAGATCACCGCCTAGTTATTGCAAACTTTCTCACATGCCTGCCCGGCCAGGCTTTATATAGAAGGTAATCTCAATTAAGCAACAAAAGTGTGGCAACAAAATACAAAATAAGAACACATTTGTAAATTGATATATACGTATTGATATACATAGTACAAGCTTGATATACAATACTTGATGATTCTTCTTTAATACGGAAACACTATATTTCATATTTGTTATTATTTTCCTTATAAATCCGATAATCTCAAAATCTCAAAATGAAAAATGAAAATGTCACTCGTGGACCAATTACAAAAAGAAATAATTCTAAGACGTCTTACGAGGACCACAGAATAAAAAAAAAATTCCCCTTAGAAATCCAAACTTCTCACATAAAAAATCTACGTATGACGATTGACAAATCACTTTTTATACTCTGATTTCCCCCCCCCCCCTCCCCTCATTCAAACATGTAACAAAAAATAAAAAATTCAGACCGTTTCCTAAAGAAGAAAAAAAATCGTTACTTCAAGATCCTCGTTTACAACCTTTTTTGAGAGTGGTCCTAATAGGCTTCCGAATCTTCTACATTCTAGCAATAAAAAGTTATTGTCTGTGACCATGCATACGTGTAGAGCCAAAAATGCCCTGAAAATTGTGATGATATATTTTTGACCAGAACATATCAGGGAAAATGTGTCAGACAATATGTTGACCAGACCATTTCCAACGACTCTCCATTAGATATGTTGCAGGTTTATGCTTAGCTCCGAAGTTGTGTTAATAGATAGACCAAAAGGAAGCAGTGGTTTACTACATGTAGATCTAGTACCAGTATGTGATATGCCTGAGGTGTTACTAGGTGAAGCCGAGAAACCTCAAGGTGTATCACATATACAACTTATGCAGGTGTTTGAGGTATTAATTAAACCATTCATACTCGCTGAGGCCAAACAGTCTAACATTTTTATTGTTATTATGGTACAATTACAATCTGAAATACTAGTATATTAAAAAAGAAAATGCTTATAAGAACACAACTGATCACTTTCCTTTAAGTGTATTGTGAAAAATTCTTAATTCAAAAAGCTATCATCAAATCAAGAAAAAAGCCAAACGGCATATCTAAAGCTCATATGCTAACCAAAATATTTCCTGGATCATATAATTGTAAAGTTTTTTACATTTTGTTAAGAACTATTTAGTCTTCTAAATGTACATTCATTTTGATCAAACATTCTATACACTGCTGCAATTAGATTGGCCCATGTATGACTGAGTAGTGAGGCATTGCCATTCTGCCAAACACTATTCCAGTAGGCTGCTAAGTGTGTAATATGGCAGGAATTCACAGAAAGCATAAGAAATTACTCTAGAGATCTACACTATTCACTTATGTTTAAGTGTATATATCAATTTTCAGCCATTATAAACGAGACGAATGTCTCGATGGTGCAGAGTGAATAAGTTTATATTATCATCATACAATGTCTACCCCCTCTTACCAATAGACGTCTCTAATGAGCTGACGTCACCAATGAGTTTACTGTAAGAAACGTCTCTAAGATAGGAATTATTCTACAACACACACATAGGTACAATACATATAGGACCAAAACACGTTCTATGTTCAGTTTTAGTATATGAACCAAGTATACAATGTTATATACTAGTATCATTTGTTCACATAATATACGAATTTGAAGATTTTAAGTCTGTTTTGCTGTTCAAGCTTTTGGTGAATTTGACATTTTCGCAAGTCCTGCTATGAAAATACCTTGATAGCAAAGCATTTTGGAAAATATTTGATTTGAGATATAGTCTAGTAGGTGTTCTTGTGGGATTCAACAATTCCTTTCGATTGGTATTCAAAGTCTACTCTTTTGGAAAAGTTATTTTTAAACTTGAAAAGCCATATACCTATCCAATTTACAAATGAGTTACTGTAGAATGGCTAGTTTTTCCGTGTAACAATTTTCCCTAATTTTTCGTTTTTGGATGTTTCCGTTTCTAATATTTCCGAAGAGAGGACATATGTTTTTTCTTTTTCTACTTTTCCCATTTTATGTCGATTTTCAATTTTTGTATGCCATAGAGTATACCACTCGCCAGTCTATTAAACTAATGTCAGGATTTCTCCGTGTTTATTAAGTCCGGCCATGTACTGTATTGTTTTTACTGTGTTGTTTATTCCCGTTTGAAAGCAATCGGGGAAAAACGAGAAAAACTCACGGAGAAATTAGCCATTCTACAGTATCCACAAAGAAAGCTATCCCGCTGGCGCTCGAGAACTTTTCCACTAGTGAGTTTAACTGTTTAAGTTTACCTATGAATTAGTATTGTATGGCAACCTGAATGGCAACCCAATTATGGGCCACATGCAATATCCGTGTTTACTATTTTCATAGTGTTTGTGTGGCCTACTGTCTATCATCTTATCTCCAGCCTTGATGTCATTCTCGATGCTAATTGGTCAATAGGTCACTGAGTCAGACGTAGAGTCGTTAACACTATTTAAAGACGAGATCGGTGAATACAGCCAGCGCCATCAACGGCCGAATATTGAAAATCCATTTAAATTCATTTGAAATATACCCCCTCAATAATGATTCCATGAATTTTTGCATAAGCTATCCTTGTCAGATCCCCTTCGGAAATCCAAAATAAAAAAGGGAGGTCACCAGTCATCCCGTCCATATAGGTGACCCCCTTTTTATTTTGGATTTCTAAAGGGGATCTGACAAGGATAGCTTATGGAAAGTTTCATGGAATTCTTATCGCAAGGTAACTTGTTAATACTAACTCTGGACAGGGTTGTACAAACCATTCTTCTCTTAAATCACAAATGTTTACATCCCAGACAGGTTTCTGTTGAGTCGTTTTTTTTGTTTCCACACTACCCGTTTCTAGTTCATGTGGAGTATGTACAGTACTTTGTATTCTTATGAATGTGTCAATAAAGATAATACTACTACTAATCCATAATGCAAAAAAAGATGATAAACAAAATTTTAAATTCCAATTTCCAGAAATGGATAGGATAATATTGGCTCCATACAGGTACCCTGAGCCAGGATTAAACTGGCTGTTTTTAAGGCAATACTTAAAGCCTCATTATCCCGCAACAGTCACACCCTCTTGGCTTGCTCAATGGTGTGCAATACACAGCAAACAGTTTAGGACAGCAAATGGACAGAAAACTGATATAAATCTGCCCACGAAACCGTTTGTGTACTAAAACATCGGACAACCGTTTGCTGTCCATTTGCTGTCCAACGTATCGAACCAGAGTTTGACTTTTTTTGTGATAATTGTTTGCATTCTCCTAAAATGTTATTTTCTTGATTTTCATCGATTTTTTTCCTTTTCATTCCGATATATCGGTCAACCGTTTGTGCACAAACGAACAGAAAATGGACGTCCGAAATATTTGTCAACCGTTAGTGCACAAACGTACAGCAAACTGACGTCCAAAATATTTGTCAACCGTTTTTGCACAAATGATCGGTTGACGATTTGTGTACAAATGTTCCAGTGCACAAATGGTGCACAGGAACATTTGTCGTCCGATACATCGGACAGCATATGAACAGCAAACGGACGTCGAAATATTTGTCAACCGTTTGACATCTGTAACTTTTTGCTGTGTATGAGCTGGCACCTCCTTCGGAACCCTAAACTGTTGTGGCACCCTGCTCACCTTAAATGAAAGAAAGGGGATGCGTGGATCTGTCTGTGAATATCATGCATCTAAAAGATCCTTAGGTTCTCTTTGGATTTGAAGGCTCTTCTCTTTCTCATCCTATTTTTCTTCTTTTACCTAGAATTAATATACAAATTTTTAATTATCTGTCAACAGTGACAAAAACCACATTTTGGAAAAACTTTATGGCACTAAATAGATGGCCTTTGTGTGCTAAATGTACCCCTCTAAGCACTCATTCATTCATTTATTTGAAGCCTCATCCTCAAACTTCACTAGTTGATTATTGCGCTTAAAGCGTACTTGCGATTGATATGAATACATCGAGATATATCAAAAGGAGTCCCATCCGTGGCAGGTTGTTTTCTTGGAGGACACTGCTTTACCGGCCAGTTGCTATGACTGACGTCACGGTCATTGTCTATGAACTGATAGCCGTCAGCTGGCCGAACAGCCAGCACGTCACCGGCTTCCGCTTGCAATCCCACTCCGAGGACAATCTTCTGGAGGCCAGCTTGTGGTACGGCAGGGACAAAGGTGCGATGGACCACGCTGTAGCTCTCTCCTGGCCCGCTCGCCACAGGGCGAAGCACTTCTACCCAGCCCGTCAACGCCGCCCTGATTCTGTACATCTCCCAGGCTACGATGGTGGCGTTACACACAAACTTTGCAGATAGCATGATGTTCAGTGCACCTGTTCCTGAACCGCCCAATCTCTCAGGATAATAGCCAACGTGTGCTCGGCACATCTTTTGTTGAAATGAGCCTGTAATATACCAAACAGGGCGTTTAGGTTTGTGATGGGTCTTAACCGGACGAACAGAACAAAATCATTGGTTAGACTTTTCTCGATAGGAATGAAATTAGAATGAGTTCTGCGCCGTATTAGAATTAGGTCTTATGACATGATAATGGTAAAATATCTTGATGATAAAGCAGAATTTTGAGGAAAATTACTGAAGGTCATGTGACGCTTTTGGAAATTTGAATTAAATTTTTCTGATCTGCTTTGATGAAACCATGTGCTATATAGCAATTATGGGGCAAAATCAAGGAATTATTGAAACAAGTTTTAGCCCAAAATTAGAATAAGGCAGAATTGCCAAATTTAATACTCACAAAAAATCATGATATGTAGGATACAATTTAGAATAGGCCGGTATAGTTATAATGATACATATTCCATAAAAAGCCCAACATGTGTCTTATTTTGTTTTTTAATTGGCATCATTGTCAGATGACTCGTAATAAATCATATTAGTTTGTCAAATAATCAAAGTCTTAAGTATCATATGACTCTAAAGTTGATGTTCCTGCTGTACCTGTTTACCTTCAGACTATTTGACATTACATTTCATTTAGTTTCTACGGTATTTTCAAAGTTTTGGCAACATCAACAATCCAAATGTAAATGCATTAATTATAAAGTGTTTATTTCTTTTACAAAATTGTACATTTTGTATATTTGCTAGTTCCTCAACTCTGTAAAGCCTGACTTGGGAAAGCAGTTACCCATACAGAAAATATGTTTATTCCACAAATTCTGACAGTTTTCATTTTGAATGAATGGAGATCACTTTTTTAACATGTGACTAACTGGGCCGATGATTTAAACAGAATCAGTTAGGTAGCAATTGTTCAGGTCACTTACATTTCATATGAGAACAACACCTTTGACTGAGCAACTTCTCGGCAGAATGTATATTTGAGAAATGGTCATACAATCCGAACGCCTTAATTTCCATGGTTCTTAATATTAGAAAAAGGTAATGTTACTTCAGCAAATAAGTGACTTTTAAGAGAAATTGCTGACCCAAGGAACGGCTACACTATTGAAACACCGCATACTAGATCTAGTATTTTATTGAATAGTAGGAGCCACTTTAGACTATATAAGCATACATCGACATTGGACCGCGTCACTTTCGGTACCAATTACTGAGATCGTATTCTGTTCAAATGATTGTACTAGTTTATACACCTAGTATTTAGTTTGATCAAACAAAAGGATTTACCTTTTAGGTATGCGTACCAGTGGTAAATCATTTATGGAAACAATTTCTAAGACTATATAAAGTTTACTTTACCAACAATCAAACTGAATATATGACTAATCATTTTTCAATTTCATTCACTAGACTGATGGATTTGGCAATTAACGTCAAGTTGTTGTTGTTAATGAAGTTTACTGTCCGATCAAGATTAAGCCAATTTTTTTATACATACACACTGTGTACATAGAAAAACTGATCAGATGTAGAGGTGCATCATGGACCATATACAATCATATAGAGAAACACATAAACACTTACAAATACCATGTAATTAAACTCATAACAATCATGCTATACAGTGCAATATAAAACTCGACCAGAGATGAAAGATTTATATATGGACAAAAACAGATAAGATTTCTCATCCGTAAGCACACCGTCCCAATGCAAACCTAAAGCGAGCAACCCGAGTTTATGTAAAATAGGATATAATGCTTAAATTTGATTGATAGGTTTCATATCAATTAATTAACATTTATGTTTTGCGTATCACTACTTGTAAATTGTTTGATAGTTTTAATATCTAGTATTTAATAATAATAACTTGGGTAGCATCACTTCGTGTAGCAATGCCTGAAAATGTTAATTCTACAAATAGCTCTAATTGTTTTATTCATTGCAGCTAGTTTGATTAGATATAAGGATGTTTTTATCCATTCTACTGGTTGAGATCTGTGTAGTTTTGTTATGTAGTAGGAGTTACTTACCGGGTATCCACACTTGAGCGTCATCACTTTTGGGGGCAATTGCTGAGACAGGTATACTATCGGCCCCACTGGCAGTCAGGAATGTACATGTTTGTGAACTCCTGGCATACATCACTGATCCACAGAACCGTATGCCCACACACAGTTCCATACACTCTGTTATGGCTACACCATGATGCGTTTTCATGAGAAACTGTGTTATC
>OZ012689.1:32382958-32407958 GCA_963942565.1 Maea johnstoni
GGAATCCGTGACCAAAGGTCAGAAACCTTGGTATTGATATATAGATCAATATATAGAACAATTTATATATATATATATATATATATATATATATATATATATATATATATATATATATATATATATATATATATATATATAGATCATATATATATTTATATATATATATATATATATATATATATATTTATATAGATCAATATATATATATATATATATATATATATATATATATATATATATATATATATATATATATATATATATATATATATATATATATATATATATATATATATATATATATTGAAAATATGTGGACCTTTATGACAATAATAACAAGCAAAAATTACAATTAGTGCTTGGAGTGGCTGCCAGATGTCATTCTGTATGGGCATGTAACACAGTCTTGTACCTGGGCGCATTCTCTATGGGTCAGTTGCACTGGCCCATTAAAGGCCCAAAACATACCCCCCCCCCCCAAGGGCCCACGTAACTGTAACGGTAACTTGTTTATGGGCAACAGAAATGTACAATGAATAATGATTGCGACAACAATAAGAGCACATTACCGCTTCAGCGAACCTACAAGCAAGCCCTTCCTTTGAGCTTGTACCATGCTTGTTGGAAAATAATAATCATCGCATCATCACATGAATGTAACTATAAAGATTTTATTCAAATGCATGATTGTAATTACAAATAATTACAAATCAGGTCAGCCAAATACATTACAATTAGTTTTTGGGTGGCTGTCAGATGTTACTCTGTACAGGCACACACATTGGGGGGCTCATACAGTCTTGTACAGGCACGTTCTCTGTGGGCCTATCATATTCCTAAGAGGGTCCCTCTAACTTTACAGCACCCATATGGGCCCGAAGGTTTTTACCTATATATATATATATAATATATATATATATATATATATATATATATATATATATATATATATATATATATATATATATATATATATATATATATATATATATATATACATATATATATATATATATACATATATATATATATATATATATATATATATATATATATATATATATATATATACATATATATATATATATATATATATATATATATATATATATATATATATATATATATATATATATATACATATATATAGGAACCAAACATGATAAATGAGCACTGAATCTACACCCTTTAAGCATGTTACTCTTACAATTGTCATAATGGCATGTTAGTCCATGAGCCAGAGGGTTGGTCGGTACCATATTGGGGGGCTAATTCTAACCAATATTTTTGAATTCCCCATAATCTCAGCTTTAATTTGATGGGTGATAGCAATGCAGGGGTGGTAGCTTAGTCAAAGATATTGAGGTTTTAGTGACGCGTCCTCTCGTCTCCTCATGGGTAATTTGCTGACCAACAAGGAAAATCTTTTAAGCAATTATGATAGGTTATTGATACTTAGGCATCCTAATATTTTATTCTGTGCTCCCACAGACCTGTACAAATAAATACAAAATGATAGATTCTCCAAATCATATTTATTACGAAATTTGCAGCTGGTTGATAGAGGAAATCTGTATTTTTCCTTATGATTTTTCGAAATAGTTCCATATCTTTCTCCAGACAGCTAGAAATGAAAAACAAATATCATATTAAAAATACTTAAAAATAAGCTGCATGTCTCAGGAGTATTTTAAGACCAAAGTTGATGCTGTATCATGAACCATTTTGAATATATAAGCGTCTTACTACCCCTACCCCCATTCTTGAAAAATCAAGGAAAAATGCAATTAAATACAAATAATTTTCTGTAAAATTAATATACTCTATAAATCACCAGCACCTAGCATTACATATGCATGGCTGTCCTCCCATAGGAAAAGAGTTGTATATGAAGATGAATTTGATACCCTGAAGCCCTGGAAAATCAATTTTTTGGTACAAAAACCAAAATTTGATTTTGCGTTCTTGAATATTTATATAGAAAATGTAGAAATAATCAGGTACACCAACAGAAAACATAAATACACATATGCTTGTCCTCCTATAGTATAAACATATAAATAGAGATACTTTAATACCCTAAAGCTCTGGACAACTAATATTTTGGTACAAAACCCATAATGTGATTTTGCGTTGATTTTGAGTAAAAACAGTTACTCTGTAAACCACTAGCAATGAACAGAAACACACATAATTGATATAATCATGTAATCTTTAAAACACCATTACAAAATGGAAATTCACATATGCCTGTCCTCCTGCAGTATAAACATATACATAGAGAAGATTTTGATACCCAGATCTGGAAAACCAATTTTTGATACAAAAACATAAATTTACTCTTCCAACCTTAAATCATTGTGTAGAAAATTTATGATAAAAAACAAGTACTCTATAAAGCACCAGCTGCAAATATGCCTGTCTTCCCATAGTATAAAACTTGTAAATTAACACAATCTTAAAGTCCATTAATTCCAAATAACCAATATTTGGAACAAAACCAAAACTTGATTTTGCGTTCTTGAATCTCTGTATCGAAAATGTAGAGAAAATCAGGTACTCCATGAAGCACCAGCACCATGCAAACTGAAACACATGTATGTCTGTCCTCCAACAGTATAAAAGTATGAATAGAGATAATTTTAATACCCTTAAGCTTTTGACAAGAAATTTTTTGGTACAAAAACTTAAATTTGCTTTTCCGTTCCAGAATATTTGCAAAGAATTTTTTGAAAACCAGGTTCTCAATGAACCACCAGCACCAAAAGGATACACATGTATAGTTAAAAAGCTGTAAATAGAGATATTCTAATACACAGAAAACATTGAGAACTAAACTTAAGGAAATAAAACAAAAAGAAATGAAGCAGAACTGACTTGAATAAGTGAAAAGGAGTAGCTAGATCGAAAGGAGCTTCTAAAGAAGAGGAAGCTGCACAGAAATTACAAGTAAAATGTTAAAAATCAGGTACTCATTCTGATGAAAGATATTACTGAATAGTTTTTTTTTATTTGTATTTTAAAATTGAAGCACAAACCTTCATAAACCTTTGGATAGTTTTAATATTTGAAATTTCAAGTAGTTTATTTACACAACTTACAAACCATTTTAGTGTCAACCTTATTTACAGTACTTTTATGTTAGTTCCACTTTGGTAAAACACATAGTATGGTTGTCCATCCATTATAAAGAGGAAGTTAAGAGATTACATTCGTGCCCAGATGCTTGAAGACATTGACAAAAAAAATTAGAAATTGAATCAATGATGCAAAAGATGTTGAATATCTGATAATCTTTTTTCTTCAAATAACTAGATTATCAACCTTGATAATTTTCTTTAATTAGAAAAAAATAGGAAGGGGCACTTGCTTAATTTCATTAACCCTTATGTTGCTGTTGGCTTATTTGGCCAATACAAAATGATGATAAAATCCTGAAGATTCACTGAATCCCTGGCATATGGGTATTGATCTGAGAGCAGGGATTGACTTTTTTTCTGGTCGGTTTTCGGGCGATCTATGATAAATGATAGTAAGTCTTGGGTGGGCTGGACAAATTTCAGGGCGTGAATACCGCCCGGACACCCACTTAAGTCAAACCCTGTAAGAGTACATTGTACTTTCTGAGGGCTATCCAATGAGTACAAACAAAGTTGGGTCTAGATGGTTTTCCAAAATCTTTGCTTTATTGTGCATTGGACGAAAGTAGCCTTAGCATTGGAAGGGCTAAGATACTCCAAACCAAAAATGCACATATCACCAAAAATCACTTGTGAACTACAAGGCAGGTGATGGTCAGACAGTTTCAGTTGGTTTGATTATAAAGGAAAGGGTGTAGGTTATAACACATCATATCCTATTATAAAAACAAATCTTTTTCACAAATAATCCTCATAAGCTACTAACCCTATCTCAACAGAAGTAACCAGCTTAATTTGGTAATAAATTAAAAGCAATAATTTTATTACCGATGATTTCTTCAAAGGGACCATAGATCTGTATGACTCTTTTTATTGTGATTTTTAGACACTGAAGCCATAAGTGGTTAGGAAAATAAAATAAATTTGCTTACTGAGATTACTGACTATGTCGATCTTGGCGCTTACCTAACATTGACAATTACAGGTATCAAAGGATATTCAGAGCTCTCTTCCATACCAAGTGGTCAGATTAGTTTTGAAGTAAGGTAGGCAAG
Organism: Maea johnstoni; assembly: GCA_963942565.1. NCBI lineage: Eukaryota > Metazoa > Annelida > Polychaeta > Spionida > Magelonidae > Maea > Maea johnstoni. The sequence goes on from OZ012689.1 coordinate 32,387,157, forward strand.
AGGTGCTCCAAGACATAGTTTAGCAAGATCCACAGTGCCACTCATTCCATCATCACTATATAGGCCATTAAGGATTAAAACTATCACCAAGCCAATGTTGCAGGTTCTGTGGCCGTTCGTTTGATGAAAATTTCTTCATGTAGGGCAACTATGGAGTACTATTCCACTTAACCCAATGCTGAGGCTACTTTCGTCCATAACACAAAGACACAAAAAAAATTGAAAACCAACTAAACCCTGTCATGTTGGTATTCATTGGATAGCTCTCACTGAGCACTCTCAGATGAGTACCCATTTGACTGGGTTTCAATCATTTTCAGGTTTTCTTGCATCATTTTGTATTGACCTAATTAGCCAGCTGCACCATAAGGGTTAAAGGTCTTGTATATATATTTAGTTTTTTTATACTAATGCAAACTGTAAGTCCAGTTAAATGTTTTTCTCAAGGATTGGCTTCCGAATTTCATCATCTACGCAAAAGCAAACTTTGGTTCTTTTCCCCCCAAAAGTGTTGTCCAGGGCTTCAGGGTATCAAAATTATCTCCACTTACAACCTTTTTTAGTAAGAGGGGCAGGCATTCATAAGTGCTTCAGTTTTGGTGTGGATGCTTTATAGAGTACCTTCTTCTACATTTTAGATAGAACGTTTCAAGAACGCAAAAGCAATTGTGGTTCTCATACAAAAAATATTCATCGAGGCTTCCTGGACATTAAATTATCTCTGTTTATAACTTTTATACTATGGGAGGACATGCAAACATGTGTTTCTGTTTGGTGCTGGTGCTTTATAGAGTACCTGATTTTCAACATTTTCTTTACAAAGATTCAACATAAAAAGCAAATTTAAGTTCTGTGTGTTCTTGCATTGATAATATTTGATATCTGATAGAGTGTCCCCTCCACCTATATACTGTTCCAGAGCACTTTATAAAGAATAGTCAGTGGACAGATGTTAAAAGTCCATACCGTCAATCAAACTCCTTTTAAAATAGCAATGATTTCAGCTGTGCCTTGAAGATTTGAACACTCTCAACATCCTTGATCATTCCAAAGGCATGATGCATAGTGCCAAATATTGGTTGTCTAGAGCCTCTGGGTATCAAAATTATCTGTATTTATATTTTATACTACAAGGGGACAGGCATATACATGTATGTGTTTATGTTTAGTGGGGTGCTTCATTATAGTCCCTGAATTTTTTCTACATTTTCTATGCAAAGATTAAAGAACGCAAAATCAAATTTTGGTTTCTGTATCAAAAAATTAGTTGTCCAGGGCTTCAAGGTATTAAAATTATCTTTATTTATAGGTTTATACTACAGGAGGACAAGATTATGTGTGTTTCTGTTCATTGCTAGTGGTTTATAGAGTAACTGTTTTTACTCAAAATCCCCGCAAAATCAAATTATGGGTTTTGTACCAAAAAATTAGGTGTCCAGGGCTTTAGGGTATTAAAGTATCTCTATTTATATGTTTATACTATAGGAGGACAAGCATATGTGTATTTATGTTTTCTGTTGGTGTACCTGATTATTTCTACATTTTCTATATAAATATTCAAGAACGCAAAATCAAAATTTGGTTTTTGTACCAAAAAATTGATTTTCCAGGGCTTCAGGGGATCAAATTTATCTCCATATACAACTCTTTTCCTATGGGAGGACAGCCATGCATATGTAATGTTAGGTGCTGGTGATTTATAGAGTATATTAATTTTACAGAAAATTATTTGTATTTAATTGCATTTTTCCTTGATTTTTCAAGAATGGGGGTAGGGGTAGTAAGACGCTTATATATTCAAAATGGTTCATGATACAGCATCAACTTTGGTCTTAAAATACTCCTGAGACATGCAGCTTATTTCTAAGTATTTTTAATATTTTATTTGTTTTTCATTTCTAGCTGTCTGGAGAAAGATATGGAACTATTTCGAAAAATCATAAGGAAAAATACAGATTTCCTCTATCAACCAGCTGCAAATTCCGTAATAAATATGATTTGGAGAATCTATCATTTTGTATTTATTTGTACAGGTCTGTGGGAGCACAGAATAAAATATTAGGATGCCTAAGTATCAATAACCTATCATAATTGCTTAAAAGATTTTCCTTGTTGGTCAGAAAATTATCCTTGAGGAGACGAGAGGACGCGTCACTAAAACCTCAATATCTTTGACTAAGCTACCACCCCTGCATTGCTATCACCCATCAAATTAAAGCTGAGATTATGGGGAATTCAAAAATATTGGTCAGAATTAGCCCCCCAATATGGTACCGACAAGTCCAATTTTGGCCTCTGGCTCATGGACTATGTCCTTCCTTTGAGCATATGCGATGATCATTAGAAATAAATAATCATGACATCCTTACCAGCATGTAACTATCATGATTTAACCCTAATCATAATCGTGAAAATACATACATACATATATACATATATACGTACCTTTCATATCGGCGAATGTTGTTGATGAAGCAGTTGTGGTTTTGGATGTGGTTTTAGAAGAAAATGTTGTGGTTGTAGTTGTTGTGGTTGTAGTTGTTGTGGTTTCAAAACTACCTACAATACAGAAAATATCATGACCAAACAATGATGGGGTACATACTATTGCATGTAAACTACAATATCAACCAAACTAAATCTAAACCCTTAAACCAAATATACCAAAAATCCAATTCAAGAAAGTTATAGTTTTGGTGTATATCTACTTAATGATGAAACTACATGAATACAGGAAGTACTTAGCAAGAGGCAATAATTACAGGCAAAGATTCAAATCTAAATGCAAATGATAAACTAAATGTTTCAGAACTTTCAAAGAATTATCAAATGTCTAATACTAGACAGGGACATATGGAAGACAAAGTGATTGAGTAGCCTGTGATTATCAATACTATAGCCATTACAGCTAGTTACAATTTAGTGAGATGGCTGTGTATACGACGCCTCACACATCAAACACCAATGTAATCTTAAACACTTTTTCATATTTCGGGGAACTTTTATTCATTGCTATGGTGGTGGTTAGCTGATCGTAAATACAGTCTGATTGGTGAGTTCGAAATGTTGTCAAACATAAATGTGATATCCTAGTCAAATGAAAAGAAATTGTTAGACTGAAAGGAAAATGCATTTACCTAGATATGGGTAAACAATTGAAATGAAATGAACGATAACCTAAATCTTTTACATATATATATATATATATATATATATATATATATATATATATATATATATATATATATATATATATATATATATATATATATATATATATATATATATATACACACACATATATATATATATATATATATATATATATATATATATATATATATATATATATATATATATATATATATATATATATATATATATATATATATATATATATATATCGTATATTTTGGAACTGAAGGACGACCTTTAGGACTTTACAAATTGTAAGGAATGTTCTTACGTATTTGACAGATATACGGCTTATTCTTGCTGCAGTCATCTACCTTCCATTTCTCGTAGGTTGTTCTCAGTGCTACGCAGTTGCCATCTTTGTAGAGAGGCTGGCTTCTCTGCATATCCCCTTGATCAGGCTCCCAGTTAGTGTGCGGATTGGCAACGCCTGTTATGAGAGTAAACTTTCGAACAATTTAATTTGCATGTAAGATGAGGATATACGTTACTAGTTCTCAAGAGGGTGCCTAAAAGGTGTTCATATAATCACGTTTTATCGAATTGTGCCAAGACCAAGAGGTGAAACGCGCTAACTCTAAAATGTTCATTTATGATGATATCTAAAATTCGCTATAACAACTAGTAAATTTGTAACATTCACACTTTACAAAATCCACTGGTGTGGAGCAACCTCGTCATCTTCGGATCTGTGGAGTCAATGGATACTGCAGCATTTTGTTTTTAAAATGAGCCACACGAGGTCGCAGATAATAATGATCACTAAATATTGTGTTGTATTGTATGTACATTGACTGTAAGATGGTTTTACAAAATCATACTAATGCACTATGTTTAGAAATTAATATGACATATTAGATAAGAAAAATGATAACCAAACTTGTTAAAGCAAAAGACTTGTACTTAAAGTACATGAATTTACAAAAATGTATAGTGAAGGAGAAAACATACCAAAGTAATTGTTATTGCTCAGGAAATCTCTGATAACTCAATTATCTGATGGAAAATGAAAATTGAAAAAACCCAGAAAATCATATTACAATTCAATTGACCTATTTCATTTTGCTTCCAGAATATCACAATAGCATCAATTTTTAGAAAATCGAAAAATACAAACAAGAGCTAAGTATGGTGTACCTTATGTTCACTCACTTCTATAATGCTAATGAAAGACCTAAAAATGAAATAATGGTTGGAATTCCAATTTTTTCGGAAAGTAATATTGAACAAAAATATTGCAAAATAGTAGTAATAGTAGTAGTAGTAGCAGCAGCAGTAGCAGTAGTAGCAGTAGCAGTAGTAGCAGTAGCAGTAGCAGTAGCAGTAGTAGTAGTAGTAGTAGTAGTAGTAGTAGTAGTAGTAGTAGTAGTAGTAGAAGTGGTAGTAGTAGTAGAAGCAGTAGTTTATTGACCATATCTTTGTATTCTATTACTGGGGAAAACCCATACAATGTACATACAAAAACATAAACACATAATACAAATCTAAGCGACACAATGCCAAGGACTTTAGAAGTGAATGCACAGAATTGACATTTAAGTGACTTTTACAATACGCACACTTCGAGAAAACGAGAAATAAATAGCTGATCTGGGCCATGGTTATATAGATGAGTAAGATCTGTTCAAATCATTCATTAAATCTGAATAGATCAAAAGACCTAACATATGCCTGTACACATACTTTTAATTGTCATGCCATACATCATTTCACAAGCTTCTAAGTCAGCTACTGACTTGCCTAGCAGCCTCTCAAAAAATGGCCTAGCTTTTGGGCATATATCATAGATACCTTTGTACATGTGTACTCTATCTTCTTCTAGATATGAACATTGCATATCACAATGTCTGGTATCTTCAACAGTGTAAAAATCACAATTAGAAAACACTGGATTGGGGGCAGATATATAAGTCTATAACCATCACCATTTAACTGACAGGAATGACCCCATATCCTTGCCATAGTTTCGCATGTCCCAATCAGTTTATTGTTGTCATCAGAGATCTGCTATTAAATACAAAGTTCGTTATTTTCAAAATTGACAGACAACTTGAAAATGGAAAACCAAGCGTTCAATGTTCAATTATCCATTCTCACATATCGAAAAACAGAATCAATTTCCTACTTTATAATTTAATGGAAGAAGTGTATATTCAAACAGACTTGCCGGGCCCATCATGACTCTTGGATTAGAGGAGAGGTTGGGCACTATCTAATAAAAGTAGTAAGTTTATTCGGAGTGGTATTTAAGAAATGCTCTTTTCCTTAACTTGAAAACAGGAGCATATATCATTAATACCTAAAAGGTAAGAATATACACCACTGTATATTAACAGTGTATGATATATACCTGTCGTCCAGCTCAACGTAGACCTAGTTAGACCAAGCCAACACGTCGTCGTGATTCCCGCCCCTTTTATCATCGCATCTATAGTTTGCTTTGTCTGTTTGCTGTCAATCGTAGCAAGATCGCCATTTTTGTTGATACAGTCATTTCTGGCCTCGAACCAAGACAGGACATTTGCTGGATCTGAGCTTATATAATAGCACTTTCCATTTGAGAAGACGAAGCCTTTTCCTCGATTCACACATGATATATTCTGTGAGTTCCCTAAAAACATAATTTGATATTGAAATTTTTAAAGTTCACAATAACGAAATTCGCATTTTGCAAAAGTGTGACTTCTCTGATCTTGGATACTATCTTTACATTACCACCACATTAATCGATTATATTCATTGGCAATTAAAAAAGGCAATAAAATGACTGTTCACGACTACTGCATAGCTGTATTAAACGTTTTGACAGTCGAAAATGTAGGGTTTCGAAATCTGACTTGTCTAATATTGTAAAATATTTCTTTTCTAAAAAGAAGTAAGAACTTAGTGCACGATACACAGTATTGATGGCCACTAACAAAAACATACAAGGCCACAGATTACATTATAGACATGCTTTGCATATTTCGAAGCCGTAAGTATGTTACCTAGATCGCAGATGAAGTAAAGGCGCTCCCTGCAGTCCCCGTCACTCCACTTTAGATCACTCAGCCAACTCCCGCAATATTCACGACCGCCGTGGTTATTGGGTTCCCCTCCGCCCCACGATGAGTAACCACCTACAACACATATATAGGACTCTAAATATTTTGAATATGGGCAAGGTACCTGATAAAATGCAAAGTACATCACGTTTACTACATATGTATAATCATATGCATACACATGTAGGTGTGTGCGTATGTATGTATGTATGTATGTATGTGTGTATGTATGTATGTATGTATGTATGTACGTACGTACGTATGTATGTGTGTGTAAGTGTCTGTCAGTGTCTGTCTGTCTTACTACTTGTCTCTCTGGTAATCTATCTATCGTTCTCATAGACTTTCTAATACTGCACTGTGATCGTGCGGTGAGAAAGACAACCTCAACGTTATGCTCAAAGATTAAGTACTGATTTCGTATTGAAACATAATTGCCCACACGTGCAGTCCGGAGTTCCAATACCACTGTTATAAGATAATGGCTAAGATGTTACAGTACATGGCTACAACTGAATTTGGGCAACTGTAGAATACAAAAACTCTGTACAATAGTTTAAAATGGCAGTAATTGTTCGATTAATTATTGCAGTATAATACAAAAGATTTTAAAAATGAGAATTGCTCATTTTTCTTCAGAAATATTCGACACAAAAGCGAAGAACGCTTCGCTGGAATATACTTTGGAATTTGGACATTTGATTATCGTCACTTTTCTGTCATATTAAGGCTAGCTAAATTGCAACTACTTACTCCTTCAGGTGGAAACTGGAGTACCCAGAGAAAATTACCACCTTACTCAAAGGCACTCGCAGCTTTCTCAAGGGAAAACCACTAACTAGCCTTCTACACATGCCTGGACCGGGATTCCAACCCTGGCAGTGGCGATATTATGGAAACATCAAGAATCTGTTAAAGTTAAGCCTCAAAATACGACATCTCTGAAGCTACAGTACTGCGGCTCCCCTGTAGTTGCAGTATCAGAGTGGGTTCTTACCTGAACCTGTTTCTTCAATGTCACCGCAGCAAGGTCTGTTACACTGCGACTGATCTGGCTCCTTACCATGCTTCCCGTAAGAATTTCCACACCAGCATTGGTGATTTCCCTGTGACGTAGCAGGGCATGAAACAAACATGTGCATACATTAGTGCCTTAGGATGCAATGGCACTGCATGCAAATAAACGTTACAAACAAATGCATTAAAGCTGATGTATTTTTGTTCTGTATTAAATGACCCTCGATAAAATCGTTCTTTAATATCTCACAATACACAGTTTGCCACATTGAAATGAATGATTGAGTTCTCAAGTTTTTGTTCCTTTATATATGTAAGTTTTGTTTATTTTCCCCATTTCAATTATCACGTAGGCCTGGGTATTTTAATGCAAATTAAGCTTTTACAAGGGGGACCGATACAATTGTACATACTACAGTATATACTCTATCTCGCCAATACCTGAGTTCCTGCGTATGTGTATCCTTGAGAGTAGCAGGTCCCTATGCAATCGCCTGGCGTGAGTCTAGATGACGCTAGACACGCGCCTCGGTCAACGTCATCCTCATAAGCTAAGTGTGGTAAATCCCGGTCATTACCATCCCGATAACATCCAATGGGAACCGACACTGGACCACCTGTAGAATGCAGCAAGTGAGGTATATCATCAGGTATGCACCTCTAGTGGCAGATTAGCCTTAGCAAAACTGTGGTGCACTCTGATTTCTTGCGAGGCGAAGCCGATCAACCAAGAATGAGATTATTACACATGATAATTCCGAAATTATTTTTGTAGCTTGAGGCCCAAGGTGCTGCCTTCTAGGAATCACAGGCCACGGAAGCTTTGATGCGCACCAGAATAGCATGCAGGGAGTCTGGTCATTGGAACACTTGCGAACGACTTGTTTTTTTTCTGGGGACGGTGAGAGAAATCGCTCTCAGCTATTTAGGTGCAGGTAAGCAAATCTTGCAAGATTGAAGTGATGTTCACTAAGCAATACAGCTGATGTAAAAAGGCGTGAGCAGCGTGACTTTTATCGGTTCCATTAAAGATGCTAGCTTTCTCGAAAGGTACAGTATAGATCAGTAATATTCATCGAAATCGAAAGCGTTGACACCCAATACATGCCACAGTGGAAATGCATCACTGTAAATTGCAATGATTATAAGATGTATTCAAAATACATGCATTTGGTACCTATTTCTGTACGGGTTGAATATGTCCATATTTGACATGTAATGCGTATTGGCATAGTTGTCATTCATATACACTCGTAGGCAGGCGGACAATCAAATAACAAACAGACAAATACAAACTTACATACAGACATACAAACAAACAAAAATAAACAAACAAGCTAACCAGCGAAACGCAATGCAACTGCGACGTACCTGTCACCCATCGCCATGGCGTCACTGTCAGTTGGGCGCCGAGCCATGCGTCTGAAACACTATTCATCCTCATGAGCGAAGCTAGTTCATTATTGGTCTTAGTGTCAGATATCACCGCTAGGTGGCCTCCGTCATCGACACATGCTTTTTTCGCATTGTTCCAGGAGAGTTCTGTAGAGTTGATAATCCTATAGCATCCGTTTTCGACCAGCGTGTAGTTATCCTGACAAAAGAAACCTACAAAATCCAATTGGCCGAAAGTTAAGATTGATTTGTTATATACTGGGCCTTCGATCCGTGAAACACCATAGTCAAAATATACCCTGGGACAAATTCCATCCAGATAGACTCAATTCAAGAGGTGAAAGTTTAGATACCAGTGGTATAGGGATAGGCGATCACAGGTTTCGCCGGGTACTCCGGTTTCTTGCCCAATTTACAACTGGCAAGTGACGGTCTAACCACTGTATTACTCTATTTCAATAGGCTAATTGGTGACTAGCCAGTTGTAAATAGAGGAGGAAACTGGAGTAATGTAATACACTGGTTTCATTACTATTAGCTATTAGCTCAGAAAAGTCGTGAACACATGTCATGTGACAGAGAAACGTCGCCAACATAGAAACATTTTCTTGTCGAATGTGTTTCGAAATGCCCTTTATATCTATCACACTACTGAAGTAGTGTCAGACCACGTATGTACTCTGCATATACGTATGTCAATGTCAAGTAATCCTTCGAGTAGCTTGTATCGTGTTTGTAATATAATGCTTCGTTTTTGGCATCTTTAAGGTCCAGGTTACCTTTTAACAAGATAGAAGGAAAATTGGGAAGACTCGCCCAATTTGAACTTTGAGTGTTCGGTATGTGAATTAACATTTCATAACACTTCAACATCGCACGGCTTTGTAACTGCACTAGGTTGTAAATATATACAATATTTGTATTTGTATTTGCACTTATTTAGTCTTAACTGTGGTAGCTTTCAGCTTAAGCTTATTAACTTTTCTTATTTAATGTAAGTGCTTAAATTTTAACACAGCTCCTACACATGAGGATTATTATATCATACAAGAAAAAGAAGAAGAAGGCTATATCATGCACCATTACCTCATGTTTGGTGTACCACGTGAGGTTTTAAAACATCATGATCATTCCTGTTTTACCTTGATAATGTCAATAAGCTATATAGCATTAATATCCTTTTGCGTGTTTAAACATTCACTATTTATATATTTTATATCATTTGGTCTGTTTTCTTAGTTTCGCTAAATGTACTATGAAAATGTTGTAATGAATGATTTTGTCCTTTAAGAGAATCTGTGAGGCTTCTGTGAACATATAACGATGTTAACCACATATCATTATATAATAGTCATAATCCAAGAAACACCACTTACCTGATGCGTAGTTTAAGTACACAAGGAGAATTATCCGCAAAACTATGCTTCCTCTTGCAATTAGAACGGATTTCATCTTTAAAGGGTGGCTGTAGAACTGTGATGTTTCATAATGTAAAACAGCATGTTGCCTCCATTTAAAGTCGTCCAATCCTCACAGCGAAGGGTTTAATATGGAATCTGGCCTGGGTATGACTTTAAGTAGGACAAAGGAGAAATGTTTTCGTCATCAGGAAATACACAACAAAATGTTTTAACTAGGGCACGGTCATTGGGCTATGAAGGCTTAGGTTAACGGGCGGATTCAGAGCGTAAGCATTGCAACCTGTTGTGCATAATAGATCGCGCTTTCCACCCTGTATATAAAACACACGTGTTCGGGAAAAGTCTGTGGTTCTCTGCAAGATCTTTACCAGTCATTTCAGTTTCGGTCTTGAATTAAGAGCAAGCAAAAGCTATAACATTTCTCCCAAACGTATGTCATAAAACATATCCCTGGGAACACAAGCTGTTGGTGAAACGATTTTCAAACGCAGATGAATTTCAGAAAGTTAAGGTTGTAAAGGTTTAGAATAACCCTGGATATACTCAACAAACGGTGGTCTTAGCTATGAAAAGATGTTACTTATAATGATGAGGTAAAGTTTGCTTTGTAGAGAAACATAAACTGTAATAAGAATGTAGTAAGGTACATACTGTACACATTTTCAGATAGATCAAAGATTGATAACAGATAAATTTGCCCAGGGTTTTAGTGACATCAACTGGCTACATAATTTATGGGAAAAAGCAGTGATGGAGTCCGATCTGTTTGACATACATGTACAATGGCCTGAGGTTGCCTGTGAAAACAAAAGCTATTGATATGCAGTTCGTTTACCATGCCAAGTACATTATGAAATTAAAATGTCTTGAGAGACACCCTTATACACTTTATTTCATGCTTTTTAAATCTAAGAAAAATCGGAGATAGGCCGGGGAAAAAGTGAGTGAGTTGGCATGATATGACCAATATATATATTGTGTATACACCGCAAACTAGATAACTTCTTCTCAAAAAGGTATATTCTAAACTGCTTAGGTTTTTGATAAAGTTATATTCGAGCACTTTTATTTTCTTAAAATTAAAAGTTGGCTAAATACAATAAGCGATCTAATGTATTGTGATATTTACAATTAGTAATTACAAATTGCATTATTGCCAAAACGTAGTCAAGCGCAGTCACTGATTATGCATTATTCTCACAATTTCTAATTAGATCTAGCGCCTAAGAAGAATGGCGGATGATAGTGGTATGTAGGTGGTATGTGCCGGTTACTCCAACACTCGTCACTACTTACAAGTGGCCGGTTACAGCACATCCCTAAACGGCAGAGGAGAGAGGAGGCAAAGATACCATTTTCTAGATCAAAGATTGTGGAGAATAATGCATTAGGCATCGGCTGTTTGATATCCTGGAGGGGGGAGATCTGTACGGTTTTCAGAGACAAGTTATGTTTTACCCAAATTTTCAGGGATAGATTACTAATTTTTAATATTTTCTGAGACAAATTATTTTGTCCAACTTTTCTGAGACAGATAATATTTTTTTCATTAATTTTACGAGCTTAGGGAAAATAGTTGATATTAAGTTTTTGATCATAGTATTTTCGTGTATTTTACTACCTTTAAGATGTATTCTCCAAAAGTGAATGTTCTTTACTGCGATTCATGTTTCATTTGGAATATTTCAAGTATTCTAGTCGTATCTGCGTTTTTGTTATTTATGAATTATCCTTACTATTTCACCTCTATAATATCGGTATGGATGGTATTTTTCAACGAATATGTATTGTTTTTATTCATTCTTAACAAGTGGCTTAGCAGAGTAATTTACATGGCGTAACCTAATCTTTAAAAAACTACTGACTGCGTCAAACAGGGATTTTTGATTTTTTTAAAGGGCTGAACGCGAAGCTTTTAGCCGTCAGGGATGGAGGTCGATCAGGCCCCCAGAAGCTCTAGGGGTCTAGACACTCTGAGATGCATTTTCAGCCATTTTCTGGCTCTTGAAATGATGAATAAGGAGGCTTAGGTCTAAAAAGGACTTTCAGGGGCGATATAGATGGCATTCCAGAAAGTTATACACCTCATAGTATCAGGCATAACATAAACATTTTTATACATACATATATATATATATATATATATATATATATATATATATATATATATATATATATATATATATATATATATATATATATATATATATATATATATATATATATATATATATATATATATATATATAAGTATATGATTTTTAACACTTTGGGGGAGATGCTGCTTCAACTATTGGAAAATGTCTGGTAAATGGCTCGAGATAGCCTATAAAGTCAATATCATTGACTCAGCTTTTCCTCTACCCTGCTTTTATTTGACATTTCTACCTATACAAAGTATATATCGCCTGAAAAACTATTTTGATTAGGAAATATTAAGTGCTTCAAGAGCACCCTCCCAGCAGAGTGGAAGAACCTATGTTTTAAGGAGATCTTCTATGCACAATAAACGATCTAGATCAATTGAATTTCATGAATGTAGGGATCAGTACAGAAGGAAGGGTTTACACTCTCTCCTAAATATCTCCATTCAAATTTCATAAATATATTTTTAGGATTTTTTGTCAAATATCAGAAAACATTGACTTTTCAAACTCATAGATTGCATGACTTCGGAATGAAGTTCTAAAGTTAAAAGTGTCAAAAATGTAGTACCCTTCCCTTTGTAATACTTTTAACAAATTATATATATATATATTTATATATATATATATATATATATATATATATATATATATATATATATATATATATATATATATATATATATATATATATATATATATATATATATATATATATGTCAGATTCTGAGTAAAATTATCAACATTTGCTGTCCAAAATGTATATTTAAAGTGACTAAAGCTTGATGAAATTTTACATATAGAAAAGAGCCAAACCCTTCCCTGTTTGTGCGCAAGTCAAAGAGAGGTTATGTAATGGGTTTTCTAAACTTTTATGCAATCTGCCCAAGGCGGTGCACCTGATTTTTATTTGCATAATTCAAACATGTAAGATACAGAACGCTACAGACAATAACAATCTGATTATGTATGTGAGTATTTCCTTGAACAATAGAATATGAAAAATGTATTAGGGATAACCACATATTCTTTAATACCATGCAAAACACAAATAAGGTGGTATGCTCTAGGAAAGTTTTTTGTATATACAGTTTGCCATATTGGAGCCTGGAAGCCCGAGAAGTACTTGAACCTTTGTTTGTTGAAGCAATATATCTTTCGGTTTCAAACAGACTTCGGGGCTTCAAGAATTTGATAAACATACAGAGAGTTACCATTTATTTTATTTTCAATCCAGAACCTCTTGCCATATAGGAGTTGAGATCTTTCATTCACATAACAGTTGCTGTAGTCTCACTCTCCAATCCACAGTTACCACAAATGTCAGGCGGTTTTAGTTAAAAACGTATCTTATATGCTATTGACAGGGTTTCTAGATTTTATTTCCCTTTGATCAATGAAGATCTATTGTTTTTCCCAGCCCTTTTTCCTCCCAATGTTTAATATAGGAAATCTTAGTGACGCCACTTTGATGCAAACTACAAATAAACACAAAAACGCGGTAACTCACCTGGCGCGATTAATGGTTAAATGCCGCTCAACAAGGGCCTTCAGGAAAATGCCACACAGATGCAATATATGCATGTGTGGGACGTGTCAATAAGTCAAAAAAATCAGTTACAGTTAACATAAATATGAATCGGATCGAAGTACTATATCGCTAATAATTGTATCGATAATAGAACCTGTAAAAAATTCTTATCAATGACAGCCCCCCAGTATAGGGAAGCGGATCGTTAGTTGATAAATCAATAATATTGACTATCGATAAGGAAAAGTATCTGATCATTTCCAGTTATTTCAGACAATATCCTTAATGATCACCATTCAGCATGTCACTTGGTTAATTACTCCCGGCAGGCCTGTGAGTAGTAGTTAAGATACCATTTAGATATTGTATCATTTTTTAAATATCAATATCGAATCAGATTGTTTTAGAATATAGCCATATCATTAGTATAGTAAAGTTAACGAATGTTTTAAATCCACACTCAACTGATCTCCAAAAAGGAATTTTGACTACAGTAAGCAAATGATCAGTATATTCAATTCCATATTTACACAAGTTTTGTACAAATAATTTGAGGGGGATACCTGTCCATACTTCATTGCACACAAATAAGATTTTTAACTACTTTATTTATATTGATTTTAAAAATCATTTGGAGATTGACCTTTTCAATACTCTTTTATCAATAACGGCTTCCATAACTGAGGATTTTATTCTCCTTTTCCTTTCCATAGGAAGCGATAGACTTTTTTGTTCAGTTCTAACATGAAGAATTTTGGTGGGGTTGGTAGACAAATGAAGTAATGAACCAGTTTTGCCAAAGCAAGGCTTTTCATTACCAACCAACTAATTATAAGGAGCATACCATCAATATCAGCCAATTTGTCATTACAATTCAAAACCACAAAGTTGCCTATATCGCTATTATCATATTATTTCCAAGCGCCACAAAAGTATGCACCCAATCCAACTTTACTTCATGACAGATCTTATCCTGTGAGAATCTTTCTATGCCTATCCAAACTGCTTTAGCATATGTAAGTAATCACAGAAGGACCTTATATTCACAAACAAACCCAATGAGCCACCTTAATTAATGAATGTTATTTCCAACTATTATCACTAAGAAATGAAGATGGTAAATATCCTGAGAAAGGCTAAGCCTAAAGCTGAAACATTTTTGTTTACCTTTTATTTACATTATCTTTATACATATTCCTTTTTTTCAATTATGCAGGACAATTGAAAATATTTGCCCTAAAACTTTACTGATGATTCTGTATTAAAAGGAGGAACTGAAGGGTCCAACACATTGGGTTTTTTATACCACTATCTAGCTAGAAACGTTTTCAGATTATATATCTATGTTATCTGCTAAAATGCCTTAAGTGCAGACGTTATTTTGTTGATACTCTAGTGGTTGACTTGATATCTCTTCATGAACTGCCTTAGGTAAGGCCTTATTTCATTGATGCTCTGATGGTTGTTGTGAGATCTCCTCATACACAGACTCAGGGGCGGTTGTTATTTCGTTAATGCTCCGTTGGTTGATGTAAACTGACTCAGGTGCAGACGTTATTTCGTTGATGCTCTGTTGGTTCATGTAGGTATGTTCAGGCTGGCTATCAGGGCTGTCCATTACTGTACCCTCACCCCTTACCCTGCCTTGAAGGCTTGCATATTCATTCTCCACGTTGGCGATTTGTTGCCTTGTCTGATACACCTCGTTTTCCCTCTTTATTTTTCTCCTGTCGAGTATAAATAACATATCATTATTACTGACTCTCTTTTCCGAATTCCTGAAGCATTTCACTATTAAGAACAATGAACTTGCAGTGAATACTATGCAAATCTTTTGAACTACCTCTCACTGATTCGGCAGAGTAACAAAAGTATCATTCTACACGCTCTATAGTATGTAATTATACATAAGAGACCTTATAATACAAGTTTACCACATGTTCTGAATAGCCTCAAGCTGATATGAAATATGCATTTACCATACCTTTCCTTACATGAGTTCCTGGTATTTGACCCATTTCACTTTTAGGCATTACCAGGGAAATTAGGTTAGCCGGCAGTATCTGATATATGCATAAATTCATATTGGTGTATAATTGTTACAGCATAATATGTATCATATTTTAATATGGACCTGCATGTGTGGAGATCTACCTACTCACCTGTGCAAAGTGATGTGCCTGTGAGGGAGTAAAACGCAGCATTATGTTCATAGGCCATTTCATTTATATATATATATATATATATATATATATATATATATATATATATATACATATACATATACATATATATATATATATATATATATATACATATACATATATATATATATATATATATATATATATATATATATATATATATAGTGGGCGAGACGGGAATCGTAAACCCTATAGGTTGAGGGTCGTTTACCACAGGAGGCGAGTTTAACAACTGCCTCAGAAAACCCTTGTGCCCGGTAGGACTGGCGGAGATTTTCCACGCAACCAATCGGAGCTTGCTGGGTTCTGGGTACAATTCCCCCGTCTCGGAGTTCTTCAGGAGGTTCCATTTGTCTGGCAACCTCCTGGGGAAGTCCACTAACATCTGGGTTAGTGGGTGGAACCAAATTTGGCTCGGCCAAAATGGGGCCACTAGGATCATCTCCGCTGTTGGGTGGAGTCTGATCTTCCTGAGCACTCTGGGGAGCAGTGCTATGGTGGGGTATGCATACCCGTACAGAGCGTCCCAATTCTGAGTCAGGGCATTGACCCCGCTCGACTCTGGTTCCCTGTATAGGGAGTAGAACATTGGTAGTTTCCTGTTCTTCTGCGTTGCGAACAGGTCTATCATGGGAGTCCCCCAGATTGAGAACAGGGCTCTGAGCGTCGGAAGGTGTAGGGACCACTTCGTCGGGCAGTATCTCCCCCTAAACAGTGCGTCCGCTAGGACGTTGCGTGTCCCTTGAAGATGGACTGCTATTGGTACAATGGCCAGTTGGTCGCACCATTCCCACATGTCCAGGGCCAGGCGGCATAGGGTCAGGGAGTGTGTCCCGCCCTGCCTGTTGATGTAAGAGACCGTGGTGGAGTTGTCTGATAGGACTTCCACTACTTGGTCTTGAACCTGGTCCTGGAAATGCTTCAGAGTTAGCCATACTGCCTGGAGTTCCATCCAGTTGATGTGCTTGCTCTTCCATTGGTCGGGCCAGACGCCAGAAGCCGTCTGGTCGCCCAGGTGACCGCCCCATCCGTAGGATGAAGCATCGGTCACTATTGTTAGTGCCGGGTCTGGAGTTGAGAAAGGAACTCCTAAAGTCAAGTTGGTGGGGTCTAACCACCACTCGAGCTGGGCCCGGGCACTCTGCGTCAGGCGTATCCGGATTGTGTCCGGCATGTCCTGGGACCATTGGTTTTGGACGAAGAACTGAAGCGGGCGGATGTGTTGTCTGGCTTTTGGGACCAGATACATCATGCTCGCCAGATGTCTGAACAGGGATCTCCACAGACGGGCTGTGGACGATCCTTCTTTCATGACCCGTCCTATCAGACGACGGAGCCGGTCTATGCGGTCTCCGGATGGACGGGCCAGAGCCCAGACTAGGTCCAGGCTGGAGCCTAGGAAGGACGGGAACTGGGTCGGGACCCAGTCCGATTTCTCCTCGTTTATGAGGAACCCGATTTCCTGGACGCAAGTGCGGACCAGGTATCGGTATTGTAGGGTTAGGTCGTATGACCCGCCTACCACGAGCCAATCGTCCAGATACTGGAACAGATTGACCCCGCACGTCTTGAGGTAAGTGCCTACGGCCCGTACTAGACGTGTGAACGTTCTTGGGGCCGTAGAGAGGCCGAACGGTAAGACTTGGAACTCTTAGACGGTACCATCGTACGCAAACCTCAGATATTTTCTGTCGCGAGGATCTATCGCGACATGGAGTAGGCGTCCTCTAAGTCTAGAGAGACGGCCCACATGTCCTGTCCCGAGCCCAGCATATTTGCTGTCTGGGATAGGCGGATATCCTCTCCTAGTGAAACTAGGACGGACTGAAGGGTATCCATTTTGAACGACGGGGGTTTCACCGCGACGTTTAATTCCGTCAGGTTTAAAATGGGCCTCCAGCCTCCTGATCTCTTCTCCACTAAAAAGAGGGAAGAGTAGAAGCCGGGCCCTTCCAGCAGAGGGTCGACGATCTTTATAGCTCGTTTTTCAAGCATTTTCCGGAGGCCCGTCTCCATAGCGAGACGGTGGCTCTCCTTTGCCGGAATGCTGGTCCACATTGCAGACCGGGTCAGACGGCACGGGCCCGTGAATTCGATGCGGTAACCCGTCTTGATCATCTGGAGCACCCACACGTCGGACGTGAGGCGCTCCCACTCTGGCCCGAAGGCCTGGAGCCGTCCCCCTATTGGTTTGGGCATCTCATTTCTGAGACGCCCCTCCCCGGCCCCCGCCGCGCCCCCGCGACGAGGAGCCACCAGCACCTCCCCCCGCCCTTCCTCCCCTCCTGCTATAGGAGGACTCCTTCTTAGGCGGGTGGCCTTGAGGAGGATCACGGCGGCCGGCACCATGATCAGAGGTTGTGGGAGTCTTGGGCTGGCCCGAAGACGAATGCGACCTGCGACTTCTTCGGGATACGGTATCCCGATGAGGAAGCCACCTGTGCAGGCAGTAGTCCCTGGCTCAAGCGCTGGGTGTCTGTGGTAGCCTTCACCTTCTCAGAGAACTTGCCTGCGAAGACAAGGTCTGAGTTAAGTGGCAGCGCCAGGAGATCTTTTCGGTTGTAAACCGGGAAGCCAGGCTGTCCGGAGGCGGGGACGACGGACTGGAGCAATCGAGTACGATTGTCCAGCCGGACCTCTGCCTGCATGTGCAGGGCGATCCGGTTAATTGATGCTGTGAGGAATGCTGAGCACTCCATAGCATCCCGGACGGCTTCGGGAAGGAAATCCCCAGACGGAGGAGGAAGATTTCCGAGCGGGTCATCGCGGAGAGCCCGGTGGATAGCGTCCTGTTCCAGGAACGCATGGTGCAGGAAGGCCTGCACCTGAACCTGAAAAGCAGAGAGACGAGAAAGACTGGTCGTCCTCTCCTCCACCCTTTTGCAAAGCTTATCGGCTGCCGCCAGATGGGGCGCCGCATTGCCGAAGGGTTTAAGGGGATTAAAGTCGGGATTTATCCACGACTTGATGTATGCGATCGTGTCCGGGTCAATCTTCTGGGGAGTGAGACACTCCCTTTCATCTCGAGCCGCCATGGGGAACTTCTTCGCGAACGTAGAAGCCCCCAGGGCCATCGTCGAGACCCCAAGGATTTCCTTGGCGTCTCTACTGGCAATAGAGACGGTCACAGGGTCCATGGGGACTACGACGTACGGTTTGGCTACGAATTCCGGAAAGTCAGCGAACAGGGAACAGGTTTGAGCCGGCCTGCTCGAAGACTCCAGGACTTTGTCCGTCTCTTCAGTCTGTAGACCGAGAGCTTGGACAATCTGTCTCCGGGTTTCCTGAATTCGCGCCGGGACGCGAAACTTGAACTTATCCCCTGACCAAGTGGCCCGCCACACGTTAACGTCGCCCGGAAGGTCGTCCGGGTTGCCCAACGACACTGTGTCCAGCGCTAGGGGGTGGGGTAGGTGCGGGAATAGGTTCCTCTACCTGCATTTCGATGTCCCTGTCCAAGAGACCATCGTCCTGGGCATGCACCTCGAGCCCCGAATGCTCGGAGAGCACCTCCTCGTCGTCGGTTGCCTGTGGTTGGGCAGACCGACCGGGGGATCCCGGTGAGATCCCATGACGGGGAGGGGCGAGCATCCGGGTGACGCTCGGGGGTGCTACCAGCGGGGCTGCACGCAAAAGCATGACTGCCCGCTCTTCCTCCGGGGTGAGTCCCTTCGGAACCGGGGCTACTGCAGCTGGCGCAGATGCCGTCGCCGCCGCTGGTCCCTGGTCGGGATAAGGGAATGGAGGTAGTGCAGTTTTTGCAGCCGAGAACCTGGTCAAGGTTTGGTGCAGCAACTGCTCCAGCGCCGAGCCATCAGCGGGGAGACCCGACCCTGATGGTCGTGCTGGCGTCGCAGAGACGGAGGCCATAGGCCGAGGTTCGCCACTTCTAGACTTCAGCGAACAGTGTTTAGAGTGGTGACGGTGTCGTGAATGGTGACAGTACCTAGGCGACGGAGACCTATGTCTACGTCCTCTGTCTGGCGACGTCCCGGGGGACGAGCCGGAAGAAGAGGATTCATAAGAAGAAGGGGAAGAATACTTCCTCTTTTTCTTCTTATGTGTACGGGACGGACGGGGTGTCCGGCGTACGTCCTTCTTCTTCCAGCGCGGGGCCTCAGCCTCAGACGGGTCCGGGCTGTCCAGCACAATAGGAGACGGGACCGGGGGTACCGGCTCCCGGGCCTTTGCCGGGGACTGGGAACGGGATTTTCCCGGGCTTTTTCTCAGCCCGGTAATCCCGCTTCTTTTGAAGCTGGTGATCTTTGACCTTGAAGGCCTTCCAGATCTCCGCCGACCAGTCTCTGCACACCTCACAGACGGCGCCTGAGGGCTTGCAGACGGGATGCGTCCCGCATAGACGATGGTGCGTCCAAGGCTCGTCGGCCTTGAACGTCATCGCCCACCGGGAGCAACTCGGTCAAGTGCACCAGGTCCCCGAAGAGGCCTGGGCTGCTGGCTTCGTAGCCCCATCTGACTCGCTGTCCGAAGAGCGGTCTCGAGCCGGAGAGGGGTTACGGGACTGAGACGAACCTTCCTGAGAAGAATCCGCCATATTGGATTACACAATGTAAACAAGAAACAGAAAAACGATAATAAATCGGAAATAAGACAAATCGAAGGGATATAAAGTATATCCCTATACGGCTTAAGATACTCAAATCCTAATAATTGCGGCGTAAATGCTAGATGCGGCACGAAAACGGAGAAGCGGCAGGAAACCGGGACCACGATGACATGCGTGCTATCGGGAGCGCTGACAATCGCAAGAGGGTTAAACAAGATGGTGACGTCACTTGATTAGAGGCCATACGGAGGCGCCATCTACGGACATCACGGGGAATTAAAACT
>OZ012689.1:32412958-32455327 GCA_963942565.1 Maea johnstoni
CATGTGTACTCGTTACTCTAGATATGGACATTGCGTTAGACAGTGTCTGATATCTTCAACAGTGTGAAAATCACAATTAGAAAACACTGTGGATTGGGGACAGATATCTGAGTCTACAACCATCACCATTTAACTGACTGGAATGATACCATATCATTGCCATAGTTTCGCATGTGCCAATCCGTTTAAGGTTGTCATCAGAGATCTGCTATCAAATACGCAATTTGCTATTTTCAAAATTGAAAGAAAATTAGAAAATGGAATACCAAGCGTTCAATGCTCAATTACACATTCTCACATATTGAAAACAGAATCAATATCCTATTTAACAATTTGAGGGTACAAAGTGTATATTCAGACAGATTTGCCGGACCGAATATGCCTCTTGGATTACTAGCTGTATCTATTAAAAGTAGTGAATTTAATTGCAGTGGTACATGTATTTAAAAAATGCCCTTTTCCTAAACTTGAAATCAGGAGCATACATCATCATAACCTTAAAGGTTAGAAGAATATCTTATTCATTTCTGGTCATAACCATTATGTTCAATTTTGTGAAGATCAATATATATTATAACACTGTATGATACCAGTATGCGATACATACCTGTCGTCCAGGTCAACGTAGACCTAGTTAGACCAAGCCAACACCTCGTCGTGATTCCTGCCGCTTTTATCATCGCATCTATAGCTTGCTTTGTCTGTTTGTTATCAACATTTGCAAGATCTCCGTTTTTATTGATACAGTCATTTCGGGCCTCGAACCAAGAAAGGAAATTGACTTGATATGAGCTTATATAATAACACTTTCCATTAGAGAAGACGAAGCCTTTTCCTCGATTCACACATGGTATATTCTGTGAGTTCCCTAAAAACATAATTTGATACTGAAATTTTCGAAGTTCACAATAATGAAATTAGAATTTTGCAAAATTGTGACTTTTCTGCTTTTGGATAGTATCTTAACATTACCACCAAATTAATCGATTATATTTATCGGCAATGTAAAAACAGCGTCCTATGTGTGCGCTGTTTAACATAAACACATTGGTGAAAATGTACTAATCCGACTGTTCGAGACTACTAGATAAATATATTACATCTATTTGGATAGTCGCAAATGTTACCTTGTTACCATGAGGTTTACTAGACTTGGTCTTAATTGTCTATGATTGTGATTTCGTACTGTATGCACGACGAACAAAATGTACGTTAAATGAAGTCAACCAGTCTATAAACTAGTAACAACTGTTACAATGCACAATACACAGTATTGATGGCCCATATCGAAACATACACAAGGAAAGGCCACATATCACAACATAAATATGTTTTGCATAATTTCAAGCCATGAGTAGGTTACCTAGATCGCAGATGTAGTAAAGGCGCTCCCTACAATCCCCGTCATTCCAGTTAAGATCACTCAGCCAACTCCCGCAATATTCACGACCACCATGGTTATTGGGTTCCCCTCGACCCCACGACGAGTAACCACCTACAAAACATATATCGGACTCTAAACATTTTGAATATGGGCAAGGTACCTGATAAAATGCAAAGTACATCACGATTACTACACATTTAAAATCATGTGCATACATATGTATGTGTGTACGTATGTATGTATGTATATACGTGTGCATGTATCTGGGTATGTGTGTCTGTCTGTCTGTCTGCATGTATGTATGTATGTGATTGTATGTGTCTGTCAGTGCCTGTCTGACTTCCTACTCGACTGTCTGTCTACCTATCTCTCATTCCTACGGACTTTCTAATACTGCACTGTGACCGTACGGTGAGACAAACAACTTAAACGTTATGCTCAATGTCGAATATGGATTTCGTATTGAAAAAATTGCCCACATGCGCAGTCAGGAGTTCCAATGCCACTGTTATGAGGTAATGGCTATAACGCAACAATACATGGTCACAGTTGAATTTGGTAATCTGTAGAATACAAAAACGCTGTACAAAAGTTTAAATGTCAGTGATTGTTCGATGAATTATTGCAGCAAAATAGAAAAGATTGAGAAAAAAGAGTATTGCTCATTATCTGTAAGAAGATAGTCGATACAACAGCGAAGAACCCTTTGCTGGAATATACTTTGGAATTTGGACTTTCGAGTATCGTCTTCTTTCTGTCATACCACAGCTAGCTAAATCGCAACTTCTCACTAAATGGTTAAGGAAACTGGAGTACCCAGAAAAAAATCTAGCAACTTACTCAACGTCACTCGCAACCTTCTCTGGAGAAACCCACTGACATCCTTCCCAAACGTGCCCTGGCCTGGATTCCAACCCTGGCAGTGGTGGAATGGAAAGATTAGGAATCCGTTAAAGTTATACCTCAAATTAAGCCAGCAACTACTGCATTTACAGTCTATGTAACCATGTAGTTGCATTATGAGTGGATTCTTACCTGAACTGTATATGAAGTTCGTCCATTCATTACCACATGTTTCTTCTGTGTCACCGCAGCAAGGTCTGTTACACTGCGATTGATCTGGCTCCTTACCATGCTTGCCGTAAGAATTTCCACACCAGCATTGGTGATTTCCCTGTGACGTAGCAGGGCATGAAACACACATGTGCATACATTATTGCCTTAGTTTGCAATGGTACTGCATGCAAATATACGTTACATGAAAATATTTGTGTTTGCATTGGAGGCACCTCTAACATGAATAAAAGAGCCTATAAATATAGTCCTTCACGTTTAACACGTTACCTTTGTTCATTTCAATATTACGTCATAAAACTGAGCCTGGGTATTAATAGTAACAACAAATTAAATCAATTTCAGCTAACGAATTTTTGTTCTCCATTAAAAGACCCTCGATATAAGCGTTCTTTAACAGCTCACATTACAACAGTTTATCACCTTAAATGAGCGATTACATATTCAACAGTTTATTCGTGTAAGTGTACGTTTTGTATATTCCCCACAATTCGCTTAATCACGTTGGCCTAGTGATTCAAACACAAAGTAAGCTTCTATATTAATATAGCATAAGGAAGCCCGCCGCTATACTTCTACATACTACAGTATGATATAACAGGCAAATACCGCAGTTCCTGCGTATGTGTATCCTTGAGAGTAGCATGTCGCTGTGCAATTAGCTGGCGTGAGTCTAGATGATGCTGGACACTTGCCTCGGTCAACGTCATCCTCATAAGCTAAGTATGGCAAATCCCGGTCATTATCATCCCGATAACATCCAATGGGAACTGACACTGGACCACCTGTGGAACAGAACACGTGCCTTATAGCATCAGGTATGCACGCCTAGTTATAGATTAGCCTTAGGAAAACTGTGGTGCACACTGGTTTATTGCGAGGCAAAGCCGATCAACCCAGAATGATATCACACACAATACTCCCGCAATGACCAGTGCTGCCTTTCCAGGAATTGCAAGCCAAGAAACCTTTAATGTGCACCAGAATATCAAGGAACTGATCAAAGGAACATTTGCGAAGGACTTGTTTTCTGGGGATGGTGAGATAAAGCGCTCTAAGCTAATCAGGTGCAGGCAACCAAGTTTAAAACGTCTTGCAAGATCAAGATGATTTTCACTATGCAATACAGATTGTATAAAAGGTGTGAGCTGCGATACTTGTATTGGTTTTATCAAAAATGATAGCATTCTCGAAAGGTACATTGCAGATAAGTAAGAGGATATTAAATATATCCAATATATCCAATACATCCAATACATGCCACGGTAAAATACATCACAGAAAAATGCAAAGATGACAACATATATTCAACAAGGAGTTAAGTTTTCCTTTTGTACGTATTGAAAATACGCATTTGACATTTAATGCATATTGGCCTGGCTGCCATTGAGATACACTTGTAGGCAGGCAGATACACAAAGCTTTTGACACTGTGTGGGTTACGGCCTATTCTTTAGGCTATATAAAATGCGCCTTCTGTATAAATGCTACCAGGTATTTTTATGTAAAGAGCGTATACAGGGAAAAACATCTGAATGGTATCCCCTCATGTGTAATACCCAGGCGGGTACCTTTCACTTCTTACGTATATTGCCTTTATAGACTCTTAGACACGTTCAAGAACTGTCTGAATCTAACCTATGCTCCAAAATAAATTAACATTCCAAGCTCTCCGATCAACTATGCTGACGATTTGTCAACTTGCTGTATCTCTAAAACTAAGACTGATGCCACCTTAATCTTAGCATACAAACACAGCTCTACCTGGAGATACAGCTTTAATGCAAAGAAAAGTGCCATACGTGTACATGGCGAGTCGAAAGAGGAGAATCTGGCAAATTCTACTAACCGTGTGTTCAAACTTGGCAATGAAAGAGTCAAAGAACGTACCTTGTATGAACATGTAGGCATAGTCAATTGTATATTCCAATATGATGAATTTGTTACCTCCAAAAGGCTTAGTAAAGGCAGAAAACCCTTCAACGCTGTATCAAGTTTTGAGATACGGACAAGTGGACTCAATCCTGACGTGTAACATCTTATTTTGGTGAGTAGTAATCACCAGCCTAACTTAAGAATGCGATGTATGGGCACTCTCAGGCTGTGATATCGACAATTTGAATAATTTCCAGAGATATGCAGGGAGGAGAGTCCAAAGACTCCTATCGAGATCCCCTTCTGATACATGTTACTTCGGCCTCGGTTGGCTGAACATTGCAAGATATTTGTATGTCAGGAAGCTAGTGTTTATTAGGACAATCTTGAAGTTCGAGGAAGATGAACCTGTAAATATTAAGTCTTCTTATACAAACTTGAGAACTTTATTTCCAAAAGACACGAAAAAGAAAAATGTCAGCTAGTCCAACATATGAGATGCTTAGAGTGGCTGAATCATTCAGTCTCTTGAATATAGTCATAGACCATGCTAGACGTAAAACAGCTCCACCGAAAGCTGGTTGGTCAAAAATGGTTTGAGCACACGCGTGGGAACTGGATGATCAGCTGATAATAGCTAATCACTTTGTAAATCCAAACAACGATCTTTTGAGAAACATTTGCGGTAAATCTAAGTACATCTCATGGTGGGCACTAGTCGATAAGAGGCCCTGGCTGATTAGGATATGCAAAATGCTTGTCAGGATTGTCTCAAAAGTGAGTAGACTCGAATCAGATGACTTTAATTTGAAGAAGGGATCCTTCTTGGATTAGATGTGCGGCAATTGTGACTTGGGCATTGTCGAGGATATTAGACATATTATCCTCTAATGTCCAGAAAACAATGTCGAAATTGACTCTATGTTGAAAAATATACATAGTATAGAAGATGGCTCTGGTACCACTGCTATTGAGTCATGTGATGACATACTTCTAATCCTAGGAGGGAATGTAGACAGTTTAACTCATGAGCAGATGCTAGACATATGGGAAATCACTGTCACCGCTGTGTTTAATATATATAAGAACATCCTGGCATAGAGAGAGGGGTTCGATTAACCCCAGTATTTTTTCATGAAGTAATTCCTTCCATATTTGTATAAAGACCACATTTGGTGGATTTCTTGACACTGTGCCTCTTCCCCTATTGTGCTCCCCTAACAGGTTGGTTTCCTTGAGTGATCCTATCACTCACATGTACTCTCAGAGTGTAAATGGACCATGCTGGACAATATGTTGATTGGCAGAACTGAACCAAGCTGATTAATACAGCGTTCTCTGCAACCTAAGCCATTTTATTAGTTTTGTTAATTATTTGCGTTCCTTCTTCTAAGTTAATTGTTATGTCTCCTTTGGTTTACTATATTACTATGATATTTTTTGGCATTCATTAAGATGTAATTACAAGTCTAATATAGTTTTCTTTGAGTCTATTGATGTTTATTTTCTTACGTTAGCTTATCGTTATAAGTTATTTAAAATTATATGTTACAAAGTTCAGTTTCCACATATTGTAATGCATTCATTTATTATTCGTATTTCATTGTATTAATATACTTACTTCGTAAGTGCTATTTTGTATTCTCTGGATACAGTCAATAAAGTACATTACATTACATTAACAAACAGACACATACAAACATACAGACATACAAACAAATATAAACAAACAAGCTAACAAGCAACACGCAATGCAACTGTGACGTACCTGTCACCCATCGCCATGGTGTCACTGTCAGTTGGGCACCGAGCCATGCGTCTGAAACACTATTCATCTTCATGAGCGAAGCTAGTTCATTATTGGTCTTAGTGTCAGATATCACCGCTAGATGGCCTCCATCATCTGCACATGCTTCTTTCGCATCCTTCCATGAGCTTCCTGGAGAGTTGACTATCCTATAGCATTTGCTTTCTACCAGTGTGTAGTTATCTTGACAAAAGAAACCTACAAAAACAAGATGGCCAACAGTTTGTTTTGTTATATACTTGGCCTTGGATCCGTGAGCCACCATAGTGAAAATATACTCTGGGCAAATTTCATCAAGATCTAAGTAACATAGAACCTCTCCTAATAGCTTGACGCCATTGTTCATACCCTGCCGCGGAGCGGCTGGAAAAGTGAAACGTTCGCAAATGTAAAAATCTGGACACACCCATAGCATGTTCCTATAGTAGGGAAAATTTGCCGGAGTCGGCGGAGAGACCGGAAAGTTACTGTTGTCTTTTTATTTGCAATGGCATAAAGTCGGGAGATCGAAAAAATTTGTTCAGTTGTTATGGCGCTCGTAATCTCGTAATTGGTTTCTAACGACATTCAAGTGATCTATATACGGGTGGTGCCATCTTAGTTAGCATATACTGTATGATTATGGATCCACACGCAGGATCGATTCTAGTTGAGTTTAATCTATATTTTGTTTTTGGTAAGATAGTTTATTTCTAGCTTCCCAATGCTTCAGATGGCATTTTAATCCGCAGGTGCAATCGGCAAGGTGAGAATTTCTTCACGAAAATATATAGCTTAATGGATGTTAGTATTTATCTAAATGTGTAAATGAAGGAAATGCTCCCGATGATGGTGTTATTGGCACTTGCATGAACACTTTCTGCAAATGCCTATTACCAAATCGTTGCAACTTCCAACCATTCACCTTCTATCTGCCCTTTCATACGTCCCCACCTGTTGATCGTTGCCCTATCTATTCACCTTCCACCTGTACTATGGGCTTGGATATGTGCGCCCGCCACCCACTTTTTGGGGCGCACGGATCCTTATTACTGTCATTTTCTACTCAACCTGCGGCCTTAAGCGCCTTCCCCCTTCTCTGTAATAATAATGTCCTCCCAGTACCTCTTTCAACGGAGCCCTATCTGGGTGATTTTGAAGTTGCCACATACTGGTCGCTGCCTCTCACTATTGCTTGAGGTAATTGTGAGAAAGTTACAAGTGATTTAGGGATAGGCGATCGCAGGTTTCCCCGTGTACTCGGGTTTCTTTGCCATTTACAACTGGCAAGTACGAATTTAACCACTGTATATTAATGTATGTTAATAGTGTAATTCGTGACTAGCCAGTGGTAAGGGGAGGAGGAAACTTGAGTAATGGAAGAAACTCATTTTATTGAATTGATAAAAGCCTGGCAATAGATTCCATCATTTGACACTATTAGCTCAGAAAAGTCGTGTACACATGTCAGAGGACATACATAGTTTGCAAGCTTGGAAACATTTTCTTGTCGTATGTGACTCATATGCCCTTTATATGTAGCATACTACTGATCATGATGTAGTATCAGACCATGTATGTACTCTATGTATGTCGACCTCAATGTCTAGTAATCCTTCGAGTAGCTTGTACCGTGTTTGTAATATAATGCTTCGCTTCTGGCAGTTCATGAAGTACGAAATTGAATATTTAAGGTCAAGTTAAAATCTTTAACAAAATTCCAGTGTAAAAATGTATGTATGGTGTCTGACCTTATAGGGATTACATGGGAAATAATGTCTAAAGAAGAAATAGAGAGAACAAAAGGAGTTAACTTGAACCTTTTAGAATATATGTCAATTAAACAAAGTATCAAAAGGTTCATAAATAATGCAGACAAACAAAGAGTTAATATAGGGCCATACAGACCATTTTTATTGAATATAGTATTCTCACAAAAAAGGGATGTCAAGACGTATACAGAAAAACAGGCCATTATGGAAGTAAATCTTTACAAGAAGTATCACAAAAATGGGAAATAGATCTATTGTTGAATATTGAACCAGATGAGGTAAAACAATCAATTAGATTATTTAAAAAAACAACTAGAAATATGTATTTATGGGACATTCAATACAAACTATGGCATGAAAGAGTTGCGACAAACTCAAGACTCTATCAAATGAACATAAAGGATAATGAAACATGTGAATATTGCCAACAAAGGGAAACAAATGTACATGCTTTTATACTATGTGATAGAACACAAAACTTTTGGAGAGAAGTCTCACTCTTTCTAATGAGACTAGGATATCGAAACTTTAGGCTTGAACATAGAATATTGATATTTGGTGACACAGAAATGGACCTGTTCTTCAATTTAATACTTACCATCGGGAAAAAAGTGATATACCAAAATAGAGGGAAAAGAAATATATATTCAATGAGGCATTTTGAAACACTACTTGAAATAGAAAGAGAATCTGAAGAAACGTATGCGCTTAACAATGATAATCTAGAGATGTATGAGAGAAAGTGGGGGATGTACATAATAGAACAGTGAAAAGAGTAATAAAAAACAAACAAATGAAAACTACACTGTATAAGTAGCTAAAATACATCAGAATACTAGCAAATGTTGTGATGTCAATATTTTATTTATTTTTTTAAATAGTCCTCCAATAATGTCAATGTTTGTAAGTAGGAGGCAGGTATCACTTGTAAAAAACTGTAGATAAGATTTGAGATATTTGTGAGATACTGTATATGTGTGCTACCCGTTTGTAATATTTTTCTATGTTTTACAATATTTTGAAATGAAAATAAATGAACTATGGGTTAACCAAAGTTCTTAAAAAAAGAAAAGAAGGAAAAATGAATGGAGTCGTTCTGTTTGTACTCTTGGTGTTTTAGATATTTGAATTAACGATTCAGAACACGTCATCTTCACGTGCACTATAAAGCCATACTTGGTGTAACCCGTGAAGCTTTAAAATCATAATGATAGTGGGTTTTTTTACCTTGATACTGTTTATAGGTTATACCGCATTACTATCTTTGGGCGTGTTTAGACATTGACCATTGATTTTCCTATATCATTTGGTCTGTTGTAGGGATGTCATTGTTTAGAAATGTTCTTCGATTCGATATATTGATAAATAGTTTTCGATTTAGATTATTTCGATACGATGCATTGATCTAACCATAGAAATGCTATCTATGCCATGATGGAAAATCATAAAGCATTTATACTGGTTTTTCACCATTTTATGAGGGTCCTGCCTCATTTTATTGCTTTTTCTTTGAATTCAACAAGAAAAGTGAGGCAAATCCATGTAGAGAAATGCTTTTAGAAAGTATGTGACTAGCAACACCAGCAATATTCAGCTCTTAATTTCTTCTCTAAGTGTCCATTTTCATGTTTTTGATATTTCGATACATTGCAATATATATTGACAAGTGAAAGCAGGCTGTGTTGTTTAAGGAGAGTTATCGATATATCGCTGCGCCCCATATCAATGACACCCCTAGTCTGTTGTCTTATTTTCCTTTTAAGTATTATGAACACTTTGTTGCAATGAATGATTTTGTACTAGACGGGGCTTCAGATTGGGAACATGGTAAGGGTCATTATTACACCAGCATTTACGCATACGGTCAATAAACAAACAGCAAAATCCAATCACAGTCTTTTCATTCTGAAATTAACGTACACAGAACACCGTATAATAAATTGCACATCTGGGGTTCGGTGTGTTACTATGATAATTCAGGACCAAATACGAAAAATGAATACACTGTATCCTCAAAATGTTACTATGATAATTCAGGAATAAATACGAATAATCAATACACTGTATCTTCAAAATAGTTTTTGAAATTAGTATATATATATATATATATATATATATATATATATATATATATATATATATATTTATATATATATATATGTATATATATATATATATATATATATATATGTATATATATATATATATATATATATATATATATATATATATATATATATATATATATATATATATATATATATATCATTGCTTCAACGATTAACAGGCGATTTGAAAAGGTGTCTCGTTAAGTTTATTGCTGAATACTATACGCTAGCAATTACTTCCTGGTAGGATCCACCACCATAACTCAGTCGTATCATCCATTTAGGATGATCACGTTTCAGATAACAACAAGGCAATACGATATTCCTGTTTGTATTTGAGTTTGGCTGTAATCAAATGACTGGCCATCTTGTGTTGCCGTTAAGAGTACATGTGGGGCTTCATTGGACTAATAACGATGTTAACCACATACCATAATATCATAGTCATAATTCAACTAACACCACTTACCTGAAGCGTGGTGTAAGTTCACAAGTAGAACTATCCACAGAACTAGGCGTCTCCTTGTAATGATAGTCGATGTCATCTTCAACGGATGGCTATAGGACTGTGATGCGTATCAAAATGGTTCATAATGTACATATCATAACAGCATATTGCCTCCTTTAAAGTCGTCCGATCTTCAGAGTGAAGGGTTTTAAGACGGAATGTGGCCTCGGTATGGCTTTAAGTAGGACAGACCAGAAATGTTTTCACGTCATCAAGACATACAAAAAGCCCTTTTCCAACTAGGACACAGCCATTGGGCTATGAAGGCTAAGGTTAATGGCCGGATGCAGAGAGTAAACATTGCAAACTGTTGCGCATAATTGAGGTATTACGCTCTTCCCCCTCTATATTAAAAACACATTTTCAGGAAATGCTGAACGAAAAGAGAATGGTATTTTGTATAGTATACTACCTTTTAGATGTATTCTAAAGAAGTGAGACTTTTTTAGACTCAATTCATGTTTTATTTGGCCTTTTCAAGTATTCCAGTCGTATCTTAGCGGAGT
Organism: Maea johnstoni; assembly: GCA_963942565.1. Classification (NCBI taxonomy): domain Eukaryota; kingdom Metazoa; phylum Annelida; class Polychaeta; order Spionida; family Magelonidae; genus Maea; species Maea johnstoni. The sequence continues at coordinate 32,423,972 of OZ012689.1, forward strand.
AATTTTCAAGGGTGACCTTATCTTTACAAATTACCGACTCTGTCAAACTGGGATTTTAAAATATTTTTTTACCCGGGCTGAACGCGAAACTTTTAGCAGCCAGAATGGCCCCCAGAAGCTCCAGGGGTCTAGACACTCTGAAATGCACGTTCAGCCATTTCCTGTCACTTAAAATGATAAATAATCCAAGACAGATTAATTCTTTCTTTATTCTTTTAGGGACAGAATACTTATTTTCCAAATATTCAGAGACAGATTATTCATTTTCGGAAGCATGTTTCCCCCCCCCCCCCCCATCCAGACATCAAATAGTTGACGCCTTAGAGACTAATATTCAAGCACAAGATTCTTGCTTACAGGCCTATATCTGTGGTTCCTCCACTACCCTACCCTCGATAATACTATAAGCTTTAAAGAGTTATTGACAAGTACTTAAATGAGAGAGAATGGTCGAAATCCATGTTGAGTACCTTCTAGGAAGACCCAAACTAGGATGAATGCAAATGACATGCCCCATGCCATACTTTAACTTATGAAATATGGATACTACCATACGAAAATATTTTGGAGTAGGAATGATAAGAATTAATTATGAGTGATATCACACACGGACCCTGCCCTGCTCTTTAATTGCAGTCGGTTTAACAACCCATTATAAACTACTTTTATAACAATGGTGTATCTGTCTGCCAAGCTTTTTGAATTATTGATACATACTAGGTGAAATGAATGCTGATTGATAAAATACAATTTGAATTTGGTTTGGTTTACATAACACAGAGAGCAGTAATGATTGTATTTGTACGTGTGTTGCTGCCCTCTACGTTACCCTAGCTCGTTAGGTGACTCTTCATGGTTTAGTGAGCACCTTTGGTCAGTGTCACATGACTGGCCACACCTAACTGGTCATTCTGTGACCTGAAGAGCTCATGACAACATGCAGACAAATCAAACTTTCTGCCTCAAAATGACTTCCAACTTTGAAGTGCAAGAAGGATTAAAAAGTTTTGAAAGAATTGAGGCGATGGTCGTGAGATAAGAATTGTAATGCAAACCAAACAACATAGTACCCTATACAGTGATATACAATGAGGTCGTAATGTGGCCCTTATACATTCACGTTACGTAGACCCGTCACAAACCCGGCACATTTCTATAGAAAAAGTAGGAACTCACCCACAGACGTGTTAAGTGTACGGAATTCCGCAAAATCGCAAATTAAATAATCTTTTTTAAGCTTGTCCAATGCATTACATTACAATATAATTACAAATTGCATCATGCGCAGGTAATAACTGTGCGCTTTCCAGCGTGTTGTGCCCTTCCCCTTACAAAAAATGGTGGCATGAAAATGTCCATGCATGAAGTTGTGTACAGCCAAACTACCCATGAGAAGTTTTGGGGCGAAAGAATCATGCCAGGGGCGAAATTTTCATTTTCATGCATGGAAATATAATTTTCATGTATCAAAATATGAAATTTCCATGCATGATGAATTTTTTATGCGTGAACATTTTTTGAACGAGGGTTTCTAATTCAGGTCGGGGCATGCGAGTTGATTGCTAATGATATGGGTATACTTCAGTTGTATATAGTGTGTGCTGGCTACTCCGCCCCGTACTACCATGTACACGTGGACGTACCGCTGGCTGGTCACACTCGAAATGGTACTACAGCAAGTAATGCTACGATATTCAAGATCACAGTTTGTGTAGGATGAATAACCGACAAGTAGTCACGTTTTTATGTTGCTTGAAGGTTTATTTCTGTAGTTTCTCCACTACTCTACCCTCCTTAATTCACATACCACAAAAAGTCTTGGTCAAGTACCTGTAGTTAAGGAATAACAGGAAGCTCAAATCACGTATATATATAAATATATATATATATTATATAATTGACCATTTTCCAGATTATTTTTTGCAGATTTATAAATTTGCACCAGTTTGTGGAGGTTGATAATGGGATCAAAATATGCAAAATATAAAGATGAAGAAAAGGAAATTGAAAGTTAGGTGGCCTATTGCAGAGCTATTTCACGGAAGGCTTATGAACTACTGTGAAAATAGTAGATATTTGTTTTAGAAAAAAATTCTTATAGAGGAACATTCTATATATAACGTGTTTAAAAGAGTTAAATTGTCTTTGTGTTTAGATGCTGGACAACAACTTTGAGTTGGGCAAGTGGATTTCAGGAGCCACTAGCCCTACAATGCCTGTGAAAGTTAGGCCTTTGATAGGATGCAATGGAGACCAGTACTCTCCACTGCATGCTTCAGAGCTTTGTTATTTATTACTATGCTACAGCAGGACCCTCCCAGTACTTCAGTGCCGACATTTAATTCCTGCAGTAAATGTGTGGGCAGCCCGGCCATAATAAAATACCCTGGACCCGATTGCCACCCAGTTTCCTGGGTATAGATGACCCCGGACCCGATTGCCACCCAGTTTCCTGGGTATGGAAGACCTCACAACTGACCGTAGCTTTGATTTGCAAGATATGTGGGTCATTGATGTGTTTGGCATATTTTTTTCAGATGTTAGAGTTATCCATGGGTGTTTGAACAACCAGGTATTGGCCGACGTCCAGTTGACTGGTGCAGGAATTAGATGTCTGTACTGCAGGTTACATGATAGGCATTGGCATCAATTACAATTGACTCAATCTGCCCATGAAAATAAATAAAACCAAAAATAAAATCCTTACTACTTAGTGAATTATTTAGAAATGACAAACACTGTTTCTTCCTTAAGCACATTTATCAATTTTCTATGGTAAGGAATATTCAACACTATACAGCACCAATATAAACAATGCTTGCACATGCTTCAAGTTTTACTGCAGCAATATTACATACAGTTTCCTGTAGTCCTACATGGTTATGATAAAGTGCTGGCAAGCAGAATGTCGAAAAGAAAATACAATAACGTATTAGCAGTTATTCAAGAATTTGACCAGTGACAGGTCTTGAAAGAAAATCACGGAACACTTCTCGATTAACCAATTCATGCCATGAGATCTCAATGACAAATGTGTGGACCAACATATCTTCGAAAATAATTTTGAAATTGCTCATAATTTCATATGATCTTTGGAGGTGGGTTATGGGGCAGGTTCTGATCTACTATTTTCCTTTAAATACATGTATTGATTTTAGGCCAAAAATAAAGAGTCCCGGTCAAAAATATACTGCCTAAATAGTCATGCTGTTTTGGCCGCTACAGACATGAATGGGTTAAAGAGTGAGTGTCACAAGGGATTAATCCTTTCACATCTGGAGTGTGCACATGGTGTGACAATTTCTTTTAACAGAAATCACTAAACTGTGACAGATAGTATTTGAGAAGTTGAAAGAGAAGTGTTTAACTCAACTGATTCAACAACTCTCAAATATGCCACAAAATATATCAGGGCTCGACATTAAAGGCTGCCCTACTGCCCCGGGTCGGTAATGGGCAGGTAAAAATTAGAGTGTGCCTGCCCTAAATGGCAGGTAAAATTTCATCATGTAACCTTTGAGATACTATAGCACATGGGAAATTCAATACTCTTCCAACAGTACAGATAAAGCTATCTAGCTTTATCTGTACTGCTATATAGCAGGAAAACCATTAATTAGTACAAGCTTAACATACAGAAAAGTCACTTTCATGTTCATTCTATCACCCCTTTTGTAGGGCAGGCCAAAATTGTGTCGGGCAGGTAGAAAGTTAAGTTTACCTGCCCTACTTGGCAAGTGCCTTCAAAGGTTAATGTTGAGCCGTGTATATCAGTTTGTAATTAGCATGTGTCAGATCAATTATATGTAAATAGGTTAAGCTACTCAGACTGAAACAAAAGCCTTGACCCATTAGGGCCTCTTAGCCAGGGGATATTAGTGATATCTTAATATCAAAAGCATGTATCAAAGGTATCTTTGGAGGAAACATGTACATTTGTAAATGAGAGCACACATATTAACATTTCTTCATAGTTGGTGGGAGATTGTGCTTTACTCAAAACACAAATTATCTATTAAAAGGTATCATAGATCTAGATATTCATTTAGTAATCATCATCCTAGCTCCAGCTACTTACAAGCATGTTTAATTATGTAATCTCATATTTATTGGTTTATCAAGTCCTGATCTCAATGGTCATTTTCAAGTTCTATCTTTACCTCCACAAGGCCAGGCTGACCGTCTGCCTCACAGCTCTGTACAGCGGTCATCTGTGGTGTGAGAGGTTGATGGATCTCCCCTTCAGCATCTACCCCCTCTACAACCATCGGTTCCGTTTTAACAAATTCTGTCCATATTGCACTATTGACTAACCCTGCACTGTCTTCAGGGCTAGTGATCATGCTCTCAGCTGATTGGTTACTTGAATTGATACTCTCATCAATAGGTTCAGATTTAATACTAAGTGTGATTTTGTCTCTTGTAAACATACTACCTGGTCCATCAATTTTCCCTTGACTTATCTGAACAATACCCTTTTGTTTACAGGTATACGGTACACAGGTGTTTTGTACATGGGTATCTTGCACACAGGTGTTCTGTACATTAGCATATTGCATACAGGTATTTTGGTTGTTGGCATCTTCAGCATTAGTACCTTGTAAACAGGTATTCTGTACATGTATATTGGTATCCCGTAAACGGGTGTCATGAACATGGGTGTCTAGTAAATTTGTATTCTGAAGACCAGTATACTGGACACATGGATCCTGTATATGGGTATCCTGTAGACCAGTATCCTGAATTCTGGTATCCTGTAGACTGGCATCCTGTACATTGGTAATAGGTGTCATACTGTCTATTTTGGAGTGATAGGAAAGACCCTCAAGGTTTCCCTCCACCACATGGGCCAGGTCTTCTGGTTCTTTCTTCACAGAGAATCCTTGATGTGTGCTGTCCATTTCCTCTGGTTCATCTTTTATAGAGACACATTTGCCATCCACCACCAGCCATCTCTGGGGCTGCACAGTGTCGCCACCTATATCTGCACCCTCATCATTATTAGAGGATGCTGGAGATAAATGGATGTTCTTTTCTGGGACAGAATACCCGTCTTCATCGTTAGAACCTTCCTCTGGCCTTGAATCAGATGGGGAAGATTTGGCTGATTTTTCTGATTGCGCAGTCTTTCTGCAAACCCGCGTTCTCTTATGCGCGGCTAGATTTGACGAGTCAGCAAATTTTCGGTCGCAATTGTCACACTGAAAAGGTCTTTCCTTTGTGTGCAGTCTGTAATGTCTCGTTAGGCTAGACGAAATTGAGAAGGCCATATCGCACTGGTCACATTTATATGGTTTTTCTCCTGTGTGAGTTCTCTTATGAGATATCAAAGAGGATAGAAAGGGGAATTTCTTATCACATTCATCACAGTGGTAAGGTTTCTCTCCTGTGTGAATTCGCTTGTGTGCTGTCAGGGCCGAGGACGATGAAAAGAACTTGCCGCAGAATGGACACTGATATGGTTTTTCCCCAGTATGTGTCCTTTTATGGTTTCTGAGAGCAGTCGCTCGGGAAAATCCCTTATCACACTGGTCACATAGAAAAGGCATGACATCGGCATGAGATCGGAGATGCTTCACGAGAGACGATGAGTGGTAAAATCCCCGATCGCATTTGTCACACTGAAAGGGTCTTTCATCTAAATGGGTCCTCTTGTGATAGACCAGAGCGAAGGAGAAGGTAAAAGACTTGTCACATTGGTCACATTTAAAGGGTTTTTCCTCTGTGTGCAACCTCTTATGCTTGGTGAGATATGAAAACAACGAGAAGGAGCTGTCACATTGGTCGCACTTGAAAGGTTTTTCATCTGTGTGTGTTTTCTTATGTTTTACAAGTGTAGAGGAGTCATAGTATGATTTATTACACTGGTCACAATGGTAGGGTCTTTCACCTGAGTGAGTTCTCTTGTGAATCACCAGGTGAGAAGGGACAGTGAAGCATTTATCACATTGATCACACTGAAATGGTTTTTCACCAGTATGAGCTCGCATATGTCTCGCCAGCTGGGACGAAAGCTCAAATATCTTGTTGCAAATGTTACATTGGAACGGTCCTTCATCCGCGTGAATCGCCATATGTTTTCCTAGCTCAAAGGAGTAGGCAAAGGCTCTGTCACAATGATCGCATTGAAAAGGCTTATCTCCTGTATGCACTTTGTTGTGTTGAGCCAGTTGAGCGGGCTTGGAAAATGACCGACAGCAATGGATACACTGGTGCCGTTTACTTCTTTTATGATTTTTCTTGTGTTTAGCCAGGGATGAAGGATCGAAGTATGCATTTTCACAAAGATCACAAGTGTAAGGCCTTTCACCCGTGTGAGTATTCTTATGATAGGCAAGCCGTGCCCGGACAGAGAAGTTTTTGTCACATATCTCGCATTTAAAATCCTTTTCTCCTGTATGAGTTCTCTTATGGCGTTCAAAATCTGACAAGTGGTGAAAAGCCTTGTCACACTGTTCACAACTAAAGTTTTTTTCTCCCGAGTGTGAAACTTTATGCCTTTTGAGCGAGGATGAAAGCGGGAATGATTTATCGCACAGATCACACTGAAAGGGTTTTTCACCAGAGTGTGTGTTCTTATGTTTTGCTAGATGAGAAGCATCTGTACATAATTTGTCACACAGATGACATATGAAGGGTTTTAGCTCAGCAGGTGACTCTTCTTGCCCTGCCATCTTGATTGTCTACTATTTATAGGGATTGTCACATTTAAAATTGTTACAATAAGCAGGGCTAGAAATTAGCTGGAGCTGGGAGCTCATATTCTCCTACAGCTCCTTCAAATTACTACAGGGAGCCCAAAGATGTACTGGTTACTAAACAGTCAACACCTTTAAGTAAATTTCAAAGATGTAAATCAAGTATTTTGGTTTATGTATTGATATTACCATAACAAAACATTTCCTTGGGTTGGTTTTACAGACAGAATTATTCAACTCAATTGTCCTAGAACTTTAGCTGGTCACTTTTTGAGCTACGTGTAGCTGCAAATAAGAATGTATATTTCACCTTTCCAAAATCTACCTTCCATCCTCTTTTTGCAAGGTCAAAATCATCATTGGGCAAGACAACTTATAGGAAAATTGGTATGATCCTATTTCATCTTGAATACAAGAACATGTGTGACTTGGGAATCCAATATTGTACTAAGCTGTAATTCTCATGGACTCAGGTGCCTTCTCCTTGTGTTTCTTACTCAGCAGTGCTGCTTCACTTCACAGTAACTGTCAAAGACAAAATGTGAACTGTTAGTTGTCATACAATTACATTGTATTAATGCAAATACATAAGTACTGTTAACTAATAAGTGTTACAAATGTAGAAACAATACATCATAGGCTACATCATTGGGATCTAGATAACTAGATCTTTTAAGGTCTTACGATACTCTATACCGGCGACACCTATTGGGGATTGGACAAACTAAAAAAATATATTACAATTTACCTGACATCACTGGAAAAATTGAAAAGAAATTGATTTTTATTGAATATGTACCAATTCTGATTATACATGCCTATCATAAATAGTATCCTACAATTTTTTTTGTTTTTGGCTACAGTGATTTCCCTATTCATTGAATTTGATGTTTTGACACATTTTCAGGAATAATTTGTGATAATTCATGTGTATAAAATGGAGTTCTCTTGTTCAACAATATCTTATATAAGGATGGGCATGTACGGTAACAATTGAGTAACTCTTTTCTAACATTTTCATGAAACTTTGCCCCAAAAAAGTCCTATTTCACAAATTTTGACCATCTGTGGTTCGAAAACTAACATGATGACCTATCATTTTCTTTATGTCTTCTTATTAAGAGCATTGTGAAGATAGTGTAGACAAAAATTGGTGAAAATTAAACTAGGCAATTCTGACTTATATCAATTTTGGGTTAAAAACTTGTTTCTCGAATTCCTTGATTTTGCCCAATAATTCCTATATAACAGCAGAAAAATGATTTCAACAAGGCAGAACAGTATTTCAGGCAGTGTCACTATCTCTGAAGGGATAAATCTATCAAAGAAAGACACCAATTTTGGAGAAAGTGATGTTTGTGACATAAATTGCTTTAATTTTTCGAAAATCTGTGAAAAAAAACTAAGCTGATGACCCCATGATTTTAAGTTGTTTTGAAGATCACTGTGCTATGTTCTTTCCTTTGGCAAAATTTCAGGGAAATTAATCTGAGATTTCTAAAAGTGTCGTAAGACCTTAAATGGTATTACTATTAGCCTAATCCTTAGACAGCATTCATCCCCGTCCTGAGATACCCTCTCGCAAAGAGAGTTATAAGGTTCATGTAGTTCTTCAACCCTCTGTTTCTAGCTCTCTGGTTAAACATATATACCGAGTGGCCCTTGAATGTACCAATCAACAAATGAAGTTTTGAAAAGGGTCACTGTTTTCCCCTTTTATCGCCCATTTGAACAAATACAATAATCGTTTGATTCAATCTAAAATATTAATCTAACATGCAATGTGGTGTGTATTTGCACATACTTTGATTTCTGACGCTCACGAAATCTACACAGTTAGTCTGCTAACACCTTTAGCTACTCTTTAAATGAGATACATTGTATGTAAACAGATGCACTGTTCAGGTGAAGAGTGAAGAGGTCTACTTGATGCACCGGTGACTCAGCCCAAAACCATTGAGTACCGGGCAGCAGCGTGAGGGCTGGAAACCGCAGTAATTTGCCTGGGGCGTGCACGTATAGGTTTTGCTTGTCTCTGTAGCAGGTACTATGTTCGACTTCAAACGGGTTCGACCGGGCGACCGTGCCAATCTAGATCTTGGCTAAACAGCTGTCTAAATGCCTTTTAAGAAAATCGGAAACCTTGTGTTAATTCCTAGAATTGATATATTTCCGTCCAATTCCAGATAGGGCCCCGTTGAAAGGGGTACTGGGAGGACAGTGCAATTACAGAGAAGGGGGAAGGCAAGTGTTGCAGCAGGGCGCTAAAGGCCGCAGGAGGAGTAGAAGTTGTCGATGTAGTAAGGATCCGTGCGCCCAGAAAGTGAGTGGCGGGCGCACGGATCCAAGCCCAAAGTACAGGTGGAAGGTACATGGATAGGGCACTGATCAGCACGTAGGGATGTGTGAAAGGGCATATAGAAGGTAAATGGGTGATTGTTGCATAAAGTAATAGTCCTGTTCAGCAAGTGTGCATGCAAGTGACAATACCAACGTCATAGGGAACTTAATGGAACATTTCCTTCATCAACAGATATAAATTAATACTTACACCCATTAAACTTCACAGAGCTCAATTTTTATATGAAGGCTAGGCATTACTAACATTCATTAAACTATAGATTTTCTCGAAGAAATTCCCAACTTCACAACTGTGGAAATGTTTATTATAACCAGGGAATTTTATACACTAGTCAAAATCTCTGCTATAACTCAAAGATAAAAGATCGTTTTTTAGCAAGGCCCAACATAAAGTCATCGGCCCTTATAGCGAACGGCAATTCAGGCAGACATTCTCTCTGGGATCAGCGGATTTGACCAACAATTCATTTTAGTAAAGTAAAATAAAAATAATAAAAGTAAAGACATCGTTATTTAGAGTAGGAAATGTTTTTAAGTGCCACACGAAGCTCTGGGCAGGTGGAAAAGATGATGCTAGTTGCGGGCAGACGGAATCGATCCCGCAACCGCATTTCCTGTAGGCAAGCACTCAAGCCATTAGGCCACGGCCACTTGTGTACGATGTTGATGTTTGAGAAGAGAACTATATTGATGGAATCCCGTAACTCTATTTGGGATCGTTCCTAGCATTCCGAGTTTAGTCCTGTCATTTACGTGACTGACAACCGGAGTAAATCTTTGAAAAAGACCGCCAGGCCACTTTTATCAATGACCCCACATATTTACATACGGCCCGAAACTGACTATGACCTACCTTCGTCATGTGAGCCGGTATCCAAATCAAATATGGCGCCTGTTGTCTAACTACTCCAAAAAGGCTCGGCATCACTGGAATGTCGTTAGAACCCAATAAGGAGCGCCAAAATAGCTCAAAATTGGTTTTTGATCTATCTAATGCCTTTTCAAATAAATGAGCAATGGTAATTCTATCAATACGCCTTTACATGTCGTTAACTTTGTGGCATGACTGGCATCGCAATCCAATTTTGCCTATACTATGAACTTGCTATTCCGAGGTTCAATTAATTACACTCGGTGCCGTTTCACTTTTGCGGCGCTGCACGCCGGGGATGAACATTTGCATCAAGCCCCTGAGTGCAGGACGAGCACAGGCCACCCAGTTTCTTATCAGGGGTCTGTTTCACAAAAGTCGGATAATCCGTCAGTTAGTTAGCCTGTGGTAACCTTGCAGTTAGCTAGCTAACCCATTATCCAACAGAAATTTGGTAGTCTCAGAACTTTTCTATAACATTTATTATAACGATTAAATGAAAAGTATATTGTTTTTATGATATATGAAACAAATTTAAAAATAGTTTTCAGGTTGTTTATGGGGTTACTTTGTGAATATAGGTTCATTTGAAATTTTTACACATGTTAAGGTCGAAGCACTTTTCGTAATAATCAGCTGTGAATGTTTATGCTAAAGGTAAGAGACTACAAGGCTCCAATAACTTTGCACACAATCAAGAAAACTTTTTGGCCCTTTTCTAGATCTCATTACAGAATTTCATAAAAACATAATCGCTTCAAATCAAAATGCATTTTGAGTAGCAAATTTTAACAGATGTCTTAAATTTGGCATATTTGTAAAAAGGTTTTCACTTTTTTCTTATCTTTACTTGGTACAAAAGTTATGGAATTAAAGAATTGAAATTGTATTTTTCTCATTTTCAACAATTCCAAAATAAATTTGAACAGAGTGAAACTAAGAAAAATATGATACCCGTAAATTAAGGCCTTCCCTCAACATTTATGGGAAACTTGGAGGTCCCTGGTTCATAATTGGTGGTAGGGACACCTTAGATGAATAATAGTTTTTACTCATCTAAGGGGACACTAAGCATCTTTTTTTTTTTTAATTTACCCCAAAAATCCTGCATCCAGCGAGGAGGGTACCTTTGTTATGCTTAATGTATTCGTCATCAGACGACCTTTCAAGCAATACAATTCTTGTATAGGTTAAAGTGTCAAATAAAAGCGGGATAGAGGAAAAGCTGAGTCTAAGAAATTAACCCCATGTGCTGCTTTAATACCTTATAGACCAGTTTAAATTAACTCATCTAATAGGAATACTAGTATACAGTTCACAAATTCGTGCATTTGAGCATCTATAGATCAAGATTTGCATGCCAATGCCCCAATGACAGGTTTAGATAGATGTTTTAAAAACTGTATTATTGACGGAACCATTTAGAAAATTTTGAGTTTCAGTTATTTCAATCCGTTTAATTTTTGTTCCCCCTCTCTTGTTTTGTCTTCCCTTGCTTGTATTCTCCATTTACCGCTTCGTACTGTGATCCTCCACGCTTACATTTGTGATATTCTTGTTATTTGTATTTTTTATACTTGCACTTGTCCTATATACTAGTCATGCTGTCTGATTTGGTCAAAGACCCTGACTGAGAGTACTATAAGTTAATTGATAGAACGGTTCACCTCTGAGCCCAACGTAACAGAGAACCACCCGACAGAACAGAGTGAGAGTATCTGACAGACTCTCAGACGGTTTTTATTTAACGCTCTCCCCCCCCCCCCCCCCCCCCCCCCCCCTATTAAACCTGAAATCCTGGATCCGCCCCTGGTAGGAAAAATGAGCCTCGCAATTGATATTCAAAAGTACAGGAAATATCGATACTATCAAGAATGTTGTACGATTTCTATGAATAAACTAACATTGCTTAAAGATAGAAAGGAAAGTAAACATCTTATGTAACTTCTACTTATCAGGTTGTTTATTTCGCTAGGAAATGGCCTGATGCATCAAAAATTTAAGTCCTGTCCCGTTCAAAGTTCCCAATTTTTGTTAAATGGCCGCCACATTTCTTAACCGTAATTTTCATGTTCATGTGTTGACTCCGGCAAAAATGGCTAGTTATAAATTTCAAAATTACATATGGGGGTTCTGATTATGCTAGCAGTATACACCAATAATATTAGATAGGATGTATTTTTCTCGCAAAAGCAGTACTTCCTATATATAACATGGTACATGTACATCAGCGTCTCAGTTGTTTCAAGTTTACTTTCACTCTTTATCTCTCCATAAATTTCTCCCTAAGTTCTGTTTTTAAAAAATTGGCCAGGGTAGACATATATATACTAGTCTAATATTATGAAAAATAAATAAAAATAGATAGCTATCTTGACACATTCCAATTTTGGAAAGAAATACTACTGTGATCAATTAGAAATCACAAATTTGTTCATTGTTTGTACTTTATTCTAATTTGGCACTTCTGATGCTAAGTCAACATGTTTCATTGGTTGATCTATTCATTTTTGTTGTAATATTAAACCTGTAATAAAACACAATGAAACAAAACAAGTATTGTATTTTCAGTATATGTTTTAATTTCATATTTTAATCTACAGTTTTGCTTCCTGTAGGAGCAAATGCTTCCGACTCCTTAAGGCAGTGCAACCATATTCTGTCACAAAATGTTGATACGTAAGACTTTCTGGTTTCATGGACACGTTAGTCCCATAGGTCACATGGCAGGACAAGAGTTAGTGCTCACAGCGGCAAAAACAGCTTGACAATATTGGTGAAAGGTATCTGTATCTGGGAAAATAATTGATGGGAAAATATTGGAATAAGAAATGTTAATGAGAATATTACCATCAACTCTCCCTCAAATATTTTGAAAAATCGTTCTTATTTTCCAAGTTATAAGGAAACTAGGGTAAGATAAAAGAAAACAACTTTTTTCTGGTATGTATATTTTATCCAGGCACCAATTTCAAGATGTACTCTTAAGAATGAAAGGGTTGTTTGAGACACAGGCCAGCATTGCTGCTTTCTTCCTTGAGGCCTGCTGTGTTTGTAACCATACCATTAATACTTTCACCTACTGTATACATCTTTAATTTGGGGTGCTACAGATTTCGTTTTACAAGCCTTGTTAGAGGGTATTTGGGCTACTTTAAAGTCGCGCATTCAAGCTGAGATACAAAGGAGGATATTTATTTGAAGAATATTATTTTGCTATCATGGAGAGCACGAAAATAGCGAAAATTAAATTCCTGTAAAAATACCAGCTATACAGTATTCCACTACTGTAGCACATTTGATCCTCGTCCTAGAACCCCTTTAACACCCGGTTCCTCGATAGCAAATCACACAGTAGCCATGACCATTTTCTTCTTTTATCTTTTATGTGTTATATCAAAACAACTGTGTTAACATTCAACTTCTTGTTTATTTCAATGGTTACGTCCAGTTCTCTTACATTTGAGACGTGCATTTCTGCTTGCCATCTCTTCCCATTTCGATTTATCCAAACACTACTGCAAACATTGAATTCTCTGTCTATTGCAAAGGGTACCTCTCCCAGTCCTTTTACATGGAGACATGAATTCTCTGTCTATTGCAAAGGGTACCTCTCCCAGTCCTTTTACATGGAGACATGAATTCTCTGTCTATTGCAAAGGGTACCTCTCCCAGTCCTTTTACATGGAGACATGAATTCTCTGTCTATTGCAAAGGGTACCTCTCCCAGTCCTTTTACATGGAGACATGAATTCTCTATCTATCGCGAAGGGTACCTCTTCCAGTCCTTCTTTTACATGGAGACATGCATAGTGCTGGCCATTTCTACCTATTTTGATTTATCCAACCACTACTGAAAACATCTTTCATCTATAGAAAAAAGGCACCTCTTCCAGTTCTTCTTTTACATGGAGGCATGCATTTGTACTGTTTGTTTCATTTAGATGTATTCCACTACTGCTGTATATATCTGAATCGCTGTACTTTGTGCCGAGAACAACTGGTTCTTCTTTGACATGGTGACTTGCACTGCTTGTTTCATTTAGATGTATTCCACTACTGCTGTATATATCTGAATCGCTGTACTTTGTGCCGAGAACAACTGGTTCTTCTTTGACATGGTGACTTGCACTGCTTGTTTCATTTAGATGTATTCCACTACTGCTGTATATATCTGAATCGCTGTATTTTGTGCCGAGATCAACTGGTTCTTCTTTGACATGGAGACTTGCACTGCTTGTTTCATTTAGATTCATCCCATTAATGCTGCAAATATCTGATTTGTTGTCCATTGTACTGGACATTTCTTCTAGTCCTTTTGCGACAAACAGGCCTGGATTTGCAATACTTGTTTCATAAAGACTACTGCTATACACATCCTTTGGAATGTACATCTCTTCTGGTTCAGTTTTGAAAGAGACATGCTGACCAGTTGTAGTCTTTGACCTCTCTTGACCTTTGACATTGACACTATCCCCATCGGCCACAACCCTGCGGATTGTTTCTTGAGGCTTTTGTGTACTTATCTTCTCCTTTAGCACAGCATTTAACAGCTTTTTCTTATGAGTAAACTGTTTGTGTAGAGTTAGAGCTGTAGACTTTGTGAATGTTTGACTGCACTCATCACATGAATACATGTATTGACCCACGTGAGTTTTTGAATGAGCAATCAGATTAGATGAGTCTGGAAATGATTTGTTGCATCGCTTACACGCTCGAATGTGGGTCCTCTTATGGTTAGCCAAGTGAGTTGGCGTGAGAAATATCTTATTGCATGTATCACATGGATAACTTTTCTTCAGGTCCTTGTGTATCCTCATATGTACCACTAAATCATAGGATTGAGCAAATGTGATATCACAATAATCACAATGTAATGCACCCTGAAAGCTGTGGGTTTTTGAATGTCCGAGCAACTCCTCAGACGAAATGAATGACTTCTCACAGCAATAGCACTTATAAGGCTTTTCACCAAGGTGATGTTTTCTGTGTTGAACAAACTCTGACAAAGTAAAGAACACACTTTTGCACACCTCGCATTCATGACGGTTCTTCAATTTATGAGACCTTTTGTGATTCGATAAAGCACCAGGATGATGGAATCCGATGTCACAGATACCGCATCGGTAGGGTTTTTCTCCAGTGTGAAGATTAATATGATGGCGAAGATGACCCTCAGACAAAAAATGCTTTTCACACATTTCACACTTGTAGGGTTTTTCTACTGCATGTTTTTTCCTATGGACAGCCAAAAGCTTGGCTGTCTTAAATCCCTGCCGGCATTGGTCACATTTGAAGAGCTTGTCCATTACATGTGTATTTCTATGCCATGCGAGTGAGGAGAAATAACTATAGGTCTCGCCACACTGTTCACACCTATATGGTTTCTTCACCTCATGGGCCTCCTGTTTATGTTGTCCCAAACCAGAAGCATCCTGGTACTTGTTGTCACATTGATCACAATGATACACTACTTTGACACTGGCCATTGCCATCTTCAATGAGGAATCTTGATTGCAGATTGCTGTTGCTTTTGTGATTACAAAGCCAGATGATGTATCTAGGAAAGTTTTATAGAGGCATCCATGAGTACGGCATACTTTCTTGTAACTCTTAAATACTCCCAAGGCCAGATATCCAACAGATCCAACTGTCCCGCCCTGGTTTATCTAAAAAAGAAAACAAAGATAAAGTATGATAAAAAATATTTGATTTCAGAATTTACCAGAACTTCCCTAACCCTTTTTTGAAGACCAGATACAGGTAGCACACCAATCTTAAAAAACATAATTTTTTAGCATGTAACTAATTTCTTATTTTTCTTGAATGAAATAAGTGGATATAGCGTTGTTTTGGACATGATTAATACTTTTACGATAGAAAATATTACAAAATTGTAAAAAATGTTCCAGTGTTTTATGGACTGAGGGAGACATTTAGATATAATTAACGTTTTTTTTTTAAATGGTAAATATGAAATGTTAAGGTGCTTCAGTACACGGGGGGCCACGATCTTTTTTCAATTGGCCGCAGACGAAGTCCAGCCGTCTCGTCCGCAGACATTCCACTTGTAAGCCAGGGCGCGTTTTTTCAACACATTCATGCCAGTGAGCCTGAACACTGACCTGCTTATAACCTTGTGATCAGAGCAATTGTAAAAATATTCAAAAGAGAACTGTTGGTCGAAATTAATTACAACTGTATAAGAACCTTAGATAAATGAAATAATATTTCTTTTCCAAGCCCTATTATTGTACGGCCGAACCTAAGTTTATTTTGGGTCACATATAACATCATTCTAATTTTTTAAACATTAAAATCTACTGCATCAAATAATTTGGAGTGGTTAAACATCAAATACGAGAAGAGAGATTCAGGAGAAATGATCCGTTGTGTGCGCATCCTAAGCAAATACTAGTAGGTCACTCGCAATGTCAAACAACCTGGAGTCTAATTTTAATAGTCAAACAACATTTGGTTTACTGTTGCATAAAACGAACGCAAGTGACTGACAGTGGAAACACTAGATGGCAGCACCAATCTAATACACATGTGTGCTGTTTTGGAAATTTAAGATAAACAACAACTCGAAATTCCAGTTTTATTGACGTATGATGTATGTTACATCACTGTGCACAGGCATACCACAATAGTGAATAGTGAGGCATTCGTTAACTCGAGTATGGAGTGATGTAGCGTGTCGTACGACAGTGCAGGTAATGCAAATGGCGACCGAATCAGTGATTATACTACACTTGGTCACTTCAGGCATGAACTGTATAGAGTTGGCAGCATGATATGAGTTTATTTTGCGGTATGCCTGTGGGTATGATTACAAACAAACCCATATTGGATTTCAAAAACCTTACTGTTGCATAATTTGGTCGTCAAATCTAAACGTTTGGATGTTGTAATTTTCCCTTTATTTTGATCAATATTTTCGTTTGTTTTGCACTATCCAGCAGTTTAATGTTATGGTTTTCATGCAGGTTGGGTGTCTTCGTGCTCTGCACCTATGAATTATATAGACCCTCTGATATGATGGGCATACAGCCTGATACAGGCTGTATTCTAGGGAAGTCGGATAACACACTTTAAGCCCCTACTGAAGCACCTTAAAGGGATTTTATTGAAGAGAAAATTGAATTCCCAGGGGAGCAGCTAAGCAGGAAGCACAGCCCAGCCCAGCGCAGCCACTTACAGTAGGGAGGACTCCACTTTTGGGTTCCCTCCTAGTACTGTAGGCTCTGTGCACATTTCCTGTAATGTTAGTTCATCGGTATAATTTTCATGAAGTTCTAGGACAAAGCCATGACATGTACATGTATGATGGTTCAAAAGGGAAGTGGGTGAATCAGTGAATGGCAATATGTACACGTGTAAATCTAGGCTATACTTATGCTTCACTTTATTTCAAATCATTTTGCGCTCGTTGAAAAGGATACCACTGCAGTTGAGCTTCATGCACGCCTGCATACGGTGACTGTGTCTTGTCAAGAGTCGATGTTTGTTGTTTGCCATTCGAGCGATAAGCAGGAGCGACAGACAGTCAGGTGCCCCCCCCCCCCCCCCCCCCCCCATCCCCCCCGGGCCCCGCGCCCCTGCTTATCGCTCGAATGGCAAACAACAAACATCGACTCTTGACAAGACACAGTCACCGTATGCAGGCGTGCATGAAGCTCAACTGCAGTGGTATCCTTTTCAACGAGCGCAATACAAGGCGACCTTACGACCATAGCCAGCAGATGAATGATGTTCTGACGCTCAGAACTTAGTCAGATTATCCGCGGCAAGGTTTGTGCTTTCCTCGTCTCCGCCGCAAACTGTGTATACTTGACGAATAGCCGATACCGGGATCAACTCCGTGGGTGCGACATCCTCCTTCAAAAATGATGAAACTGTCTGTCCCAGCGACATGTCTCTTGGCTAATATTACAGTTATGGTCAATCTTAGATGTCCAAACACAAGTTATTTTCTTCATCTAAGGGTCAATATGCATTGAAGAAATTGCATTGACTGTCATTATACAAATATAGCCTCCTATGGGTTTTCTATTTGGTTAAAACTGTTAGTATCTGATACTATATATTGCTGTAAATAATACCATTATGAGTATGATGACCATTAAAAACAGCTTTCAACATATTTTATTATGATTCTTGGCAGTTTTGTAGTACCAATCACCATTTTGATAATTGAAAAAACTTGCCACAATAATAAACAATTAAACATTTTTATGACTTTTCATGATTACCAATTTGCATTTGGAATATTGACAAAAGGGTTTATTTCGTAATATAGTGCAATACATATTTAATAAATTTGTTAAATATTTAAAGAGATGTTGTTAATGCATACAGTGTTAACAACATTCCCGAATATATTTCTCATGGTATTGCTATGTTAACAAGGCATGTCCAGACGGGTCGGACCATGTCTATGCTCCAGATAAAAATGGCTTAACAAGTACATTTATAAATTGCTTCCTCTGGCTTATCCAATCAGCACACAGTAGTTTTACCATGCGGCCGTTCATCAAATCCCAATAATGCCCTCCAGTGCAGGGTATTGCATCTCACAACGATTCACTCCACCAAAGTTGTAGATCAAGTACTGATATGCCTTGACCGTCACTTTACCTAAAGACATTTTTTTGCCGGTGAACGATAAAAAGTGGTCAGTAGTTGAAGAAAAACTCTTACTTTTACTTAAATATGGATTTTTTTACTTCCAGTTATACATGTATTTTTTGTAACGTAAAATGTGTAAATGTTTTTACTTAGCTCTCATATCTATAAGATTAGGTCAATACCACACATACAATAGTATTTATGTAGGGTAGAAATAGTAAAACCCTAATGACTCTTCAGCAGGGCATTATGTGTATTCAGTGTACACTTTCAGGCATCCTGCGTGAACCTCGGGCTTTCGACCCTCGGTCTGGCCAGGATGACTTCAGCTGTACATTAAATACACAAAATGCCCTGCTGAGCAGTCATTAAGGCTTTAGTAGCATATGTCTAACAGTCAATGCATGCACTACCGATACAAACCCTTGGTCTATACAATACTCCACCATCCTCTCCCATTCTGTGCAATGAACACAAACAAACAGTATTAATCTTGAATATTTGGAACTTTAATGTAAATCAATGCAAGTACACGATGCTTGACGTTATTTTCTAGTCATTAACATACATACTCTTGAATACTCAGCGCATAAAATCATCTTGTTAACGCATGCCATAAACGTACTTGTTATACCTCACCGTATATTAAGAGTCATGCTATAACTCACGCTATCAGTCAGAAAAAGTGAGATAATAGTACAAGCAGGTACATAATAGCCAGTCAATAATCTAACTTATCCCATTGCGGCCGGTCGCATTTGATTAATCAGACCAGTTGAGAGTTGATGTGGGCCGGGTGACAACTAACTATTAATCAAACTGAAATAACTATGAAATTAGCATGTCGAAACATTTATCAGGTGGTTACAACAGTTCATTAACGGATATGGCGATTACAATTACAGGTTTAAGTACACTGCTTGGTGTACTGGTTCATTAGCTGGGTTTAGTAAATGAATGCTGCTGCTGTACATTTAAAATCAACTCTGGTCCTGTTCTAAGATTTTGCCGCTTGTTAGACCTATAAAACAATTGGTATAACAACACAGTTATTGCCTGTCTTGTTGGTGGATAGTGCAGATTATCACCCCGAGAAGGATTTTTTTTCCAGAGGGCAACGCCCGAGGTAAATAATTCCTCCAAGGGGTGATAATCTGCACTATCCACCAACAAGCCAGGCAAAAACTGTTTATTATGTCATCCACTTTAGTTAACATAGAAGCAACTTGGAAAAGCCAGAATGTGGGGTCCTCTGGCAAAGTCAGAGATTCTCAATTTCCAGGGCAAGCCTATTTTTCTTACCTTACAGGGTCAGAAAACATTTTTCTTGATTTTCAGGTACAGAATTGATTTTCCCAAAAAGGATAGCGCCCCCCCCCCCCCCCCCCCATATAATATCAAATGGTCCGCCCCTAAACCATTAAATACACTTTTATAGTGTATATGTTTAAAAATATTGGAAAAGCACCGATTAGTATGTGTTCCACTCATTTGTATATAATTGGTTAGAGCCATGATTGAAAAACTTTAATATATTTGTATATTCATGTAATGGCTTTTGATCTTTTGACTAGCATAAATGGTGACCTGGAAAAGCACCGATTAGTATTTTGTGTTCCACTCATATGTATATAATTGGTTAGAGCCATGATTGAAAAAACCTCAATATATTCAGATATTCATCAAATGGCATTTGATTTTTAGCTAGCATAAATGGTGACCTCGAAAAGGTATTCCATTATGCTGTTTGTCCGAAGCAATTGTAAACAGCTTTATTTAGCTATTATAAATTCACAGCAATGGCTACCATCAAAGGCACTTAACATTATTCCTGGTATGTTTACCTTTGCCTTTACTACGGAGTATACTGACCACAATTCTGGAAGACAGTAGGATTTTAGAGCTTAAGTATGTCTTATTATATCTAAAGTCCGACCATGTCACATATAAAACAACATTTCTTCCAAATACATGGTCAACTGATATATTCTTGTGTTACGGTAGCGCCAAGCAGTGCTCGTATATTTTATATACAGTCATCATGACAATATGAGTAATGGGGAACCTGTGATTATACATTTTCCTTCGTTATATTTAGGTATAATACATTCACTTCTGCCGTCACCCATGTTAGAATATCTCTGATGGTTGCTCGTATGAGTAAACTGAGGTGCCAGTAGCCTAATGGCCTAAGGCACCACCAATGACTGCTTGGTGTCTCTCACCGCTCTTTCATGCTCCAATTTTGATTCAGGCATGCGAAAGGTTGCCAATAACTTTCGGTTAGTCAGTTTCTTTCCATGAGTACTCTGATTTCCACTGAATTCATTTTTACAAAACCTATGCAGGCTGCTATTCAAAGTATCATTTTTCCGTTGAGTATCTTTAACATCCTTTTTAGGTCTTAGCGTGTTTGTTTTTGCTAAAGCCATACAGGCTTTTGTTTTAAGCATGTGGAAGATAGCAAGTGGCTTTCGGTTAGCCAGTTGCTTTCCATGAGTACTCTGATTTCCACTTAATCTATCTTTACAAAACCTATGCAGACTGCTATTCAAAGCATCATTTTTCCTTTGAATATATTTAACATCCTTTTTAAGTCTTAGGGTGTTTGTTTTTGCTAAAGTCATACAGGCTATTGTATTGTAGTACAACTTCATCATCACCATCTCCGATGTTTTCGGGTTTCTGTGGTATTTCTGCATTTTCATTGGCTCTATCCTTACCAAAGTCATACAAGCTATTGTATTGTAGAACAACCTCCTCATCACCATCTCCAATGCTTTCGGATCTATGTGGTATTTCAACATTGTCATTGGTCCTATCCTTACCAAAGTCATACAGGCTATTATACTGAAGTTCCACCTGATCGTCGTCATCCTTTTCAGAAGTATCTCTAAGATCTTCTGTAGGTTTGATTCTTCTTAATTGCTGTGTGTTGTGTGATGCATAACTGTATACTTGATCTTCGTCATTGGGTTGTCTCAGATGGCCAATATCCTCAAAATCACTCTCACTATCGTCATCATCTCCATTTTGAGAAACACTCTCTAGAGAGTTTCTATTTGGTGAAGGAACTTGTGCGTTTTCATTACCAGGGAACAGTCTTGCATTTCCTAAGTTCTGGTAAATGTTGTCATCATGGGCAATTCGCACAGGCCTTCTTCTTTCATTGGGAATTGGTGCCACCACTACTGGAATATTATCGACGACTGTTTCAGATGGCATAGTTTCTTCATAAATATTCACCGAAGATTGTGGTCCATCGTACGCCACCGCTGGTGTCGTAGCGAGCGCTGTTTTCTTTCTGAAATTTAAAAAGGGCAATACTTGAACATATATTTGAACATATATTTGAATATATATATATATATATATATATATATATATATATATATATATATATATATATATATATATATATATATATATATTTATATATATATATATATATATATATATATATATATATATATATATATATATATATATATATATAGAGAGAGAGAGAGAGAGAGAGAGAGAGAGAGAGAGAGAGAGAGAGAGAGAGAGAGAGAGATTCATGGTGATCCAGATAATCCTTCAGCCATTAATAGCATCTTTTTAATGACAGGGTAAGGTAACTTATAATGCTCTGAAGAAAGAAGAAAACCCACACATAATGACCATAAAGAATAAGATGAGACAATTATATTTGCAAGAAAAAGAAAAATGCAGAGTTTATAGTAAGGGTGAGAAAGCTCAATTTGAAAGGATATACTCTGTATTAACAGGTACCTTCGCCACATAGGCTTACTTATTCTATACATTTCAAGCAGACTGATAAGATACATCTATTTAGAGGTCTTAAAAATGTATTCATTGCACTATTGTATAAACACGGCTGTGCTGACTGTTCAAAAAATGAGATGACTTTATTTTGACGTGTTGGTAAATGAATAAAAAAACTAGCTAGGGAAAAAGTACCATTGGCGTGGCAGTTTGATAGTGCTTCACATTAAAGTGCCTCACATTGCTAGTTCTATAGAATTAATATGGAATGTACCTCCTGTAACAAATATCAAAATCTCCACGTGACCACAGACGGTTTAGTTTAATTAGTGGCCAAAATTCGCTTTTGTGTCTATACGTATTTTGGTATTCAAAATATACCATGAATTCTAGCATGCTATTAAGAACATTAGTATAACCCAATGGTCCTGCAAGCCACTACAGAACAGACTGGTAACCCTAAAACTAGCCTTTCCATCTCCTGTGTTACATACGATATTATATGCGTACACACTTACCTACGCCTTATTATGATGACAATTACGATTACCACTACTATCATTATAACGACGAGAGCGCCCCCTATTCCTCCGCCTACAGCCGCTGCAGAACTATCCTCGCCTGGAGATGAGAATGATCATATACACATATGGAAACAAGCATACTATCTACTCAAAAGGTGTTGAGTAAATTCAAGGATAACATGCAAAAATAACTCTAAACATTTCAGCCAAAGCCGTCGCTGTGTTTGTCATCCAAATCTTTTATCACAAGAGTGTTTTATATTCTATTTTGTCAATACTTCTATGATGTCACATTTTTCATGAAAACGATTTTTTTAAACATGATCAATTATTTTCATTTGAACTATTCTATTATAATATTCTAGGATGATTTGGTATAATACCTTAGCGTGTAGGAACCAAATATGCAATAAAAAAAACTTTGATATGGACTCTACTCAAGTTCTTCACTAAGTGGATAGATATAACGCTTAGTATGTATGCTTTCACTTTTTTGTATTTTCCTTTCGGTGGTGAGGTTACACTCTCCGATTTTTGGTGGGGGAAGCATACCTGACACCATTTCCATAGACCCTTTGGTCTTTGTCACTCCTTCAGATGGTGGGCTGACTGTAGTTACCCTATCTCCTGTAATAGGTGACGTGTTCTCTGGGACAGGTTGTCCTCGTCGGTTTGATGTATAGGTAACACTGGTAAATGGGTTGCTGGTGTAGTGTGGTCTGTTCTCCTTTGTTGGCATGGTGGGAACTTGTGTAGGTTGTCTCGTTGTCGTTTTCATTGTAGTAGTCGTTGTGGTGGGAGATGGGGTAGGTAGACTGGTGGTCGTGGTGATGGGAATTTGACCTGGCAAATATCATCAGAAAACGGACATGGATCAACCTGTATTTGACCACAAGCTTGTAAATATCTATATAGAAGATTACAATAGAAATGTACATTTTAAGTTACCCATTGACTGACCATCTGATGTTAATCTTATGATTCAGGGTTTTTCCAGGCCCAAATCAATATGGCAGAAAAACACGATTATATCCTATAATGATGCTTTTCTTAAGCCAGTCGTTTGTAAAGTGGGAAAGCAATGAAATGCACATCTTGTTTGATACGAGGCATTATAGTCAACCTTATGTAGGCATCAGGCTAGAATAAGATAAACAGTAACGTTCAAAACGTTTTAGCGTTTTGTTACTGTTACAGTAACGTGTACTTAAATGCACCATTTTACAAAACTCCTAGTTAATTTGAGATATTGTATTTAAGAACCACCAAGCCTACGTATAGAGTGATAATCTATCAGATGACAAATTAAAACTGAATCGAATAGTTAGGAAGATTGAAACAAGTTTGAGGTTTAATAACACTGAAGCATTTTTGCTCACATTCAATTGCCTTTTATGTGTTTGAAGCTAGTAATTCCTTAAGTGATCCAAATTAATTTTGATAGTGTATTACCGGTTGTGACATTAACCTACTTAGAGGGCAAGTGAAAGGATACTGACCTCTTAAATTACATTTTTATAAACAAACATAAGAAATGATAGATTGGGTGAAATTAGATTCACGCTCATAAGATTAGCTCAGATGTATCTTTAACATGAAGAATGTGTTCGAAACATTTATTTCTTGAGTAAAATTTTTACAATATCCTTTGATGATAGCTACTTTACAAGTGGTGGTTTAGGTTGCAACCTACCTCGTTGACATATGAAAGGATGTGTATCCGAACAGTCACCTGCTCTCCAGGAACTATCCGCGCGATTCAGCAAGGTGCACTCTCCCTTGCTCAGATTAGGTTCATTGATTGAGACAGCACCAAAGGTACGCATCCATTTTGTGTAGGCGGATTTGATACCTGCAATGATGTGAATGCTAATGTTTATTTCCTGCCTTTTTGTTGTGTAGTTCTTTAATGGGGCACTTCCACAGAGTTTTGCCTCAGAGGATCTTCTGAATGAAAATGATGTATGATATTTTAGGCCAATTTGGTAATGTGAGCCATGCTTTATCCACTTTTTATTGTTCATGATGATTTGGAACTGTGGTTATTGCCACTGTGATTTTTCCACCCAGGTCCTGGGCGCAGTGAACCGATCAAGAAAAAGCAAAAGTATCCTCTCAGCAGATTGTTAGATGAACTGTGCTTCTATCCAGCATAAATGTGAATGGAGTGCTATTGAATAACAAAGTGTTGGGGTATCAGATTTTCTTTCAAAAAGACGTTTTCCAACTTTGATAGCATAAGTTCAAAATGTGGTCAAAATCTTTAATTATGAAACACCCCCCATCTAAACTATTATAGCCTTGCGCATATCCATCAGATTATTTGATATTAGGTCCATTTTTTCAGATGAGTGATGGCTTAATCATTCACTGTTGATCTAATCTGAGAAAGAGGGCGGTGGCGTTAATGTCTGAAAAACATTCAATATTAACCCTTTCTACACACATTCCCAATTTACTCATATATAAGCTATTTTGGTAACTTCTGTTGTGATAGGTGGCAACTTTATGGTGTGGACACATTTTAAATTAATAACATAAACTACTAAAAACGTTCTGGATCTATTTGATTCTCTTTCCTCTTTTCCTGAAAAAAGCTTGCATTTTCCTTCTGTCGCCATGCGATGTAGAGCGTTACCTGGACTAGCCTCATCGACAGACCCTTCAGGTCAAATATAATGTATATATATAGAGTGATCAAATTGAAGCAGGTTAGCAGGAAAGCCATTATAGATTTAGAAAAGAGTCAGCTATGAGCTGTAAAGACCGTGAACAGATACAATAGACTACAGGATCATGAAGCACAGTCCTAACACATTTTACCTGAAGTCCAACTTAATCGCACCTTGGACAGACCTATCCATGCTGTTAGATAGTAAGGTAGGTACTGTTCTAGAGACGTCCTTTTCCTATCAGTGTCCAGTACAGCCAGGTCTCCACCTTTCTTAATGCAGTCGTTCCTAGCTTCATACCAGGATTTCAAGTAGCTTGTGGGTCTATGCAGGTAGTAACACTTTGGGCTAATCCATATGTATCCTTGCGGCCATGAATTGTGACCGTGTTGACAAATTGTCGTGTTTCCTGAAAGGACATATAAGCTTGAAAGACGAGGAATGAAACCTTGCTTGACATTGACAGCTAGAGTACATGTACACAGTTAAGAACTGAATTGTATACCGACTGACGCTGCTCTTTATCTTTGCCAAGAAGGAAAATGGTTAGGTAAGGCAATACAAAATTGGTCTGAATAAATATAAACGCCATTCATATATTACGTCTGTATGCTATGTGCTGCCACTGAAAGGTTTTATCCTGATTCGTTGCATGGTGGGGCAATATATAGCCAGTTGCATATGTTATTGTTTATATGCAGTATCAAAGGAAAACCATCGACTTGACCAGTGACTGGTCACTTTACCTGACATGCCTGAGTCGGATTCAATCCCATAACTCATAGCAGCGGCGAAAACAGCTAGCAGTGGGAACTTTGGTGCTGTAACAACTAAAAAAACAGCCAGGGTCGTAGCCACCCCAACCGCCTTAAAACATTTCATTAACTGTAAGAATATATGCCAATCTAGCTCTATTATCCCACTGCCCTACATTTGACAGCTTGAATGCGACGAAAAACGAAAACATAGATACGTTTATACTGATGGCTATGTAATGTGAGCTGTATCGCTACCTACTTCTTCATCAGTTACTTACTAATTTCAATAAGCCACTTAAATGATTTGAGCATATCTATAGTGAAATGTTGTGTAACAGCATACCAATGTCACAGATGTAGTATAAGGGTTCCCTACAGTCTTTGTAACGATATTTTAAACTTTTTGTCCGTTTTGTTATACCAGCGCCACAGATGTACCACTTGACGTGAGTGCCAGACCTGCTATGCTGTACTCCTGGAAGAAAGGGTAAGGATTGTAAAACATATTTTTGATCATATGTTACTGTAGTGCATTAACTAAGATAGGAAGGTTTGGATAGCGTTAATATCCTAGGTACATGTTATCGAAAAAAAAAACTATGCTGCAATATTGTTAATTTATAGAAATCTCACGAGGCGGAGCTGAGTGTCATACGAATGATAGTGAGTGGATAGCAGGCCTACCACACTTTTAACAGGGTGTAAC
Organism: Maea johnstoni; assembly: GCA_963942565.1. Classification (NCBI taxonomy): domain Eukaryota; kingdom Metazoa; phylum Annelida; class Polychaeta; order Spionida; family Magelonidae; genus Maea; species Maea johnstoni. The sequence goes on from OZ012689.1 coordinate 32,450,961, forward strand.
GAATTTATTACCTGCTCTTCCATAGTAAAAAAATATACAGCACATTTTTGGCTAAAAGGTGATATTGATTATGTTGGTGAGATGTTCAGTCCAAGGGTTCGATATAAGATCTATATAGTGTCTCGAAATCCATGGCAGCCTGTTCACATGTCCTGGTCGGATTCGAACTGGGGCCGTGGTAAGAGATGGCTACAGTACAAAAGTAAAATGTGGTGCCATCTTATACGTTACCGTAGAACTAACGAGTTAACTTTCTAGCGAGTTGGAACGGTAACAAATTATCATTGATATACACGTTTTAGATTATTTGAAGGGTTTTTGTAGAAACACAACACCATTTTCGCAAAAAAAATTCCCTTTATCCCTCAACACCAAATTGTATAGCTTTTTATAAGAAACTGCTCATAACATGATAAGGTACCGATCAGTATCGCTACTTTTCCCATTCACCTTAAAAACTGGTATCAAGGCTTATAGTTTAAATCAGTACACTTGCGATGATTACCAAAGCATTGACATCTACTTTCTGTAAAAGTTTGACATTGTGTTAGATTGAGTCGTATCGTAATGAATTGTATCTCTAAACCACGGGGCGATTTGCATGAAATTAGTTGTCAATATGTAGCTGCAATTCAAACTCTTACCGTTGTAACTCTCACCGTTAACCCACGTCCAGTTTCCTAGTTGCAACTCCGCTCCAATCCATACCTGGCTGATGACGGCTCCTAACATCAGCAACACTATCTGGGTGTTAATGCTAGTGTTCCTAACTGCCGCTAGATGGCCATTATTATTCTTGCACACATCCTCAGCAGCTTGCCATGTCATTGGCGTGTAGTGGAGACAGAAGTCACCCCTGCAGGTAGGACCTAAATCAAAAGCGTGACTAACGAACATAAGGACATATAGTTCTCCTTTCAAGTTAATGCCCTTTTACCAAAAGGGAGGTACTAAAATATGTTAAGGTTATAACAAATGTGGCGGAGAGCATGTTTTGTCTCATATTTGGCCAGTGGTATTTATCATTTGAATACAGACAGATGTTCACTACCAGAAACGGTACAGGTAGGTACTAAAATGTGTTAAGGTTATGATAGATGCGGTTGAGAGCGTGTTTTGTCTCTCATTAGGCCAGGGGTATTACATATGTGATTATGTATTATCATAGAAGGTGGGGCTAATACAGATTCTGTTTGATCAAAAGAGACAGGGTATTACATAGTTGATTTATTTGTTATTTCAAATGCCCAGGCTATACACAGAAGACGTCAAGTGCAAAAGCTGCCATAACAAATGTGTATGATTATCATATGAAAATGTTTACCTAGAATTTTTTTAAACATATTACGAGACGCAAAGTCGACAGAAATTGTACCGAAACCCTTTTTAAAATTAAATATGAATATGAATCTAATCTATAGATTCATGCCCCAACACCCCCCTCCCAGCCTAGCTACAAGGCTCTATTATGATTTACTTTATTATATATAAATGCCTGCACCTATACTAGATAGGGACTTGTGGCCTACTGTTGGCCATTTAGTTCACACAATTGCCACACGAGGGAGGTTGATGTTAATTCCAACTGACCTCGTAGTATACCGCAGTGCCATCTGTCCACAATGAAAGAATTTAAATATGGCCTGGGAGGCAGGCTACCCCCCCCCCCCCTCTCCCTACTTCCTTTATTGCATCCGTTTTCGCCATCAACCCTCCCTGTGACGACCTTATCAGTTAAACTATAGCAAATACAGCGGTTACTGTGCGGAATTGTATTGATAAACAAAGCTGACAATAGTGTCAAATGATAGTATAACACTTTGACTAAACGCGTAGTGAAGTCACTTTGAACGAATATGTTTGGATGTTAGAGGTGATTATGCGCTATAGCACTATCTGTATTTACTTCACCCGCTGAGGTCGCAAATCTAAACTTATAACTTACGGATATAAGAAGTAGAAACAACAGGAGACATCCCCGCTACAATTAGTAAGAGTGGAATCCATAGAGTCCTGACCATCGTGTATCAAACCATAGGTTAGGTGCGTATTAAACGACAAGAAAACATCTCCAACCAGGAAGTAATGCAGATAGACTTGGGAGATATAAGTTAAAAGTAGGTCTTCTTGCTGCGGAGAAGTTAAGGAGCCTAGATAAGGGTCATGATCACTGAGCGTGCATTGAACGCCTAACCAGTTTACTGAAGCAAAAACCGCCATAAAAAGATTGCTGTTAATAAATAATCGTAACTCACAAAAGCAAGTTTGCTCATGGATAAGGTATGGCAATACATATTCGTTAACTGAGGAATGGTCTGTGTCACATGTGTGTATTATGTTTATATATATATATATATATATATATATATATAAATATATATATATATATATATATATATATATATATATATATATATATATATATATATATATATATATATATATATATATATATATCATTTAACCAAATTGGTGATATATTTCCTTTTATGCTCACTCTGTTCTCACAAACAGTCGCAAGCCTCCAAGTGCTTTTCTCCTTCGTGCTAATATTTAGTGGAACCCCTCTTCTGTGGGCACTCATAGGTCAGCTCAAACTGCCCACTATAGGATATTTTATTCATATGAGAGGGGCTGTTGTAACCGTTTGATAGTGGCATAGTGGACATCACTTTGAATGACCAAGAGGAATTTTCGTTAATTAAAGGCCTTAATTTGGCGAATTTGAATTCACCTGAACTACTCTAAAAACTATCCATTCCACCCGTGCATGGCTGCCTTTTCCTTTCCTGTCAGGAGCAGCACTACAATCAAAACCGCCCATGTACACAGTTTTCCTTCTGATCATATTTGAAATGTAAGTCTTGGACAGGCCACACGTAGCACTTAACTTTCTACTGCTGAATTTCTCAATGTCCTCAAGCAATATATCTGTTCTGATCAAGACTAGGCCCTACCCTTCTCCTATCAGCCATCGTGGTGGTCAAGCTCTGAGTTTACTATTTGGTGAAATGCTCTACACCAGGCCTGGGTGAAGTCATGTAATACAACCTAAATATAATAGTTACCATTCAAAAAACAGAGCGGGCAGGCATAGACAAGGCCTGGACCACTTAGCAATACAAAATCATATTCAATTGAGTATCATCATGTTTTACTGGAATTGTGAACCTCCTCTGTGATTATAGCAGCAACTGGTGCAGAATGGTGTAACAACACTTTTAATTCTTAACCCCTCTCTGATGCTGCTAGCCTGCCTCCTGGGCTAGGCTGAACTAAATAATACATAACGAGTTCCATGTCCTTAGATAGAGCTAGCAGCTAGGCTATAGTATGTAGTTAAGAAACATTTTGACAAGCAAAAAAACTAAAGTCTGCAGAGAAATGTGACTGTTCACTTTAGGTGTGTTAGCTGCAGGGTTGGGTCCGTAAAGGTGTCCACATTAGAGGGGTTATTCACATACGCGGGGTGTCCACAACAGAGGGGCTGTATTATGTTATGAATGAAAAGGGTATTGTTTTGGACGGAACAAAGTGTCCACTATAGTGAGAGTGTTCGTAGGAGAGGGTTGTCCACTTCCTGAGGTTCCACTGAACTGAACTGTAAGTGTGTTATGTCACGCATTTCCCATTTTATCAGTGATGTTCATGTCTTAGGGCAAATCATTGTAGAAAATTTAAAAAATCGCTATAATATTCATAAAATAAAAATATCATTGAGTGGGTGGTCTAACGATAAGCACGTTCCTACATCTACATCTGGGTTGCATAAATACATTTCCATAGTTAAAGGTTTGAAAGTTACGATTCTGGTAAGGGCAAAATTACCTACATTTGTGTACTTCCTGTGCAATATCATCTGGGGCTAATTGGCCACCCTCTCCTCCAAGTTCATGACTGATATTAATTGTATAGGATCGAATGATTTCTTTGAATGATAAAGGATAAGTATTACGTATTTTCTCACTAATAACCTGCTTTGTAAAACGTCCTACTCCCAGCATATGATTATGTTCACTATTTGGAAGAGTTTATACAGCTCTATTGCTTAAAATCAGATTTTAATCCACAACTCCTCGCTAATGGACTACAGGAGAAAATTGAAAAGAAAATGCGTCGATTTCTGTAGTGAATAATTCAACTTTATTGTGCTTTTCAAAAGCGTAACTGGCAACAACCAACTCGTTTTGTAAACATATATGTACATCTAACGTAAATGTGAAATATTCTTCGTTATTAGTTAAATTATTGATATATGAAACATCATAATCAAAAATATTTTCTCCTGACATGATATGCAATGTGTATTAATAAACTACAAGGTACGTCATCATTGTATGAATAAATAATGTAACCAAGAACCTTTA
>OZ012689.1:32455527-32500527 GCA_963942565.1 Maea johnstoni
ATATATATTATATATATATATAATATATATATATATATATATATATATATATATATATATATATATATATATATATATATATATATATTATATATATATATATATATATATATATATATATATATATATATTATATATATATATATATATATATATATATATATATATATATATATTGAGAGAGATTATTATATTATACATATATATATATACATATATATTGAGAGAGAGAGAGAGAGAGAGAGAGAGAGAGAGAGAGAGAGAGAGAGAGAGAGAGAGAGAGAGAGAGAGAGAGAGAGAGAGAGAGATTATTTGGTGTTCTGTCGGGATGTGCCATATACTAACATATCTGATTTCCTTTGAGCTTCGAATATTTTATTCTTTACAATTTTTGTTGATATGTATTTCAGAAGATGTATTCGTTGATGAACTAGTTGTTTACTTCTCATGTGTATTTACTTTTTACTTTACTGAGAAATAAGTCATACTTTTGATATAGTTATTTTTTTAAAAAATCTCTTTGATAAAGGTTCTTGGTTACATTATTTATTCATACAATGATGACGTACCTTGTAGTTTACTAATACACATTGCATATCATGTCAGGAGAACATGTTTTTGATTATGATGTTTCATATATCAATCATTTAACTAATAACGAAGAATATTTCACATTTACGTTAGATGTACATATATGTTTACAAAACGAGTTGGTTGTTGCCAGTTACGCTTTTGAAAAGCACAATAAAGTTGAATTATTCACTACAGAAATCGACACATTTTCTTTTCAATTTTCTCCTGTAGTCCATTAGTGAGGAGTTGTGGATTAAAATCTGATTTTAAGCAATAGAGCTGTATAAACTCTTCCAAATAGTGAACATAATCATATGCTGGGAGTAGGACGTTTTACAAAGCAGGTTATTAGTGAGAAAATACGTAAAACTTATCCTTTATCATTCAAAGAAATCATTCGATCCTATACAATCAATAGCAGTCATGAACTTGGAGGAGAGGGTCGCTAATTAGCCCCACATGATATTGCACAGGAAACACGAAAACGTAGTTAATTTTTCCCTTACCAGAATCGCAACTTTCAAACCCTTAACTATGGAAATGTATTTATGCAACCCAGATGTAGAAAAGTTTGCCTTCATCCATACCAAAATGGCGAAATCAAATGCCATCCATCAATTTAAGCCATGTATTTTTGTAAAAAATGTTGTCTCTCCCCTAAGCCCGAACAGTGAACATATTCCATCAAGGTACTTTGTGTAAGTACGCCATGTCCGTTAAGAATGCCATACGAATTAACTAGACATTACGAAGCCAATTGTTATATAAGAATGCTTACATTCAGGTGAAAAATTCTAATCCATAGGTTTATTCAAAAAATATATTTAAGGGGGGGGGGGGGCAAGGAACGTTCTGATATTTAGACCACTGACGGAATGATTTTTTTTTATTTCATGAATACACCCCCTATAACGATTTTCTATTTCAAGGATACCCCAACAATGATTTTCCCTAAGAAATTATGAACATCACTGATAAAAATGGAAATGGGCGATATAACACACTTAAGCATAGAGTGTACCGATTTTACTGAAAAGTTGGAAGTTCAGTGGAACCGCAGAAAAGGACAATCCTCTCTCGTGAACACTCTCATTATAGTGGAGACTCGTTTCAGTCCAAAACAATATCCCTCTCATTCATCACATAACGCAACCCCTTTATTGTGGACACGCCGCTTATGTGGACAACCCCTCTAATGTGGACACCTTTTACGGGCCCAAACCCGCTGCTAACACACTTAAAGTGAACAGTCACATTTCTCTGCAGACTTCAGTTGTTTTTGCTTCTTAACCATACACTAAAGAGGGTGGCAGCACCAGAGCCTAGCTACTAGCCCTACAAAAGGACATGGGACTTGCTATTTATTATTTAGTTCAGCCGAGCCTAGGAGGCAGGCTAGCAGCATCAGTGAGGGGTTAAGATTATTGTTGTTACACCATTCTCCACCAGTGGCTGTTATATTATAGTTAGATCTCAGAGGAGGGTCACAATTCTAGTAAAGCAGGATGATACTCAATTGAATATGCTTTTGTATTGCTAAGTGGTCCAGCCTTTGTCTGTGCCTGCCCGCTCTATGTTTTGAATGATAACTATTACATTTAGGTTTTATTACATGACTTCACTCAGGCCAGGTTTAGAGCATTTGACCAAATAGTAAACTCAGAGCTTGACCGCCACGATGGCTGATAGGAAAAGGGTAGGGCCTAGTCTTGATAAGACCAAATATATTGCTTGAGGACAGTGAATTATTCAGCTGTAGAAAGTTAAGTGCTAAGTGTGGCCTGTCCACTACTTACATTTCAAATATAATCAAAGGGAAAACTGAGTAGATGGGCGGTTTTGATTGTAGTGCTGCCCCTGACAGGAAAGGAAAAGGCAGCCATGCACAGATGGAATGGATAGTTTTTGAATGATTCTAGTAAAGGAGAGGCCTCAATATCGCCAAAATTAAAGCTTTTAATTAACGAAAAGCACCCGCTGAATTCCTCTTGGTCATTCAAGGTGATGTCCACTATGCCGCTATTAAACGGTTGCAACAGCCCCTCTAATATGAATAAAAGCCCTATAGTGGGCAGTTTGGGCTGACCTATGGGTGTCCACAGAAGCGGGTTTCCACTATTATTAGCATGAAGGAGAAGAGCACCTGCAGGCATGAGACTGTTTGTTAGAAGAGGGTGAGTATAAAGGAAATATATCACCAATTTGGTTGAATGAAATGATATAGTATGACAAGATGTACATGTAGTATGCTAATCTTACGATTTACACTGAGAATAAAGGCGAGGAGATGACGTAACATGGCAGGGAATCAAACGTGTCAAACTTGGCTAATAGATGGGCCTTGTCTCACCATAGGTCTGTTTGAAGAAAACCGTACCGCACATTTCGAAGGCATGTTTGCTTATGGACTATATATATATATATATATATATATATATATATATATATATATATATATATATATATATATATATATATATATATATATATATATATATATATATATATATATATATATATATATATATATATATATATATATATATATATAGATAGATAGATAGATAGATAGATAGATAGATATGTTGAAATACACACATGCGAAACAGACCTTTCCTCCATTAACGAATATGTATTGCCATACTTTATCCGTATACAAACCTGCCTTTATGAGGTACGACTTTATAAACAGCAACCTTTCTATGATGTCATTTGCTTCAGTAAACTGGTTTGGGTTTCAGTGCACGCTCAGTGATCATGACCCTCATCTTCGCTCCTTCCCTTCTCCGCAGCGAGGAGACCTACTTTAAACTTATATCTCCCAAGTTTGTCTGCATTACTTCCTGGTTGGAGATGTTTTCTTGTTGTTTAACAACTACCTAACCTGTGGTATGATACACGATGGGCAGGACTCTATGGATTCCAGTCTTGATAATTGCAGTGGGGATGTCTCTGGTCCTTCCTACTACTTCTGATGGTAAGTCATAAGACTAGACTTGTGACCTCACCAGGTAAACTAAGTACGGATAGAGATCCGCGCATAACCACATCGAACTTCTCAGCACAGATCCCTTCGTAGTTTCTTCGCTATGCCTCCAGTCATACGTGTTATACTATCATTTGACACTCGTTTTAGCTTTTGTATATTAAATACCATTGCGAACGGTAACCGTTGTATGTGCTAAAGGTTACCTGATGAGGGGTTGACGTCTTAAACGGGTGCACTGAAAGAAGTAGGGGAAGGTGTTAACTGTTGGGGCGTGAATCTATGGATTCATATTCCTATTTCATTTTTAAAAAGTGGTTTTGGTACAATATCTGTCCACAGGTTTAATTGATTTACGTATGTCATCACTATCTCACAAGAGTAGGAAAAGATTTCGAGTCTCGTGATGTGTTTAAAATTTGTTCTAGATAATATATTTCCTATGCAATTAACGTCTATTGTGTATTCCCTGGGCGTTATTAATTATAGATCAATCAAATATGTAATACACTTTCTCCTGTAATTAAAAACAGAATGTATATTACTGACCCCAACCCCCCTGTGATGATAAATAACCACATACATATCACCCCTGGCCATATAAGAGACAAAATATGCTTTGCACTGTATTCTTATAATCTGTGCATACTGTAGTACCTCGCTATCGGTAATGAACATCTGTGTGAATTAAATGATGAATAAGAATTAACTTCGTTAATCACGTTTTTTTTAAAAAATATTTAGGTGTTACCTGTATGGGTTACTACTGTCTCATCCACACGCCAATGATATGGCAAGCTACTGAGAATGTGTGCAAGAATCATGATGGCCACCTGGTGACAGTTAGGAACACTAGCATCAACACCCAGTTGGTTTCCCTGATGTCAGAAGCCAATATCACTGAGGTATGGATTGGAGCCAAGTTACAACGTGGACACTGGAAGTGGGTGAACGGTGAGAGCCTTTCTTAATTTCTTAAGAGTTTCAATTACAGCTACATACTAGTATTGACAACTAAATACACGTAAATCTGCACATGGTTGAGATAGACAATCCGATATGACTCAATCTAACAAATCGTCAAATTGTTACAGGAAAAATATGCAAATGTTTTGGTAATCTTTGCAAGTGTACTGATTAAACTATAAGTCGGGATATCAGTTTTTTTAAGGTGAATGGCAAAAGCAGTGATACTGCTCAGTACCTAATCATGTTCTGAGCAGTTCCCTCTAACAAACTAGACAGTACGGTACTGGGAGATAAAGGGAGATATTGGCCGGACCTATCGAGTTGCCATGTATACGTAAACCTTATGGTATCTACATACACAGAGTATGAAATATATGCAGTTGTCCACCAACAACACCGATCGTAATGGGCTGTCTTCTAATAAAGAAAGCACTTTTGGCCAACCATCGAAGCATATGATAGACTGACCATACCTTTGCCATGGCTGTAACAGTCGGAAATGGTGGTCTAACGTAAACCCTTCAATTGATCTCAATTGATCTTGATACAGATCGGTCAATAGGTGTCACACACAGCCATTCATACTACTGGCATTGTAGATTTGATATCGAACCTCTGAACTCGACATACACCTCTGGCGCACCGCCATAATTGATATTACCTCTCAGCCAAGAATGTGTTGAATTTTTTTCCTATAGTCTGGGGGAATCGCCACTAGCGTGTGCAACTTTTTGGTGCATAGTTGTTATCAGTTGATTCTGACTCTGGAAGTGGTCTAGATCAATAATCCATCGGGTGCCACTCTGCCATCCTTGAGGAATTTGAGAAATCCTAGATGGCCGCCAACATGGCCGCCAAATCAAGAACATGATTATATCTCACTTGATATTTGGCCTAGGAAAAAAAGATTAGTCATCTTGTCCAAGGTTTTAGGACCCTAGGAGTTCATTGGTGATGACAGAAATTATATTTAATAACTAGGCTATATGGACTTTCAATATGGCTGCCATGATGGCCGCCATAGCTGGAAAATGACCGTAACTCAATTGTTTTTTGACATAGGTCAATACTTTTTTCATATACACACAGCTTATGAGGGCCAGAAAATCCATTGGTGCTAGTTAAAGACATATTGAGGTTTTCATAAATTCAACATGGCTGCCAAGATGACAGTCAAATTGGGTAAACCACAGGTGTTAAAAGGAACACATGTGCCTGATATAGCATATATATTGACAGACTAATCCAAAGTTGCACTGCAATGCAGATTAAATGCTTCAGATAGTTCAACACCTAAGTCTCTGCAAATCATGTAAACCATTTGAAGACTGCTTTTGATAAGAGAAGCAAATGAATGCATTGTACAGGCTACAACCTGGCATACAGCGCTCAACACTGATCCTCCTGACATGGATCCTCGTGACTATGGCTGGGTGTACGATGATCATTTCAAATCCTTACAAATCCAAACCATACTCATGATCAGCAACTTGCACCATCTGTAGTTCTAAAGATGATACAGTGCGTGTGTGCAACTGATCAACCTGACCCTTCAATAAGATGCAGCTGCACAACTTGGATGTTCAATTTTCTGTAAATTTGGTGGAGAACGAGGCTGCTTCAATCCAAGAACAGTGAGTCCAGATGGAGAAGAACAGAAGTGCAATGAAGGTCCCAATGGTGACACTGACACACAGATAGTACTACAATATGATGTTACAAAATCCAGAAGATATAGATAGGACTGACCACACATAATATATTTCATTCATGCATCTGTACCTTTTATCTATGTTTTAACCCATTCATTATCAAAAGCAGTCTTCAAAAGATGCATGTTTTTAAATGATTTGCTGATACTTAGATGTTGAACGATCTGAAGCATTTAGTTTACATTGCTGTGCACTTTTCTTTCCTATAGGTCAAACATCTAGTGAGATATAGTCATTTTCTTGATTTGGCAGCCATTTTGGTAACCATGTTGGATTTCTCAAATTCCTCAAGTAATTAGTACTACAATATGATGGTACAAAATCCAGAAGATATAGGTAGGACTCACCACACATAATATATATTCCATTCATCCATCTGTACCTTTTATCTATATTTTAACCCATTCATTATCAAAAGCAGTCTTCAAAAGATGCATGTTTTTAAATGATTTGCTGATACTTAGATGTTGAAACATCTGAAGCATTTGGTTTACATTGCTGTGCACTTTGGATAAATCTGTCAATACATATGCTATATAATTCACATATGTTACGTCTAACAACTGTGGTTTACCCAATTTGACTGTCACCTTGGCAGCCATGTTGAAATTATGATGACCTCAATATGACTCTAACTAGCACAAATGAATTTCCTGGCCCTTATAAGACGTGTATATGCAAAAAGTGTTGATCTATGTCAAGAAACAATTGAGTCAACAGTCATTTTCCAGCTATGGCGGCCATCATGGCAGCCATATTAAAATACCCTATGACCTAATTAAAAATATAATTTCTGTCATCACCAATGACGTCATTGGCCCCTAAAACCTAGGACAAGATGAACATTTTTCTTTCCTTGGTCAAACATCTAGTGAGATATAATCATGTTCTTGATTTGGCGGCCATTTTGGTAACCATCAAGGGTGACAGAGTGGCACACGATGGATTATTGATCTAGCACCAAATTTTGCACATTTTGGCACCCAGACTATTACCGTGGAAGAGCAGAGTATACGCTTAAGTGTAACTAATAGTATTCTATATCTATAAACAAACAATCTTGCAGCATATTTCATTATTCAATACTATGTAAATCCTTCTATAATCCATCCCCTTTATTCCAGGAGTATGGTATAGCAGGTCTAGCACTACCGACAGGCTCCCTATCTGTGCAGCAAAACCGACCAGAAGTCTAAAATATCATGCCATTGATTGTCGAGAACCCTTACAGTACATGTGTGATATTGGTATGTTATTGCACAGCATTTCAAAATAGAAATGCTCAAATCATATAAGGGGGCTCAGGGCATTCGTTCTTTAAGTTAGACTTCTATGTAAAGATTGGCCAGTACTTAGGTCAATGTACAAGAAAACCCCAATAAACTATATATTTCATGAAGGCTGAGACTTTGGGGATGTGTGACATCTTCGCAATTTCCCGGGGGTGGGGCCGAAAGGCAGAGATAAAGGCTTCAATAAAGGTGCGACACAGTTGATGTTTATATGTTTCATAGAAAACTTGGTCAATCTTTACATGTCAGTCAGTCTAACTTAAAGGACGAAGGTCCCGAGCCCCCTTGAGTTGCTGATTGTAATTAGCGAGTAAACTGAAGAAAAAGTAGGTAGCGATGCAGCTCACATTACCTAGCCATCAGCATAAACGTAAAAACTAAATTACTGATTTTCCATTTATTGGTTGTAGTTACTAGTATTATCTGATACGAGAATACAGGATGATATTTCATAATATCGCTCTGTTTTCATTTTTCGTCGCATTCAAGCTGTCAAATTTTGAAAAGGGAGACAGAATAGCTAGGTTGACATGTTTCCTTACAGTTAATGTTATCACTGCCAGCTGTGTTTGCCACTGATATAAGTTATGGGATGAAATCGGACTCGGGCATGTGGGAAAGTCACCAGTCACTGGTTAAGTCGATGTTTTTCTTTGATACTCCATATACAATACCATATGCAACTGGCTATATGTAACCCCATCGTATGACCTGGCTAATCAGGATATAACCTTGGAGTGGCAGCTCAAAGTATACAGAATGACAACTTCTTATATGAATGGCATTTATATTTATTCAGAGCATTTTGTGTATTGTGTTCCTTAAACATTTTTATTTGTTGATAAATATGAAGGGCAGTGTCAATGCACTTAATTCATTAGATAATTACGTACATGTATGATGTAGTTATCAATGTCAAGTTTTACCCCCTGGTATTTCAAAGTCACGTGTCCCTTCAGGAAACCAGACACTTTGTCGCGGTCACAATCCATGGGCGCGTGGATACATATGGATTCACCCAAATTGTTACTACCTGCATAACACCACAAGCGACTTGAAATCCTGGTATGAAGCTAGGAACGACTGCATTACGAAAGGAGGAGACTTGGCTGTATTGGACACTTATAGAAAAAGGACGTCTCTAGCACAGCACCTACCTTACCATCTAACAGCATGGATAGGTCTATCCAAGGTGCGATTAAGATGGACCTCAGGTAAAATGTGTTAGGACTGTGCTTCATGATCCTGTAGTCCATTGTATCTGTTCACGGTCTTTACAGCTCATAGCTGACTCTTTTCTAAATCTATAATGCCTTTCCTGCTAACCTGCTTCAATTTGATCACTCTATATATATATACATCATATTTGACCTGAAGGGTCTGTCGATGAGGCTAGTCCAGGTAATGCTCTACATCGCATGGCGTCAGAATGAAAATGCAAGCTTTTTCAGGAAAAGAGGAAAGAGAACGTGTGATTAAATCAAACAGATCCAGAACGTTTTTAGTAGTTTATGTTATTAATTTAAAATGTGTCCACACCATAAAGTTGCCACCTATCACAACAGAAGTTACCAAAATAGCTTATATATGAGTAAATTGGGAAGGTGTGTATAAAGGCTCAGCTCCTCCAGTTTGTGACTGATGTGGTCAACAATCTCCATTCAGGCAGACAAACAGACGTACTAGTAATGGACTTCTCCAAGGCTTTTGATAAAGTCAGTCACACCAAGCTCACTCAAAAGCTAGACTTCTACGGCATACGCGGGAAAACAAACCGATGGATAGAAGGTTTCCTCAGAAACAGGACCCAGGCCGTAGTAGTGGAGGGAGAAAAGTCGGATTATGTCAGCGTTTTATCTGGAGTACCGCAAGGCTCAGTTCTCGGACCGTCCTTGTTCCTCTTCTACATCAATGATATAAGCGAAGGCCTTAACTCGACAGTACGCCTGTTTGCAGATGACACCATCGCCTATCTCGCCATCAAATCCAAGCGAGACTCTCGGCTCCTGCAAGACGACCTGAACAGACTGGCTGACTGGGAAACAAAGTGGCAGATGGAATTCCATCCGGACAAGTGTGAAGTTATCAACATCAATCACAAGAAGACAACCATCAAGTCCGATTACGTCCTTCACGGCCACACCCTCAAATCCGTAGATGCAGCGAAATACCTCGGCGTCACCATAACTAAGGATCTCAAATGGAATACTCACATAGAAAATGCCAAAACAAAAGCAAACAGAGTCCTGGGCTTCCTGAGAAGAAACCTCAAGATAAACTCAGAAGAACTGAAGTCCAAAGCCTACAAAACACTAGTAAGACCAATGGTGGAATATTCGGCAACCATCTGGGATCCTTACACCAAGGACAACATCAACAAAATTGAGATGGTACAGAGAAGGGCAGCGCGATTCGTGACAAACAGATGGGACAGAACCGATAGTGTCACCGATATGATCTCGGTGCTAGGATGGGAGACACTAGAACAGCGAAGGAGAGACATGCGGCTTGTACTGATGTATAAGATTGCCAATGGCCTGGTTGCTGTACCTGCATCGCCCCATCTAAGACCTATAACAAGATCTTCCCGTCTGTGCCACCCAGCCGGCTACCTGGTACCCAGCTCTACTAGTGACTACCACAAGTTCTCCTTCTTCCCTAGAACCATCAGGGAGTGGAACGCTCTACCCCCGGACGTCCCAATATCTCAGACACCTGAGGCTTTCAAAGCTAGCCTCAAGTCTCTATCCACAACCTAAATAGAGGTCAGGTTTTTAACCCGTTAACAAATTAACCCGCTGTCGTTCATATTCTCCTACTTTTCTTACTAACAGGCACTCATCCCCACCTGAGTCTTCTATGAAGTTTGGTGGTACACCGGAAGAAGAAGAAGGGTTAATTTTGAATGTTTTTCATACATTAAAGCCACCGCCCTCTTTCTCAGATTAGATCAACAGTGAATGATTAAGCCATCACTCATCTGAAAAATGGACCTAATATCAAATAATCTGATGGATATGCGCAAGGCTATAATAGTTTAGATGGGGGGTGTTTCATAATTAAAGATTTTGACCACTTATCCATTTTAAACTCATGCTATCAAAGTTGGAAAACGTCTTTTTAAAAAAACCCTGATACCCCTACACTTTGTCATTCAATAGCACTCCATTCACAGTTGTGCTGGATAGAAGCACAGTTTATCTAACAATCTGCTGAAAGGGTACCTTTGCTTTTTCTTGATCGGTTAACTGTACCCAGGACCTGAGTGGCATAAACAATCATAGTGGCAATAACCACAGTACCAAATCATCATGAACAATAAAAAGTGGATAAAGCATGGCTCACATTTACCAAATTGGCCTAACATATGATACATCATCTTCATTCAGCAGTTCCATTGAGTCAAACCTCTGTGAACTTAAGATTGACACATCCCACTACAAGTGTAAATGGGAGTGCCTCAGCAAAAAAACTATACAACATAACTGCAATAAGCAATAACAGTAAGTGCCCCAGTAAAAGAACTATACAACATAACTGCAATAAGCAATAACAGTAAGTGCCCCAGTTAAAGAACTATACGACATAACTGCAATAAGCAATAACAGTAAGTGCCCCAGTTAAAGAACTATACAAAATAACTGAAATAAGCAATAACAGGAAGTGCCCCAGTTAAAGAACTATACAACATAACTGCAATAAGCAATAACAGTAAGTGCCCCAGTAAAAGAACTATACAACATAACTGCAATAAGCAATAACAGTAAGTGCCTCAGTTAAAGAACTATACAAAATAACTGCAATGAGCAATAACAGTAAGTGCCCCGGTAAAAGAACTATACAACATAACTGCAATGGGCAATAACAGTAAGTGCCCCAGTTTAAGAACTATACAACATAACTGCAATAAGCAATAACAGTAAGTGCCACAGTTATAGAACTATATAACAAAACTGCAATAAGCAATAACAGTAAGTGCCCCAGTTAAAGAACTATACAACATAACTGCAATAAGCAATAACAGTAAGTGCCACAGTTATAGAACTATATAACAAAACTGCAATAAGCAATAACAGTAAGTGCCCAAGTTAAAGAACTATACAACATAACTGCAATAAGCAATAACAGTTAGTGCCACAGTTAAAGAACTATACAACATAACTGCAATGAGCAATAACAGTAAGTGCCCCAGTTTAAGAACTATACAACATAACTGCAATAAGCAATAACAGTAAGTGCCCCAGTTAATGAACTATACAACATAACTGCAATAAGCAATAACAGTAAGTGCCACAGTTAAAGAACTATATAACAAAACTGCAATAAGCAATAACAGTTAGTGCCCCAGTTAAAGAACTATATAACATAACTGCAATAAGCAATAACATTAAGTGCCCCAGTAAAAGAACTATACAACAAAACTGCAATAAGCAATAACAGTAAGTGCCCCAGTAAAAGAACTATACAACAAAACTGCAATATGCAATAACATTCACATCATTGTAGGTATCAAATCCGCCTACACAAAATGGAGTCGTACCTTCGGTGACGTATCAGCCAATGAACCTAATCTGAGCAAGGGAAGGTGTACCTTGCTGAAAAGCGCGGATAGTTCCTGGACAACACGTGACTGTTCGGATACATCTCTTCCTTTCATATGCCAACTAGGTACGTTGAAACCTAAAAAACCAAATTGAAAAGTACCTATTGTGAGATATATATGGAATATGATTGAAAATGTATGTTTCAAACAAATTCTTCAAATTTGAGCTAATTTCCGGAGTGTGAATTTGATTTCAACCATTTTTTCTTTTCTTAATGATAAGTTCATATATTCAATGTGATTTAGGCGATCAATAACCTCTTATTTGCCAAAAAAGTATTTCAATGCCACAACCGGTGGTATAATGATTATAATTTGGATCACAGCTTGCCTTCAGACATATCAATGGCGATTGAAGGTGAGCAAAATTGTTCCACCTTAAAACAACCTCAAACTTGTTTCAATCAACTTGAATATTTGATTTAATGCTTATTTGCCATGTGATAGATTATCAGTTATCAATCCATATATATGCATTTATGGCATGTAAATCATGAGTTTTAAAAATGGTTCATTCATGAACAAACTACATTTTTTTTTTACTAATTTGCCTTCCACCCTACATATACCTGATAATTTCACCGCATGTCAAACAAGAAATGGATTTTATTGCTTTTCACTTTTGCAAACGACTGATTAAAGAGAACATTCATAATTTATGGCATGTAAATCATGAGTTTAAAAAAATGGTTCATTCATGAACAAACACTACTTTTTTCTTATACTATTTTGCCTTCCAACCTACAGATACCTGATTATTTCACCGCATGTCAAACAAAAAATGGATTTATTGCTTTCCATTTTGCAAACGAGTGATTAAAGAGAAAACTCGTAATAGGATAAAATTGTGTCTTTTGCCTTATAAATTTGGGCATAAGAAAATAAATCTAAATCATATATTTCGAATCAGATGGTCAGTCAATTGGCAATTTAAACTATATATTTCACTCGTTATTTCCTGAATAGACATATACAAGCTTCTGATCAAAAACTGGTTTATCTATGTGTGTTTTGTGATGATATTCGTCAGGTCAAATTCCTACCACCATGACCACCAGTCTACCTTCCACATCTCCCACCACAATAACTACTACGATAACAACAACCACGAGACAGTCTTCACCTGCACCCACCACGACAACAAAGGAGAACAGACCACAATACACCAACCCATTTCCCAGTGTTACCTCTACAACAAACCGACGAGGACAACCTGCCCCAGGGAGCACATCACCTAGAACAAGAGTCAGCCCGCCATCTGAAGGAGTGACGGAGAGCACAGGATCTATGGAAATGATGTCAGGTGTGCATGATATTTCAGTCGCTTCTGAGAGATGTTTTCTTAATTCTGAAACACAGGATGACTTTCTGTATTATGTTATCATCTCATAAAGTCACCTGATAGTGTGCCCTCCACATGACGTCGGAATGTGATGCTCTCAGCCTTGTAGTGTGTGTACTATTATTGGATGCTTCTTCAGCTTGTATTGCCCCTGTCAGTTTCTACTATGTCATTGGATACCATATCCATGTTTTGCAAACATTATTTACATTTGGAAAGAGTTGTATTGTCAACATCTAAATGGAAAACAAAGAGAGCAGCACTGTTGCTATTTTCTAATTTCTCATTGAATATAATATCTAGCTATTCAAGTAAACCCAGACACACTTCTTAGGACACCACATTAAATTAGGTGGTCAATATTTCAAAACAGCGAAAGTGTGTGAGTTAGCAATAGACAATATGTTTTTTAGAAAGGGTGCTTATGCCAACGTTCAACAGTGTACATGACAAATTACCTTCGTTATACTGTACGAGTTTCTGTAAATCGCTCCTGAAATGAGAATGTACCATCTAATCTTTTAACTTTAATTGGAAAGCCATACTTTATGTAAGGCTTGCATCCATTACATACAGGACAGTGGCGCATTTCAATTAATATCATAATGGTTAGACCAGTTTACAGCAATGAAATGTTTAAAACAAGGTCACAATAGAATAGTTTAAATAAAGATAATTGGTCACGATTAGAAATATTCGTTTTCATTAGAATGTAATTTCATAGATGTATTGACAAAATAGAATACTCTTAAAAAAATCGATGATGGTCTTGGCTGAATCGTTTAGAGTATCTTTGCATGTTATCCTTGAATTTATACAACACTTTTTGATTAAATAGTATGCTTGTTTCCATGCGTGTATTTGACTATTCTCATCTCCAGGCGAGGACAGTTCTGCAGCGGCTGTGGGCGGAGGAATAGGGGGCGCTCTCGTCGTTATAATGATAGTTGTGGTTATCGTAATTGTCATCATAATAAGGCGTAGGTAAGTGTGTACTCACATGATATCGCATGCATCACACGAGAGGAAAAGGCTAGTGTTAGGATTACCAGTCTGGTTTTTAGTGGCTGGCAGGGTCATTTTAGGCCATATCAAGGTTGTTAGCATGCTAGAATTCTTGGTATATTTTGAATACCCAAACACGCATAGACACAAAAAAGTATTTTGGCCATCAATTAAACTAAGCCGTCTGTGGTGACGTTGAGATTTTAATATTTGTTACAGATGGTAGTTATATATCAATTCTAGAGGATAACTAGCACCGTGAGGCAGTTTAATGTGAATCACTAGCAAACTGCCGCTTCAATGGTACTTTTTTTCCTAAATAGTTTTTATTCATTTTCCAACACGTCAAAATATAGTCTTCTTAATATTTTAACAGTCAGCACAGCCGTTGTTATACAATAATGCAATGAATATACTTCTAAGACCTCTAAATAGATGTATCTCATCAGTCTGCTTGAAATGTACAGAATGAGTAAGCCTGTGTGGCGAAGGTACCTGTTAATATAGAGTATATCTTTTCAAATTGAGCTTTCTCACCCTTACTATAAACTCTACATTTTTCTTTTTCTTGCAAATATAATTGTCTCATCTTATTCTTTATGGTCATTATGTGTTGTTTTTCTTCTTTCTTCAGAGCATTATAAGTTACCTTACCCTGTCATTACAAAGATGCTTGTTATACAATCTCTCTCTCTCTCTCTCTCTCTCTCTCTCTCTCTCTCTCTCTCTCTCTCTCTCTCTCTCTCTCTCTCTCTCTCTCTAAATATATATACATATATATATATATATATATATATATATATATATATATATATATATATATATATATTTATATATATATATATATATATATATATATATATATATATATATATATATATATATATATATATATATATATTCAAATATATGTTCAAGTATTGGCCTTTTTAAATTTCAGAAAGAAAACAGCGCTCGCTACGACACCAGCGGTGGCGTACGATGGACCACAATCTTCGGTGAATATTTATGAAGAAACTATGCCATCTGAAACAGTCGTTGATAATATTCCAGTAGTGGTGGCACCAATTCCCAATGAAAGAAGAAGGCCTGTGCGAATTGCCCATGATGACAACATTTACCAGAACTTAGGAAATGCAAGACTGTTCCCTGGTAATGAAAACGCTCAAGTTCCTTCACCAAATAGAAACTCTCTAGAGAGTGTTTCTCAAAATGGAGATGATGACGATAGTGAGAGTGATTTTGAGGATATTGGCCATCTGAGACAACCCAATGACGAAGATCAAGTATACAGTTATGCATCACACAACACACAGCAATTAAGAAGAATCAAACCTACAGAAGATCTTAGAGATACTTCTGAAAAGAATGACGACGATCAGGTGGAACTTCAGTATAATAGCCTGTATGACTTTAGTAAGGATAGGACCAAGGACAATGTTGAGATACCACGGAGATCTGAAAGCATTGGAGATGGTGATGATGAGGTTGTACTACAATACAATAGCCTGTATGACTTTGGTAAGGAGAGAGCCAATGACACTGCTGAAATACCACAGAGATCCGAAAGCACTGGGGATGGTGATGATGAGGTTGTACTACAATACAATAGCCTGTATGACTTTAGCAAAAACAAACACACTAAGACATAAAAAGGATGTTAAATATATTCAAAGGAAAAATGATGCTTTGAATAGCAGTCTGCATAGGTTTTGTAAAGATAGATTAAGTGGAAGTCAGAGTACTCATGGAAAGCAACTGACTAACCGAAAGCCACTTGCTATCTTCCACATGCTTAAAACAAAAGTCTGTATGGCTTTAGCAAAAACAAGCACACTAAGACTTAAAAAGGATGTTAAAGATACTCAACGGAAAATGATACTTTGAATAGCAGCCTGCATAGGTTTTGTAAAAATGAATTCAGTGGAAATCAGAGTACTCATGGAAAGCAACTGACTAACCGAAAGTCACTGGCACTCGCAAGCCTGAATCAAAATTGGAGCATGAGCGAGTGGTGAGCAAGCAGTCATTCTTATCTCCTTAGACCATTAGGCTATTGGCACCTCACGTCACTCATGGGAGCAACCATTGGAGATATTCTAACATGGGTGACGGCAGAAGTGAATGTATTATACCTAAATATAACGAAGGAAAATGTATAATCACAGGTTCCCCATTACTAATATGGTCATGATTACTGTATATACAATATACCAGCACTGCTTGGCGCTACCGTAACACAAGAATATATCAGTTGACCATGTATTTGGAGGAAATGTTGTTTTATATGTGACATGGTTGGACTTTAGATATAATAAGACATACTTAAGCTCTAAAATCCTACTGTCTTCCAGAATTGTGGTAAGTATACTCCGTAGTAAAGGCAAAGGTAAACATACCAGGAATAATGTTACGTGCCTTTGATGGTAGCCATTGCTGTGAATTTATAATAGCTAATTATAAATAAAGCTGTTTGCCATTGCTTCGGACAAACAACATAATGGAATACCTTTTCGAGGTCACCATTTATGCTAGCCAAAAATCAAATGCCATTTGATGAATATCTGAATATATTGAGGTTTTTTCAATCATGGCTCTAACCAATTATATTAAATGAGTGGAACACAAAATACTAATCGGTGCTTTTCCATGTCACCATTTATGCGAGTCAAAAGATCATATGCCATTCGATGAGTATACGAATATATTGAAGTTTTTCAACCATGGCTCTTAACCAATTATATACAAATGAGTTGAACACATACTAATCGGTGCTTTTCAAATAGTTTTAAACATATACACTTTAGAAGTGTATTTGATGATTTAGGGGCGGACCATTTGATATTCTATGGGGGGGGGGGGGGGGGGGGGGCGCTATCCTTATTGGGAAAATCAATTCTGTAGCTGAAAATCAAGAAAAATGTATTCTAACCCTTTAAGGTAAGAAAAAAAGTCTTGCCCTGAAAATTCAGAATCTCTGACTCTGCCAGAGGACCACGAATTCTGGCTCTTCCAAGTTGCTTCTATGCCAAATAAAGTGGATGACATAATAAACCGTTATTGCCTGACTTGTTGGTGAATAGTGCAGATTATCACCCCTGGAAGGAATTATTTCCCTTGGACGTTGCCCTCGGGAAATAATTCCTTCTCGGGTGATAATCTGCACTATCCACCAACAAGACAGGCAATAACCATGTTGTTATACCAAACATGTTATTATAGGCATAACAAGCGGCAAAATCATAGAACAGGACCAGAGCTGATTTCAATGTTCAGCAGCAGTATTCATTTACTAAACCCAGCTAATGAACCGGTACACCATGAGGTGTACTCAAACCTATCATTGTAACCGCCATATCCGTTAATGAACCATTGTAACCACCTGATAAATGTTTCGGCAAGCTAATACCATAGTTATTTCAGTTTAATTAATAGTTAGTTGTCACCCGGCCCACCACAACTCTCACCCGGTCTGATTAATCAAATGCGACCGGCTGCCATGGGATAAGTTAGATTATTGACTGGCTATTATGTACCTGCTTGTACTATTATCCCACTTTTTCTGACTGATAGCGTGAGTTATAAAATGACTCTTAATATAGGGTGAGGTATAACACGTACGTTTATGGCATGCGTTAACAAGATGATTTTATGCGCTGAGTATTCAAGAGTATGTATGTTAATGACTAGAAAAAGCTTGAAATAACGTCAAGCATCGTGTACTTGCATTGATTTACATTAAAGTCCCTAATATTCAAGATTAATACTGTTGTTTGTGTTAATTGCACAGAATGGGAGAGGATGGAGGAGTATGGTATAGACCAAGGGTTTGTATCGGTAGTGCATGCATTGACTGTTAGACATATGCTACTAAAGCCTTATAATGACTGCTCAGCAGGGCATTTTGTGTATTTATGTAAAGCTGAAGGTATCCTGGCCAGACCGAGGGTCGAAAGCCCGAGGTTCACGCAGGATGCCTGAAAGTGTACACTGAATACACATAATGCCCTGCTGAAGAGTCATTAAGGGTTTTACTATTGCTCCCCTACATAAATACTATTGTATGTGTGGTATTGACCTAATCTTATAGATATGAGATCTAAGTAAAAACATTTACACATTTTACGTTACAAAAAATACATGTGTAACTGGAAGTAAAAAAATCCATATTTAAGTAAAAGTAAGAGTTTTTCTTCAACTACTGACCACTTTTTATCGTTCACCGGCAAAAAATGTCTTTAGGTAAAGTGACGGTCAAGGCATATCAGTACTTGATCTACAACTTTGGTGGAGTGAATCGTTGTGAGATGCAATACCCTGCACTGGAGGGCATTATTGGGATTTGATGAACGGCCGCATGGTAAAACTACTGTGTGCTGATTGGATAAGCCAGAGGAAGCAATTTATAAATGTACTTGTTAAGCCATTTTTATCTGGAGCATAGACATGGTCCGACCCGTCTGGACAAGCCTTGTTAACATAGCAATACCATGAGAAATATATTCGGGAATGTTGTTAACACTGTATGGATTAGCAACATCTCTTTAAATATTTAACAAATTTATTAAATATGTATTGCACTATATTACGAAATAAACCCTTTTGTCAATATTCCAAATGCAAATTGGTAATCATGAAAAGTCATAAAAATGTTTAATTGTTTATTATTGTGGCAAGTTTTTTCAATTATCAAAATGGTGATTGGTACTTCAAAACTGCCAAGAATCATAATAAAATATGTTGAAAGCTGTTTTTAATGGTCATACTCATAATGGTATTATTTACAGCAATATATAGTATCAGATCCTAACAGTTTTAACCAAATAGAAAACCCATAGGAGGCTATATTTGTATAATGACAGTCAATGCAATTTCTTCAATGCATATTGACCCTTAGATGAAGAAAATAACTTGTGTTTGGACATCTAAGATTGACCATAACTGTAATATTAGCCAAGAGACATGTCGCTGGGACAGCCAGTTTCATCATTTTTGAAGGAGGATGTCGCACCCACGGAGTTGATCCCGGTATCGGCTATTCGTCAAGTATACACAGTTTGCGGCGGAGACGAGGAAAGCACAAACCTTGCCGCGGATAATCTGACTAAGTTCTGAGCGTCTGAACATCATTCATCTGCTGGCTATGTTCGTAAGGTCGCCTTATTTAAGTATTGCGCTCGTTGAAAAGGATACCACTGCAGTTGAGCGTCATGCACGCCTGCATACGGTGACTGTGTCTTGTCAAGAGTCGATGTTTGTTGTTTGCCATTCGAGCGATAAGCAGGAGCGACAGACAGACAGCCAGGTCACTCAGGTGCCCCCCCCCCCGGGCCCCGCGCCTCAATAGAACGCAAAAGGATTTGAAATGAAGTGAAGCATAAGTATAGATTTACACGTGTACATATTGCCATTCACTGATTCACCCACTTCACTTTTGAACCATCATACATGTCATGGCTTTGTCCTAGAACTTCATGAAAATTATACCGATGAACTGACATTACAGGAAATGTGCACAGAGCCTACAGTACTAGGAGGGAACCCAAAAGTGGAGTCCTCCCTACTGTAAGTGGCTGCGCTTGGCTGGGCTGTGCTTCCTGCTTAGCTGCTCCCCTGGGAATCCAATGCATCTGCATAATATCTTTCAATTTTCTCTTCAATAAAATCCCTTTAACATTTCATATTTACCATTTAAAAAAAACCTTAATTATATCTAAATGTCTCCCTCAGTCCATAAAACACTAGAACATTTTTTACAATTTTGTAATATTTTCTATCGAAAAAGTATTAATCATGTCCAAAACAACGCTATATCCACTTATTTCATTCAAGGTTTAAGTTCAGCGCTCGACAAATAGCATAGTCCCATCTCCTGGGACATCTCACTTCCAAAAACGGTTCTGTCGGGCTACCTATAGTTGGATTTAGGTAGTCCTGTCGGACTACATGAATCCTGGGGAAGTTCCCCCCCCCCCCCCCCATAGGTACAAAATGGTAGTGAAAAAACTATGAAAAAAAGAAAAGTAGCATCCCTTTAAAAGCATACAACCTACAAAAAGGAGAAAAAGCATGCTATAAGTACCATTCCTAACATGAAAAGTGGGAAAGAACCCTTTTGGAAAAAGAAAATGGCGGGACTACCTAAAATGCTGGCGGGACTACCTGATTTTGGGTTCAGGTAGCCCTGCCAGACTGCCTGGTCCTTGGGACCGTCGAGCCCTGAAGTTTGTTTGAGAATTTAGATGTAATGTGTAAATATTTACCTTACACAAATCTAAAAACGAATACTGAATTCAGTAGTGACAACTGCACCTACAAACCAAGTAGTCAACTACAATTATATGAGGCCCATGAACCCCAATAAGAAGGATTGTATTCCAGGGTTGTATTCCAGCATTGTGCACAATTCATTGTACCAGGATGGTGACCACTAATAGTCATGATTTCCGTTTACTCTGCACATTTATCTACCATTTGATTTCTAATAAAATAATTAGTATTATGTTGTGTTCACTTGTAAACATAAACTCACATAGGTAAATAAAGTGACTGGATAGGAATTCAGAATAGGTATTTCATTCAGTGCCGACATTTAATTCCCGCTGCAAATGTGTGGCAGGTCAGGCATACACGACCACACGTCTGACCACCTAGTTTCCTGTATGTTCATTGATACATGGATGACCTCACAAATAATCATAGCTCTGATTTGCAAGCTGCATGGGTCATTGATGTGCTTGGCTTATTTCTTTTTGACAAGTTATCCAGTGTTGTTACATGTTGGTACAACCAGGCACTGGCAAACACTGTTGACTGGTGCAGGAATTAAATGTCTGCACTGTACCTATTTACACCAACTGTTAATAAGTGTTAAGCTGAAAGCAGAGCTAATTGAGTTTGGATAAAAGTTAGTTTCAAATTAACGATTTAAAAGGATGGTGTATACAAATAATTTGTTCTTGCTTAATAAACTGACTTAAATCATTCTTAAATTAGAAAAATAAGAAATTAGTTACATGCTAAAAAATTATGTTTTTTATGATTGGGCCTAAAAAAAAAAGTTGTTTGTTTCCTGTAACCCTACCCTAACAAGTTTTTATTCAAAAAAATCCCTACCCTATAGTTTTTATCACCCGTTCCACTCCCAATCACCGTAAAACAGGCATAAAACACACATTTTTGACCAAAAAAATAATGCAAAAAAAATTTTTTTTACAGACCTACCTACCCTTTTTTTTTCAGACCGTTGCAGGAAACAAACAATTTATTTTATTAGGCCTTGGTGTGCTACCTGTATCTGGTCTTCTAAAAAGGGCTAGGGAAGTTCTGATAAATTCTGAAATCAAATATTTTTTATCATACTTTATCTTTGTTTTCTTTTTTAGATAAACCAGGGCGGGACAGTTGGATCTGTTGGATATCTGGCCTTGGGAGTATTTAAGAGTTACAAGAAAGTACGCCGTACTCATGGATGCCTCTATAAAACCTTCCTAGATACATCATCTGGCTTTGTAATCACAAAAGCAACAGCAATCTGCAATCAAGATTCCTCATTGAAGATGGCAATGGCCAGTGTTAAAGTAGTGTATCATTGTGATCAATGTGACAACAAGTACCCAGATGCTTCCGGTTTGGGACAACATAAACAGGAGGCCCATGAGGTGAAGAAACCATATAGGTGTGAACAGTGTGGCAAGACCTATAGTCATTTCTCATCACTCGCATGGCATAGAAATACACATGTAATGGACAAGCTCTTCAAATGTGACCAATGCGGGCAGGGATTTAAGACAGCCAAGCTTTTGGCTGTCCATAGGAAAAAACATGCAGTGGAAAAACCCTACAAGTGTGGAATGTGTGAAAAGCATTTTATGTCTGAGGGTCATCTTTGCCATCATATGAATCTTCACACTGGAGAAAGACCCTACCGATGCGGTATCTGTGACATTGGTTTCCATAATGTTGTTGCCTTATCGAATCACAAAAGGTCTCATAAATTGAAGAACCGTCATGAATGCGAGGTGTGCAAAAGTGTGTTCTTTACTTTGTCAGAGTTTGTTCAACACAGAAAACTTCACACTGGTGGAAAACCTTATAAGTGCTATTGCTGTGAGAAGTCATTTATTTCGTCTGAGGAGTTGCTCGGACATTCAAAAACCCACAGCTTTCAGGGTGTATTACATTGTGATTATTGTGATATCACATTTGCTCAATCCTATGATTTAGTGGTACATATGAGGATACACAAGGACCTGAAGAAAAATTATCCATGTGGTACCTGCAATAAGATATTTCTCACGCCAACTCACTTGGCTAACCATAAGAGGACCCACATTCGAGTGTGTAAGCGATGCAACAAATCATTTCCAGACTCATCTAATCTGATTGCTCATTCAAAAACTCACATGGGTCAATACATGTATTCATGTGATGAGTGCAGTCAAACATTCACAACGTCTACAGCTCTAACTCTACACAAACAGTGTACTCATAAGAAAAAGCTGTTAAATGCTGTGCTAAAGGAGGAGATAAGTACACAAAAGCCTCAACAAACAATCCGCTGGGTTGTGGCGGATGGGTATAGTGACAATGTCAAAGGTCAAGAGAAGTCAAGGACTACAAATGGTCAGCATGTCTCTTTCAAAACTGAACCAGAAGAGATGTACATCGGAAAGGATGTGTGCAGCAGTAGTCTTTATGAAACAAGTGTTGCAAATCCAGGCCTGTTTGTCGCAAAAGGACTGGAAGAAATGTCCAGTACAATGAACAACAAATCAGATATTTACAGCACTAATGGGATGAATCTAAATACAACAAGCAGTGCAAGTCTCCATGTTAAAGAAGAACCAGTTGTTCTTGGCACAAAATACAGCGATTCAGTTATATACAGCAGTAGTGGAATACATCTGAATGAAACAAACAGTACAAATGCATGCCTCCATGTAAAAGAAGAACTGGAAGAGGTGCCTTTTTCTATAGATGAAAAATGTTTTCTGTAGTGGTTGGATAAATCAAAATAAGTAGAAATGACCAGCACTATGCATGTCTCCATGTACAAGAAGGACTGGAAGAGGCACCCTTCGCAATAGACAGAGAGTTCATATCTCCATGTAAAAGGACTTGAAGAGGTACCCTTTGCAATATACAGAAAATTCAATGTTTGCAGTAGTGTTTGGATAAATCAAAATAGAAAGAGATGGCAAGCAGAAATGCACATCTCAAATGTAAGAGAACTGGAAGTAACCATTGAAATAAACAAAAAGTTAAATGTTAACACAGTTGTATTGATATTACACATAAATGAAGAAAAATGGTCATGACTACTGTGTGATTTGCTCTCGAGGAACGGAGTTAAAGGGGTTCTAGGACGAGGATCAAATGTGCTACAGTAGTGGAATACTTTATAACTGGTATTTTTACAGGAATTTTATTTTCGTGCTCTCCATAATAGCAAAATAACATTCTTCAAATAAATATCCTCCTTTGTATCTTAGCTTGAATGCGCGACTTTAAAGTAGCACAAATACCCTCCAACAGGGCTGTAAAGCGAAATCTTTAGCACTCCAAATTAAAGCTGTATACAGTAGGTGAAAGTATTAATGGTATGGTTACAAACACAGCAGGCCTCAAGGAAGAAAACAGCAATGCTGGCCTGTGTCTCTAACAACCCTTTCATTCTAAAGAGTACATCTTGAAATTGGTGCCTGGATAAAATATACATACCAGAAAAAAGCTGTTTTCTTTTATCTTGCCCTAGTTTCCTTATAACGATTTTTCAAAATATTTGAGGGAGAGTTGTTGTTAATATTCTCACTAACATTTCTCATTCAAATATTTTCCCAGCTATTATTTTCCTAGATACCTTTCACCAATATTGTCAAGCAGTTTTTGCCGCTGTGAGCACTAACTCATCCTGCCATGTGACCTATGGGTCTAACGTGTCCATGAAACCAGAAAGTCTTGCGTATCAACGTTTGTGACAGAATATGGTTGCACTGCCTTAAGCAGTCTGAAGCATTTGCTCCTAGAGGAAGCAAAACTGTAGATTAAAATATGAAATTAAAACATATACTGAAAATACAATACTTGTTTTGTTTCATTGTGTTTTATTACAGGTTTAATATTACAACAAAAATGAATAGATCAACCAATGAAACATGTTGACTTTGCATCAGAAGTGCCAAATTAGAACAAAGTACAAACAATGAACAAATTTGTGATTTCTCACTGATCACAGTATTATTTCTTTCCAAAATTGGAATATCTCGAATCTGTGTCAAGATAGCTATCAGGAAGTTTATTTTTATTTATTTTTCATAATACTAGATCTAGTATAAATTTAATTTGTACCCTGGCCAAATCTCAAAAACAGAACTTAGGAAGCAATTTATGGAGAGATAAAGAGTGAAAGTAAACTTGAAACAACCGTGACTGAGACGCTGATGTACAATGTTACATGTATATATAGTAAGTACTGCTTTTGCGAGAAAAAAATACATCCTATCTAATAAGGTGTATACTGCTAGCATAATCAGAACGGGAACGGGACAGGGCGGTGACCTGCCAGGGCGGGGACCAGCAAAGAAGGTGACCTACTCGTACAAAGACGGGGACCATCATGTAGTCAAGGCGGGGACCAGCGTGTACCAGCGCGGTGACTCGACGATGGTCCCTCTGATTGGTGGTACATTAGTCTCCAAAAATTCGTCCTATAAATATTCACTCACCATGGTTGCGTAGATACCCCTCTTAGGTAGCTTGGTAAGATGTTTCAAGTTGAACCGAGCCACACAATGCAAGAAAACAACACTCGAAAGTTATGGCAGTGCATGATAACTGTACACTGAATCTTTCAAGTGTAGTTTGTTTTCTTGCATTGCTGGGCTCGGATCAACCTAAAACATCGTACCAAGCTACCTAAGAGGGGGATCTACCCAACTATGGTCATCGAATGTTTATAGGACGAATTTTTGGAGGGAAAATCAAATATACCTCCCATCACTGATCTTTATACAGATACAAATGCCATTATTAAAATTAGAGTTAACTTGGACAAGTATAATACATACCATGAAACGAGCACGCACACACACACACACACACAATTCAATACTGCTATTTTAATTTATAAATCAGTTGTACCAATGTACCTGAAAAATGTGTGTTCTCAGATAAATATGGTCACCTTACAAGTTCAAATACATCACTTAAGTTGGTTCCTCCACCGATCAAAATCCAGCTATTTAAACACTTATTCACCACTTGCAAAGGCAAAGTTAGGGATGCCAGACCACTTTTTTCATAGTAGTACATGCAGTATGGAATTCCTTATCTTTGAATATGAAAATGGCACCATCTCTCTTATCATTCAAGAAACTATACCTTGAAGAATAATTTTCAACTCTGTGGCCTGAAGCATGAAAGATTATATCCCTAAATCTGAGGCCCACGGCGAAAATCAAATTATATTTTACTGTGTTACCTCACACATGTGAAATAAAGATTAATATTATCATTATCTTATTCTCTCTTTCTCTCAACTAATAGGAAATCATGGACGGAAATCATAACCCTAACCACTAGTGGTGACCATCATATTATTGTATGAGACATAAACGAGTAAACACAGGGGGCAATGGAGTCTGAGAGTCTGTCAGATACTCTCACTCTGTTCTGTCGGGTGGTTCTCTGTTACGTTGGCCTCGGAGGTGAACCGTTCTATCAATTAACTTATAGTACTCTCAGTCAGGGTCTGTGACCAAATCAGACAGCATGACTAGTATATAGAACAAGTGCAAGTATAAAGAATACAAATAACAAGAAGATCACAAATGTAAGCGTGGAGGATCACAGTACGAAGCGGTAAATGGAGAATACAAGCAAGGGAAGACAAAACAAGAGGGTGGTAGGGGTGATCTCCATAGGTCCTCCCTTGGGAGTAGACCCGGTTTGTGTCTCTATCCAGGCCAGCTGTTCTTAATACTGACGTCTATATGGCCTTCAGAGACACGGTACCAGTGCATTGTAAAAATCTGTCATCTGTCCGGTGAATTCACCGGAGTGGATTTCTCGCGTGATAAGGCGAGTGTCACGGCCAGACTTAAACCAATGAATCATGTACATGTTTGACTTTATATATGCCCTAAGTCGGCAGGTGACAATGGCTGAAGTGTTTTATAATCTTAGAAAGAAGTTCTGAAGCGGCAATTTCCGCCATTTTAAATTTCCGACATTTGCTTTAGGCCTGACTAATCGAGCACCTGCCAAGACATTAGGAGCGTCTGTTATATGCGAACAGACGCTCCTAATGTCTTGGCAGGTGCTCGATTAGTCAGGCCTAAAGCAAATGTTGGAAATTTAAAATGGCGGAAATTGCCGCTTCAGAACTTCTTTCTAAAATTATAAAACACTTCAGCCATTGTCACCTGCCGACTTAGGGCATATATATAGTCAAACATGTACATGATTCATTGGTTTAAGTCTGGCCGTGACACTCGCCTTATCACGCGAGAAATCCACTCCGGTGAATTCACCGGACAGATGACAGATTTTTACAATGCACTGGTACCGTGTCTCTGAAGGCCATATAGACGTCAGTATTAAGAACAGCTGGCCCGGATAGAGACACAAACCGGGTCTACCTTGGGAGTTGACCCCGCGGGTAAATGCGGTTGCGGATCTCAAACAAAAAAAAAGAGAGGGGGAACAAAAATTAAACGGATTGAAATAACTGAAACTCAAAATTTTCTAAATGGTTCCGTCAATAATACAGTTTTTAAAACATCTATCTAAACCTGTCATTGGACATTGGCATGCCAATCTTAATCTATAGATGCTCAAATGCACGAATTTGTTAATTGTATATTCCTATTAGATGAGTTAATTTAAACTGGTCTATAAGGTATTAAGGCAGCACATGGGGTTAATTTCTAGGCAGCTTTTCCTCTATCCCACTTTTATTTGACACTTTAACCTATACAAGAAATGTATTGCTTGAGAGGTCTTCTGATGACGAATACATTAAGCATAATAAAGGTACCCCCCTCGCTGGATGCAGGATTTTTGGGGTAAAAATTGAAAAATAAAGATGCTTAGTGTCCCCTTAGATGAGTAAAAACTATTATGCATCTAAGGTGTCCCTACCACCAATTATGAACCAGGGACCTCCAAGTTTCCCAAAGTTTGAGGGAAGGCCTTAATTTACGGGTATCATATTTTTCTTAGTTTCACTCTGTTCAAATTTATTTTGGAATTGTTGAAAATCATGATGAGAATAATACAATTTCAATTCTTCAATTCCATAACTTTTGTACCAAGTAAAGATAAGAAAAAAGTGAAAACCTTTTTATAAATATGCCAAATTTAAGACATCTGTTAAAATTTGCTACTCAAAATGCATTTTGATTTGAAGCGATTATGTTTTTATGAAATTCTGTAATGAGATCTAGAAAAGGGCCAAAAAGTTTTCTTGATTGTGTGCAAAGCTATTGGACTGAGCCTTGTAGTCTCTTACCTTTAGCATAAACATTCACAGCTGATTATTACGAAAAGTGCTTCGACCTTAACATGTGTAAAAATTTCAAATGAACCTATATTCACAAATTTACCCCATAAACAACCTGAAAACTATTTTTAAATTTGTTTCATACATCATAAAAACAATATACTTTTCATTTAATCGTTATAATAAATGTTATAGAAAAGTTCTGAGACTACCAAATTTCTGTTTGTAGTCTGTATCTTATGCATTGCATGAATACTATTTATCTAAGCTATTTATGCTCACCAGAAGCTGGGGCCTATTTCACGAAAGTCGGATAATGGGTTAGCTAGCTAACTGCAAGCTTACCACAGGCTAGCTAACTGACGGATTATCGGACTTTCGTGAAACAGACCCCTGATAAGAAACTGGGTGGCCTGTGCTCGTCCTGCACTCAGGGGCTTGACGCAAATGTTTATCCCCGGCGTGCAGCGCCGCAAAAGTGAAACGGCAACGAGTGTGATTAATTGAACCTCAGAATAGCAAGTTCATAGTATAGGCAAAATTGGATTGCGATGCCAGTCATGCCACAAAGTTAACGACATGTAAAGGCGTATTGATAGAATTGCCATTGCTCATTTATTTGAAAAGGCATGAGATAGATCAAAAAACAATTTTGAGCTATTTTGGCGCTCCTTATTGGGTTCTAACGACATTCCAGTGATGCCGAGCCTTTTTGGAGTAGTTAGACAACAGGCGCCATATTTGATTTGGATACCGGCTCACATGACGAAGGTAGGTCATAGTCTGTTTCGGGCCGTATGTAAATATTTGAGGTCATTGATAAAAGTGGCCTGGCGGTCTTTTTCAAAGATTTACTCCGGTTGTCAGTCACGTAAATGACAGGACTAAACTCGGAATGCTAGGAACGATCCCAAATAGAGTTACGGAATTTCATCAATATAGTTCTCTTCTCAAACATCAACATCGTACACAAGTGGCCGTGGCCTATATAATAGCTTGAGTGCTTGCCTACAGGATATGCGGTTGCGGGATCGATTCCGTCTGCCCGCAACTAGCATCATCTTTTCCACCTGCCCAGAGCTTCGTGTGGCACTTAAAAACATTTCCTACTCTAAATAACGATGTCTTTACTTTTATTATTTTAATTTTACTTTACTAAAATGAATTGTTGGTCAAATCCGCTGATCCCAGAGAGAATGTCTGCCTGAATTGCCGTTCGCTATAAGGGCCGATGACTTTATGTTGGGCCTTGCTAAAAAACGATCTTTTATCTTTGAGTTATAGCAGAGATTTTGACTAGTGTATAAAATTCCCTGGTTATAATAAACATTTCCACAGTTGTGAAGTTGGGAATTTCTTCGAGAATATCTATAGTTTAATGAATGTTAGTAATGCCTAGCCTTCATATAAAAATTGAGCTCTGTGAAGTTTAATGGGTGTAAGTATTAATTTATATCTGTTGATGAAGGAAATGTTCCATTAAGTTCCCTATGACGTTGGTATTGTCACTTGCATGCACACTTGCTGAACAGGACTATTACTTTATGCAACTCCCACCCATTTACCTTCTATCTGTCCTTTCACACATCCCTACGTGCTGATCAGTGCCCTATCCATGTACCTTCCACCTGTACTTTGGGCTTGGATCCGTGCGCCCGCCACTCACTTTCTGGGCGCACGGATCCTTACTACATCGACAACTTCTACTCCCCCTGCGGCCTTTAGCGCCCTGCTGCAACACTTGCCTTCCCCCTTCTCTGTAATTGCACTGTCCTCCCAGTACCCCTTTCAACGGGGCCCTATCTGGAATTGGACGGAAATATATCAATTCTAGGAATTAACACAAGGTTTCCGATTTTCTTAAAGGGCATTTAGACAGCTAGCTGTTTAGCCAAGATCTAGATTGGCACGGTCGCCCGGTGGAACCCGTTTGAAGTCGAACATAGTACCTGCTACAGAGACACGCAAAACCTATACGTGCACGCCCCAGGCAAATTACTGCGGTTTCCAGCCCTCACGCTGCTGCCCGGTACTCAATGGTTTTGGGCTGAGTCACCGGTGCATCAAGTAGACCTCTTCACTCTTCACCTGAACAGTGCATCTGTTTACATACAATGTATCTCATTTAAAGAGTATCTGAAGGTGTTAGCAGACTAACTGTGTAGATTTCGTGAGCGTCAGAAATCAAAGTATGTGCAAATACACACCACATGCATGTTAGATTAATATTTTAGATTGAATCAAACGATTATTGTATATGTTCAAATGGGCGATAAAAGGGGAAAACAGTGACCCTTTTCAAAACTTCATTTGTTGATTGGTACATTCAAGGGCCACTCGGTATATATGTTTAACCAGACAGCTAGAAACAGAGGGTTGAAGAACTACATGAACCTTATAACTCTCTTTGCGAGAGGGTATTTCAGGACGGGGATGAATGCTGTCTAAGGATTAGGCTAATACCATTTAAAAGATCTGGTCATCTAGATCCCAATGATGTAGCCTATGATGTATTGTTTCTACATTTGTAACACTTATTAGTTAACAGTACTTATGTATTTGCATTAATACAATGTAATTGTATGACAACTAACAGTTCACATTTTGTCTTTGACAGTTACTGTGAAGTGAAGCAGCACTGCTGAGTAAAAAACACAAGGAGAAGGCACCTGAGTCCATGAGAATTACAGCTTAGTACAATATTGGATTCCCAAGTCACACATGTTCTTGTATTCAAGATGAAATAGGATCATACCAATTTTCCTATAAGGGTGATTTTGACCTTGCAAAAAGAGGATGGAAGGTAGATTTTGGAAAGGTGAAATATACATACTTATTTGCAGCTACACGAAACTCAAAAAGTGACCAGCTAAAGTTCTAGGACAATTGAGTTGAATAATTCTGTGTGTAAAACCAACCTAAGGAAATGTTTTGTTATGGTAATATCAATACATAAACCAAACTCTTGTTTTACATCTTTGAAATTTACTTAAAGGTGTTGACTCTATAGTAACCAGTACATCTTTGGGCTCCCTGTAGTAATTTGAAGGAGCTGTAGGAGAATCTGGGCTCCCAGCTCCAGCTAATATCTAGCCCTGCTTATTGTAACAATTTTAAATGTGACAATCCCTATAAATAGTAGACAATCAAGATGGCAGGGCAAGAAGAGTCACCTGCTGAGCTAAAACCCTTCATATGTCATCTGTGTGACAAATTATGTACAGATGCTTCTCATCTAACAAAACATAAGAACACACACTCTGGTGAAAAACCCTTTCAGTGTAATCTGTGTGATAAATCATTCCCGCTTTCATCCTCGCTAAAAAGGCATAAAGTTTCACACTCAGGAGAAAAAAACTTCAGTTGTGAACAGTGTGACAAGGCTTTTCACCACTTGTCGGATTTTGAACGCCATAAGAGAACTCATACAGGAGAAAAGGATTTTAAATGTGAGATATGTGACAAAAACTTCTCTGTCCGGGCACGGCTTGCCTATCATAAGAATACTCACACGGGTGAAAGGCCTTATACTTGTGATCTTTGTGAAAATGCATACTTCGATCCTTCATCCCTGGCTAAACACAAGAAAAATCATAAAAGAAGTAAACGGCACCAGTGTAGCCATTGCTGTCGGTCATTTTCCAAGCCCACTCAACTGGCTCAACACAACAAAGTGCATACAGGAGATAAGCCTTTTCAATGCGATCATTGTGACAGAGCCTTTGCCTACTCCTTTGAGCTGGGAAAACATATGGCGATTCATGCGGATGAAGGACCGTTCCAATGTAACATTTGCAACAAGATATTTGAGCTTTCGTCCCAGCTGGCGAGACATATGCGAGCTCATACTGGTGAAAAACCATTTCAGTGTGATCAATGTGATAAATGCTTCACTGTCCCTTCTCACCTGGTGATTCACAAGAGAACTCACTCAG
Organism: Maea johnstoni; assembly: GCA_963942565.1. NCBI lineage: Eukaryota > Metazoa > Annelida > Polychaeta > Spionida > Magelonidae > Maea > Maea johnstoni. The sequence continues at coordinate 32,487,449 of OZ012689.1, forward strand.
GGGAAAGACCCTACCATTGTGACCAGTGTAATAAATCATACTATGACTCCTCTACACTTGTAAAACATAAGAAAACACACACAGATGAAAAACCTTTCAAGTGCGACCAATGTGACAGCTCCTTTTCGTTGTTTTCATATCTCACCAAGCATAAGAGGTTGCACACAGAAGAAAAACCCTTTAAATGTGACCAATGTGACAAGTCTTTTACCTTCTCCTTCGCTCTGGTCTATCACAAGAGGACCCATTTAGATGAAAGACCCTTTCAGTGTGACAAATGCGATCGGGGATTTTACCACTCATCGTCTCTTGTGAAGCATCTCCGATCTCATGCCGATGTCATGCCTTTTCTATGTGACCAGTGTGATAAGGGATTTTCCAGAGGCACTGCTCTCAGAAACCATAAAAGGACCCATACTGGGGAAAAACCATATCAGTGTCCGTTCTGCGGCAAGTTCTTTTCATCGTCCTCGGCCCTGACAGCACACAAGCGAATTCACACAGGAGAGAAACCTTACCACTGTGATGAATGTGATAAGAAATTTCCCTTTCTATCCTCTTTGATTTCTCATAAGAGAACTCACACAGGAGAAAAACCATATAAATGTGACCAGTGCGATATGGCCTTCTCAATTTCGTCTAGCCTAACGAGACATTACAGACTGCACACAAAGGAAAGACCTTTTCAGTGTGACAATTGCGACCGAAAATTTGCTGACTCGTCAAATCTAGCCGCGCATAAGAGAACGCGGGTTTGCAGAAAGACTGCGCAATCAGAAAAATCGGCCAAATCTTCCCCATCTGATTCAAGGCCAGAGGAATGTTCTAACGATGAAGACGCGTATTCTGTCCCAGAAAAGAACAACCATTTATCTCCAGCATCCTCTGATAATGATGAGGGTGCAGATATAGGTGGCGACACTGTGCAGCCCCAGAGATGGCTGGTGGTGGATGGCAAATGTGTCTCTATAAAAGATGAACCAGAGGAAATGGAGAGCACACATCAAGGATTCTCTGTGAAGAAAGAACCAGAAGACATGGCCCATGTGGTGGAGGGAAACTTTGAGGGTATTTCCTATCACTACAAAATGGACAGTATGACACCTATTACCAATGTACAGGATGCCAGTCTACAGGATACCAGTATTCAGGATACTGGTCTACAGGATACCCATATACAGGTTCCATGTGTCCAGGATACTGGTCTTCAGAGTAAAAATTTACAAGCCACCCATGTTCATGACACCAGTTTACAGGATACCAATATACATGTACAGAATACCTGTTTACAAGGTACTAATGCTGAAGATGCCAACAACCAAAATACCTGTATGCAATATGCTAATGTAAAGAACACCTGTGTGCAAGATACCCACGTACAAAATACCTGTGTACCGTATACCTGTAAACAAAAGGGTATTGTTCAGATAAGTCAAGGGAAAATTGATGGACCAGGTAGTATGTTTACAAGAGACCAAATCACACTTAGTATTAAATCTGAACCTATTGATGAGAGTATCAATTCAAGTAACCAATCAGCTGAGAGCATGATCACTAGCCCTGAAGACAGTGCAGGGTTAGTCAATAGTGCAATATGGACAGAATTTGTTTAAACAGAACCGATGGTTGTAGAGGGGGTAGATGCTGAAGGGGAGATCCATCAACCTCTCACACCGCAGATGACCGCTGTCCAGAGCTGTGAGGCAGACGGTCAGCCTGGCCTTGTGGAGGTAAAGATAGAACTTGAAAATGACCATTGAGATCAGGACTTGATAAACCAATAAAAATGAGATTACATAATTAAACATACTTGCAAGTAGCTGGAGCTAGGATGATGATTACTTAATGAATATCTAGATCTATGATACCTTTTAATAGATAATTTGTGTTTTGAGTAAGTCACAATCTCCCACCAACTATGAAGAAATGTTAATATTTGTGTTCTCATTTACAAATGTGCATGTTTCCTCAAAATATATCTTTGATACATGCTTTTGATATTAAGATATCACTGATATCCCCTGGCTGAGAGGCCCTAATAGGTTGAGTTTTTTTGTTTCAGTCTGAGTAGCTTAACCTATTCACATATATTTGATCTGACACATGCTAATAACAAACGGATACACACAGCTCAACATTATCCTTTGAAGGCACTTGCCAAGTAGGGCAGGTACTTTCTACCTGCCCGGCACCGTTTTGGTCTGCCCTGCAAAAGGGGTGATAGAATGACATGTATGTCCTACACTTGTACTAATTAGTGGTTTTCCTGCTATAGCTTTATCTGTGCCGTTGAAAGAGTACTGAATTTCCCTTGTGTTATAGTATCTCAGAAGTTACATGATGAAATCTTACCTGCCATGTAGGGCAGGCACACTCTATTTTTTAACTGCCCATTACCTACCCGGGGCAGTAGGGCAGCCCTTAATGTCGAGCCCTGATACATTTTGTGGCATATTTGAGAGTTGTTGAATCAGTTGAGTTAAACACTTCTCTTTCAACTTCTCAAATACTATTCTGTCACAGTTGGGTGATTTCTGTTAAAAGAAATTGTCACACCATGTGCACACTCCAGATGTGAAAGGGTTAATCCCTTGTGACACTCACTCTTTAACCCATTCATGTCTGTAGCGGCCAAAACAGCATGACTATTTAGGCAGTATTTTTTTGACCGGGACACTTTGTTTTTGGCCTAAAGTCAATACATGTATTAAAAGGAAAATGGTAGATCAGAACCTACCCCATAACCCACCTTCAAAGATCATATGAAATTATAAGCAATTTCAAAATTATTTTCTTAGATATGCTGGTCCACACATTTGTCATTGAGATCTTATGGCTTGAATCGGTTAATCCAGAAGTGTTCAGTGATTCTCTTTCAAGACCTGTCACTGGTCAAATTCTTGAATAGCTGCTAATACGTTATTGTATTTTCTTTTCAACATTCTGCTTGCCAGCACTTTATTATAACCATGTAGGACTACAGGAAGCTGTATGTAATATTGCTGCAGTAAAACTTTAAGCATGTGCAAGCATTGTTTATAATTGTGCTGTATAGTGTAGACTATTCCTTACCATGGAAAATTGATAAATGTGCTTAAGGAAGAAACAGAAGTGTTTGTGATTTCTAAATAATTCCCAAAGTAGTAAGGATTTTATTTTTGGTTTTATTTATTTTCATGGGCAGATGGAGTCAATTGTAATTGATGCCAATGCCTATCATGTGACCTACAGTACAGACATTTAATTCCTGCAACAGTCGACTGGACGTCCGCCAGTACCTCGTTGTACAAACACCCATAGATAACTCTTACATCTCAGAAAAATAAGCCAAACACATCTATTTCCCACATATCTTGCGAATCAAAGCTACATTCAGTTGTGACGTCATCCATACCCAGGGAATTGGGTGGCAATCGGGTCTGCTGTGTTGTATTATGGCCGGTCTGCCCATACAGTTAGTACGTACGTAGTATATTGGTAACAAACAAAGCTCTGAAGCATGCAGTGGAGAGTACTGGTCTCCATTGCATCCTAACAAAGGTCAAACACTTGCACAGGCATTGTAGGGCTAGTGGCTCCTGAAATCCACTTGCCCAACTCAAAGTTGTTGTCCAGCATCTAAACACAAAGACAATAAAACTCTTTTGAAAACTTTATATTTAAAATGTTCTTCTATAATGTTTATTGAACAAAATCTACTACTTTCACAAGAGTTCATAACCCTTTCATGGAATAGCTCAGCAATAGGCTCCTTAAATTTCAATTGCCTTTTTATTTTGCATATTCTGCTCCCATTATTAACTCCCACAAACAGGTGCACATTTATAAATCTGCAAAAAATAATCTGAAAAATGTTCAATTTCGCCCTATAAAGAGTTGTATAATATTGAACATAATATATATATATATATATATATATATATATATATATATATATATATATATATGTATATATATATTTATATATATATATATATATATATATATATATATATATATATATATATATATATATATATATATATATATATATCTATATATATGTATATATATATATACATGTATATATGTATATATATATATACATATATATATATATATATATATATATATATATATATATATATATATATATATATATATATATATATATATATATATATATATATATATATATATATATATATATTCCAATAGTTGAAGCAACATCTCCCCCAAAGTGTTAAAAGTCATATAACAATGGTTATGTTATACCTGATACTATGAGGTGTATAACTTTCTGGAATGCCGTCTAAATCTCCCCTGAAAGTCCTTTTGAGACCTGAGCCTCAATATTTATCATTTCAAATGCCAGGAAATGGCTGAAAATGCATTTCAGAGTCTAGACACATAGAGCTTCTGGGGGCTTGAACGACCCCTATCCCTGACTGCTAAGAGCTTCGCGTTCAGCCCAGATAAATAAATCAAAAATCCCTGTTTGATCTGACGTAGTCAGTAATATTTTAAAGATTATGTCACTCCTGAAAATTACTCTGCTAAGCCACTTATTAAGACTGAATAAAAACAATACATATTCGTTGAAAAATAACATCCATACCGATATTATGGTGAAATAGTAAAATAGTAAAGATAATTCATAAATAACAAAAACGCAGATACGACTAAAATTATACTTGAGAAAATTCCAAATGAAACATGAATCGCAGTAAAGAACATTCACTTTTGGAGAATTCATCTTAAAGGTAGTGCAATACACGAAAATACTATGATAAAAAACTTAATATCAACTATTTTCCCTAAGCTTGGAAAATTAAGAAAAAAAAATATTATCTGTCTCAGAAAAGTTAGACAAAATAATTTGTCTCTGAAAATATGAAAAATAAGTAATCTATCACTGGAAATTTGGGTAAAACATAACTTTTCTCTGAAAACCGTACAGATCTCCCCCCCCCCCCCTCCAGGATATCAAACAGCCGATGCCTAATGCATTATTCTCCACAATCTTTGATCTAGAAAATGGTATCTTTGCTTCCTCTCTCCTCTGCCATTTAGGGATGTGCTGTAACCGGCCACTTGTAAGTAGTGACGAGTGTTGGAGTAACCGGCAAATACCACCTACATACCACTATCATCTGCCATTCTTCTTAGGCGCCAGACCTTATTAGAAGTTGTGAGAGAAGTGCGTAATCAGTGACTGCGCTTGACTACATTTTGGCAATAATGCAATTTTAAATTACTAGTACATTGCGATACATTAGATCGCTTTATGTATTTAGCCAACTTTTAACTTTTTCTAGTTATTTGAGAAAATAAAAGTACTCGAATACAACTTTATCAAAAACTTAAATAGTTTAGAATAAACCTTTTTGAAAAGAAGTTATCTAGTTTGCGGTTTATACACAATATATATTGGTCATTCCATGCCAACTCACTCACTTATTTCCCGGCAATCTCCGATTTTTCTTAGATTTAGAAAGCATGAAATAAAGTGTATAAGGGTGTCTCTCAAGACATTTTAATTTCATAATGTCCTTGGCATGGTTAACGAACTGCGTATCAATAGCTTTTGTTTTCACAGGCGACCTCAGGCCATTGTACATGCATGTCAAACAGATCTGACTCCATCAGTGGTTTTTCACATAAATTATGTAGCCAGTTGATGTTACTAAAAACCCTGGGCAAACTCACGTGTAATCAATCTTTTCAGATCTATCTGAAAATGTGTACAGTATGTACCTTACTGCATTCTTATTACAGTTTAGGTTTCTCTACAAAGCAAACTTTACCTCATCATTATAAGTAACATCTTTTCATAGCTAAGACCACCGTTTGTTGAGTATATCCAGGGTTATTCTATACCTTTACAACCTTAACTTTTTGAAATTCATCTGCGTTTGAAAATCGTTTCACCAACAGCTTGTGTTTCCAGGGATATGTTTTATGACATACGTTTGGGAGAAATGTTATAGCTTTTGCTTGCTCTTAATTCAAGACCGAAACTGAAATGACTGGGGAAGATCTTGCAGAGAACCAAAGACTTTACCCGAACACGTGTTTTTAATATAGATGGTGGAAAGCGCGATATATTATGCACAACAGGTTGCAATGCTTACGCTCTGAATCCGCCCGTTAAGCCTTCATAGCCCAATGACCGTGCCCTAGTTAAAACATTTTGTTGTGTATTTCCTGATGACGAAAACATTTCTCCTTTGTCCTACTTAAAGTCATACCCAGGCCAGTTTCCATCTTAAACCCTTCGCTGTGAGGATTGGACGACTCTAAATGGAGGCAATATGATGTTTTACATTATGAAACATTCACAGTCCAACAGCCACCCTTTAAAGATGAAATCCGTTCTTATTGCAAGAGGAAGCATAGTTTTGCAGATAATTCTGCTTGTGCACTTAAACTACGCATCAGGTAAGTGGTGTTACTTGGATTATGACTATGATATAATGGCATGTGGTTAACATAGTTATTTGTTCACTGAAGCCTCAGATACTCTTACAGGTAACACAAGTTTGCCAGTCAATGGACTACAGCTGAACTCAAATACAAACAGGAATATGGTATCGCCATAGTGTAATCCTAAAGGCGGTCATCCCGAGTGGATGATAAGATGGTGGTGGATCTTTCAAGAAAGTACTACTGTAAAATAGGAAATTAGTCCTGGGTGCAAATATGCCGAATCTGACCAAAAATGACCTTTCCGAAATTAATTTTACTAAGCAGTAAGTTCACACATTAACACAGATGGGGCCGAGAGGGGGGGGGGGGGGGGGGGGGGTGAGGGTGCAGATTCTAATCCGAATTCAATTATACCAAGATTTCCTAATTCGGTAAAAGATTAATTACATACTCGAAATCATTTCCTATTCTACAGTAGCTAGCGTAAGTGATTCATCAATAAACTGAACGAAACCCCTTTTCAAATCGCCTATCAATGATAGAAGAAATAGAAAATATCTCATGATTTTAAAAACTATTTTGAAGATACAGTGTATTCGTATTTGGTCCTGAAATATCTTAGTTACACTCCAAACCCTACCTGAGCAATATTGAGTTTTTATATGGTGCTCTTTGTACGTTAGTTTCAGAATGAAAAGACATTGCGATTAGAATATGCTGTCTGTTTATTAGCTGTAGCAACTATGTGAAAATTGCCCTTGACACGGTGCCAATCTGAAGCCCTCCCTGGTACAAAAGCATTCATAACAACATTTTCACAGTACATTTAACGAAAATAAGAAAACAGACCAAATGATATAAGATATATCAATAGTGAAAGTTTAAACACGCAAAAAGATATTAATGCTGTATAATCTATTAACATTATCAAGGTAAAAAAGGAATGATCATGATGTTTTAAAACCTCACGTGGTACACCAAGTATGACGTAATGGTGCATGACATATAAGCCTTCTTCCTCTTGTATGATATAATAATCCTCATGTGTAGGTAAGCTGTATCAAAATTTAAGCACTTACATTAAATATGAAAAGTTATTAAACTAAGTTGAAAGCTACCAAAGTTAAGACTAAATAACTGCAAATACAAATACAAATATTGTAATATTTACAACCTAGTGAAGTTACAAAGCCGTGCGACGTTGAAGTGTTATGAATTGTTAATTCACATATCGAACACTCCTAGAGTTCAAAATGGGCGGGTTTTCCCAATTTTCCATCTGTTTTGCTAAAGGGTACCTTTACCTTAAAGATGCAATTAATGATAATTCCTGAATTGCCAAAAGCGAAGCATTATATTACAAACATGGTACAAGCAACTCGGTGGATTACAATGTACTAGACCTAGACATACGTAGAGTACATACGTGGTCTGACACTACATCAGTAGCATGCTTGATATAAAGGGCATATAAAACACATTCGACAAGAAAATGTTTCCAAGTTGGCGAAGTTTTTAAGTCTCATGACATATGTTCACGACTTTTCGGAGTTAATAGCTAATAGTAATGATGGATTATATTTGCCAGCTTTAATCAATTCAATGAAACTAGTGTATTACATTAATCCAGTTTCTTTCTCTATTTACAACTGGCTAGTCACCAATTAGCCTATTGAAATAGAGTAACACAGTGGTTAGATCGTTACTTGCCAGTTGTAAATGGTGGAAAAAACCGGAGTACCCGGCGAAACCTGTGATCGCTTATCCCTATACCACTGGTATCTAAACTTTCACCTCTTCAATTGAGTCTATCTGGATGGAATTTGTCCCAGGGTATATTTTGACTATGGTGTTTCACGGATCGAAGGCCCAGTATATAACAAATCAATCCTATCTTTCGGCCATTTTGTTTTTGTAGGTTTCTTTTGTCCGGATAACCACACGCTGGTCGAAAGCAAATGCTATAGGATAGTCACCTCTATAGAACTCTCCTGGAACAATGCGAAAAAAGCATGTGTCGATGACGGAGGCCACCTAGCGGTGATATCTGACACTAAGGCCAATAATGAACTAGCTTCGCTCATGAGGATGAATAGTGTTTTAGACGCATGGCTCGGTGCCAGACTGACAGTGACGCCATGGCGATGGGTGGCAGGTACGTCGCAGTTGCATTGCGTTTCGCTGGTTAGCTTGTTTGTTTATTTTTGTTTGTTTGTATGTCTGTATGTAAGTTTGTATTTTGTCTGTTTGTTATTTGTTTGTCCGCCTGCCTACGAGTGTATATGAATGACAACTAGGCCAATACGCATTACATGTCAAATACGGACATATTCAACCCGTACAAAAAGAGATACCAAATGCATGTATTTTGAATACATCTTATAATCATTGCAATATACAGTGATGCATTTCCACTGTGGCATGTATTGGGTGTCAACGCTTTCAATAAATATTACTGATCTATACTGTACCTTTCGAGAAAGCTAGCATCTTTAATGGAACCGATAAAAGTCACGCAGCTCACGCCTTTTTACATCATCTGTATTGCATGCATAGTGAACATCACTTCAATCTTGCATGATTTGGTTACCTGCACCTAAATAGCTGAGACCGCTTTCTCTCACCGTCCCCAGAAAAAAATAACAAGTCGTTCGCAAGTGTTCCAACACGTACGGTTGTAGATGAAAAGCATCAATAGTCAAAAGGCGGAGCCAAGTTATTTATGAACTTGTGAGGGAACCGGATGTATAAAGAACAATAACATTATAGAGGAAAATAATTTATAATGACTAGATTTGTATCATTTTTGTAGAAATGAAACAAATATCGGAATTCTAGGCGCAAGCTGGAGACTTCGAAATCTCTTGGGTGCGAAGCTACTTGGGTACGCATCAGTTTGGTCACGAACAAGTTTGGTTACGAAGTCTCCTGATTTCATGCTATACACATAGTAGACTAGTGCCAGTCCTATGAGCCGCTTCACGCCAATAATAGATGGAGGGCGATACCAGTCTCTAATCCGTGACGTGATTGTGAGACTGGCGCTAGTCTATACACATAGTATTTTTTTCTTAGTAATTTTCCTTCCTATACTGAAAAATATACTTTGTGTCCGCTTAAAATATTTTATATATTTGAAAACTTTATGCTAAATTAAAATAAGGAAGGCACGATTTTCCGCGGCAAAGGCAACATTTATATTATAACCAATCAGAATAGAGAAGTATATTCAGTCCGGTCTCAGCATTTCCAACATGGCCGTCCGGACTATAGACATTTGAAACCGGCTTCCCAGATACTGTATGCGTGGCCTGAGGGCCCCGCCAATGACCAGACTCCCTGCATGCTATTCTGGTGCGCATCAAAGCTTCCGTGGCCTGTGATTCCTAGAAGGCAGCACCTTGGGGCTCAAGCTACAAAAATAATTTCGGAATTATCATGTGTAATAATCTCATTCTTGGTTGATCGGCTTCGCCTCGCAAGAAATCAGAGTGCACCACAGTTTTGCTAAGGCTAATCTGTCACTAGACGTGCATACCTGATGATATACCTCACTTGCTGCATTCTACAGGTGATCCAGTGTCGGTTCCCATTGGATGTTATCGGGATGATACTGACCGGGATTTACCACACTTAGCTTATGAGGATGACGTTGACCGAGGCAAGTGTCCAGCATCATCTAGACTCACGCCGGGCAATTGCACAGCGACCTGCTACTCTAAAGGATACAATTACGCAGGAACTCAGGTCGTGTTATATCATATGGTGTAGTATGTACTTGTATAGCGGGCCTCCCATAATAGAAGCTCGATTTGCGTTTAAATCCCCAGGCCTACCTAATTAATTAAAACGTGGGAAATATACACAACTTACACATAGAAATGAACGACGAATTGAGTACTCAATCATTCATTTCAAGGTGGCAAACTGTGTACCGTGAGCTATTTAAAAAACGATTTTAGCGAGGGTCTTTTGAATGCAGAACAAAACACATCTGAGCTAGAATGCATTTTATCTGTAACGTTTCTTTACATGCAGTACCATTGCAGACTCAGGCACTAATGTATGCACATGTTTGTTTCATATCCTGCTACGTCACAGGGAAACCACCAATGCTGGTGTGGAAATTCTTACGGGAAGCATGGGAAGGTGCCAGATCTGTCGCAGTGTAACAAACCTTGCTGCGGTGACACAGAAGAAACATGTGGTAATGAATGGACGAACTTCCTCTACAGTTCAGGTAAGAACCCACTTATAACGCAATATCAAGTGAACTTGCGATGTTCTAACTTAAGGGGATGTTGTCTTATTTTGAGGCATAACACAGATTCTTAATGTTTCCATAATATCACCACTGACCGGGTTGGAATCCCGGCCAGGACATGTTTAGAAAGCTAGTCAGTGGTTTTCTCCGGAGAAAGTCGCGAGTGACTTAGAGTCAGGTGGTAGTTTTCTCTGGATACTCCAGTTTCTTCCACCTGAAAATGTAAGTAGTTGCAATTTAGCTAGCCTTAATATGGCAGAAAAGAGACGATAAGCAAATGTCCAAATTCCAAGGTATATTCCATCGAAGCGTTCTTTGCTTTTGTGTCGAATTTTTCAGAAGAAAAATGAGCAATTCTCATTTAATTTTTTTTTGTGTTATACTGCAATAATTAATTGAACAATTACTGCCATTTAAAAGTATTGTACAGAGATTTAGTATTCTACAGTTGGCCAAATTCAGTTGTAACCATGTATTATCACATCTTAGCCATTATCTTATAACAGTGGTATTGGAACTCCAGACTGCACGTGTGGGCAAATATGTTTCAATACGAAATCAGTACTTAATCTTTGAGCATAACGTTGAAGATGCTTTTCTCACAGTACGATCACAGTGCAGTATTAGAAAGTCCATGAGAACGATAGATAGATAACCAGACAGACAAGTAGTAAGACAGACAGACACTTACACAGACATACATACGTACATACGTACATACATACATACATGCATGCATGCATACATACATACATACATACATACATACATACATACATACATACAAACAAACAAACATCCATACATACGCACACACCTACATATGTATGCATATGATTATACATATGTAGTAAACGTGATGTACTTTGCATTCTATCAGGTATCTTGCCCATATTCAAAATCTTTAGAGTCCTATGTATGTGTTGTAGGTGGTTACTCGTCGTGGGGCGGAGGGGACCCGAATAACCATGGTGGTCGTGAATATTGCGGGAGTTGGCTGAGTGATCTAAGATGGAATGACGGGGATTGTAGGGAGCGCCTTTACTACATTTGCGATCTAGGTAACCTACTCACGGCTTCAAAATATGCAAAGCCTATTTATACTGTGATCTGTGGCTTTTTTGTATGTTTTGTTATGAGCCATCAATACTGTGTATTGCGCATTGTAAGAGTGTTGTTACTAGTTTATAATTCATTTAACGTAAATTTGGTAATGTTAAGATACTATCCAAGAGCAGCAGAAAAGTCAAAATTTTGCAAAATGCTAATTTCGTTATTGTGAACTTTTAGAATTTCAATATCAAATTCTGTTTTTAGGGAACTCACAAAATATATCATGTGTAAATCGAGGGAAAAGCTTCGTCTTCTCAAATGGAAAGTGCTATTATATAAGTTCAGATCCAGCCAATGTCCTTTCGTGGTTCGAGGCCAGAAATGACTGTATCTATAAACGCGGAGATCTTGCTACGATTGGCAGCAAACAGACAAAGCAAACTATAGATGCGATGATAAAAGGGGCAGGAATCACGACGAGGTGTTGGCTTGGTCTAACTTGGTCTACGTTGAGCTGGACGACAGGTATGTATCATACACTAGTAATATACAATGGTGTATGTTCACGGAATTGAACATAATGGTTATCATCAGAAATATATCACACCATGTTGTTTTTACCTTTTAGGTATTAATGATGTATGCTCCTGTTTTCAAGTTTAGGAAAGGAGCATTTCTTATATACCACTCTGAATAAACTTACTACTTTTAATAGATAGTGCCCAACCCCTCCTCTAATCCAAGAGTCATAATGGGCCCGGCAAGTCTGTTTGAATATACACTTCTTCCGTTAAATTATAAAGTAGGAAATTGATTCTGTTTTTCGATATGTGAGAATGGATAATTGAACATTAAACGCTTGGTATTCCATTTTCTAATTTTCTGTCAATTTTGAAAATAACGATTTTGTATTTGATAGCATATCTCTGATGACAAAACTAAACTGATTGGGACATGCGAAATTATGGCAAGGATATGGTGTCATTCCAGTCAATTAAATGGTGATGGTTGTAAACTCAGATATCTGCCCCCATTGCCACAGTGTTTTCAAATTGTGATTTTTACGCTGTTGATGATACCAGACACTGTCTAATGCATTGTTCATATCTAGAAGAAGATAGAGTACACGTGTACAAAGGTATCTATGATATATGCCCAAAGGCTAGGTCATTTTTTGAGAGGCTGCTAGGCACGTCAGTAGCTGACTTAGAAGCTTATGAAATGATGAATGCATGGGTTATTGCCGGCATGACAATTTGAAAGTATGTGTACAGGAAAGTAGTCTCGTCCCGCACTGACAAAGGTTAGGTCTTTTGATCTATTCAGATTTAATGAGTGATTTGAACAGATCTCA
>OZ012689.1:32505527-32515527 GCA_963942565.1 Maea johnstoni
TCAACCATCAGAGCATCAATGAAATAATGCTTGCAACTGAAGCAGTTTATAAAAGAGATATCCCAATCACATCTGCCATCAGAGCATCAATGAAATAACGCCTGCAACTGAAGCAGTTTATTAAGAACTATCACATAAACTATCAGAGCATCAACTAAATAACCCTTGCACCAGAGTTTGTTTATAGAGAGATATTACATCAACCATCAGATCATCAATAAGATAACTCGCGCACATGAGTCAGTTTATTAAGATATCTCACATCAACCATCAGAGCATCAACCAAGTAACGCCTGCACCTGAGGCAGTTATTGAGAGACATCGCATCTATAATCAGAGCATCCATCTATGAAATAACCCCTGCACCTGAGTTAGTTTATAAGGCCATATCACATCAACTGTCATAGCATCAATCACATGACATAAGCATCTGAGGCAGTTCATGAATAGATAGCACGTCAGCAATAACTGCAATGAGGCTTGTTTCTAAGTTAGTTTATGAGGAGATATCACACCAATTATAAGAGCATCAAAGAAGTAAGGCCTGTACCTGATTCAGTCTATAAAGATATCACATTACCCTGCAATTAAGTCAGTTTATGAGGAAATGTTGCATCAACCATCGATATTATAGCATCAATGACATGACACTTGCACTTGAGGCAGTTTGTGAAGACAGAGTACATCAAACATCAATGAAATAAGGCCTGTACCGGAGTTAGTTTGAGGATATTGGCACTAAATGGCCTTTATGTGCCAATGTGCCTTTAAGCACCCATTCATTTCAAGAAGAGATACCACAACAACCATCAGAGCCTCAATGAATTGCCTGCACCACAATCAGTTTATGGGGAGATATAACTCCAAGCATCCAGGATATAACGCCTGCATCTGAGGTAGTTAATGAGGATATGTTACATCAACGATCCTAGCATCCATGAATAAACAGCTGAGGCAGTTTGTAACAATTTCACATCAACCATCAGATTGTCAATGAACTCACCGATGCACCTGTGTCAGTTCATGAGGACATGTAACGTCAATCATCAGGGCATCAATGAAATAACCCATGGACCTGATGCAGTTTCTGAAGAGATATCACATCAGCTATCAGAGCATCATCATAATGCTGCCCACACCTGAGGCAGTTTATCAAGAGACATCACACCAAACATCAGTGCAATAACTAGATAACAGGCAGCTTATGAAGAGATACCATAATCAGATCAACCATCAGAGCATCAATTACATAATGCCTACACCTGAGGCAGTTTCTGAAGAGATTATGCATCATTCATCAGAGCATCAACTAAATAATGCCTGTTCCTGAGTCAGTTTATGGGATGTCACATGAACCCTAAAAGCATCAATGAAATAAACCTGCATCCAGAGGCACTTTATTAAGAGACATAACATCAACCATATGTATATTTTGTACCATTAGATACAGTCAATAAATACCATACCATACCATACCATAGCATCAATGTAATACTGTAAAGATCGAAATATTAGCGAATCTATATTTAGTGATTTATCCGTTTTTCCATAATAGCGGATCGTAATACTAGTATTCGCATATGAACCATCTTTAATATTATCTGAAATATCTTCTAGCTAAATTGTGGTATTAAAAGACCAATTTGTTGAATCTTTGAGTTCATGTTGATATGGAATCATCAGTAACTTTTTGTGCAAATGTTTTCAATTGCCCTACGTAAGTGGCGATAAAATGGATAGGTAAATATGTATAAAGATAATGTAAATAAAATGTAAAAAAGGTTACAGTTATAGCCTTAGCTTTTGTCAGGATATTAACATGCTTCGTTTCTTAGTGACAGAAAGTTGAAAATAACACTCATCTGTTTAGGTGGCTCACTGGGTTGGTTTGTGCATATAAGTTCATTTTGAGGTTATTCACGTATACGAAAGCCTACATCCTTATCAGAATGAGACCAAGTGTTACTGTCTAGGCCATGACTGAACCTCTCATTGGCTTGCACGCAAACAGGGAAAGTTTTGCTCTTTTCTATGTTAAATTTCACCAAGCTTTGGTCGCTTCAAACATGCCTTTTTTACAGCATATATTAACGATTTTACTCAAGATTTGATATATTAATTTGCTACGAGTATCACAAAGGGAAGAGTATTACAGTTTTTCCACTATTAAATTCATGCCAAAGTTATGCAATCTAGAAGTGGAAAATAAACGTTTTCTGATCTTGGAAAAAGAATCTAAATTAATTCATGAATTTTGAATGGAGCAAAAATTTGATAGTGTGATACCCATCCTTCTGTACTGATCTATACATGAAATTTGATTGTTCTGTGTCTGTATTGTGTACAGGAGCCCACATTAAAACACTGGAGCCCAAAATCAGTTTGGCAGGCCCTCGAATGAGAATGAGATTGCCTCACCAATCTAAGAAGAAAAATGTCTTGCAAAAGTAATGGCAAAACAATAATGTGTCATCATGTAGGTGTAGGTTTCGCCTCTGATATAAAGCAAACCACGTCCTTTATGAAATAAAATGATTCTGCACTCAACGAGAATCTGGCTTGTCCACGCCCACGTCCTCAGACTTGGGTAGGCATTTTGCATCCACTTACAACCAAAACATACAGGTGCAAGTTTACAGTTCCTCCAATAAGTATATAGAAAATATCCTATTTCCTCCTATAGCAGAAATCTGACCAAGATATTATAAATGCGGTTTTCCTCCATTAGAGTTTATTTTTCTTGGAAAATTACTTGTATGGTAGTAAATGATTACTTCAAGGCCACACTTTTTACCAAAATGCTTTAATTAGGTTGACGATATCCAAATATTCATGTATTTTAGCACTGCAAGCAATGGTTACTAGTATGTAACATGTGTGGTATATAAGTCATTTATGTAATGCATCCTGCGTCTGTTTCCCCTGACATGAAGGATCTTAAATCGGAAAATGATTATCCTCTTAGTCCCCAGATGGCGCTTCTATTTCAACACTTTCGCTGGCTCAGCAAACGTGTGGATTTGGCTACAGGTTTCTACTGCTGTGAAATATTATTGAATGAAATATCACATTATTCTCTTATTTATATTTCAAAACTAATGTCCGTCGTTAAACATGTGTTTACCTGTTTACGTATTCAAAACATGTTTGGAAAGCAGGCAAAAACAAGAGGCGGTTCCTACAAGGAGTTGTACATTGAGAACATTATAGTGAAGTATTGACTTCTTTTCTAAGGTTTAACGGATAAATCAGATGGTTCAACAGACTCACGAAGACTTTGAAAACGCTCACTTTTTTCTTTCATATTGCATTTATGTTTTATGACGATTTAATTGAATTTCGTTGGAATAGAAACTTGCCAAACACCTTCGACATGATTTCATGAAAGTGCACGAATGTATTGTTTTCCTAGATATTCCAATGTTCCTTTAAAAGTTTCAAACCTTTTGGAGATCATTACAAATTTGATTAATATTTTTTTTTGCATGAGGATGTCTTTTTATATATCTCCTTTATCAAATGTCAATAACGATTCCTATCACAATTATTAAAAGAAAATGTGAGGTATGTATATTTCCAATATTATTAGTTGTATGTAATTCTATTTTGCAACTCACCATATAATCATCAGTCTTTACTGTTGGTCGGGCAACACAGAGAACCGGGTCACCTTAGTTAACATTGAACCAATATCTAATAAAGTATGTATGGACAACGCGTGACTGTTTGGGTAGAATATTTGAATACATGTATCTAAATGTTCATCTTTCTAAACGTATGAGTATCTACATACGAACTGTATTTTCTGAGCCTGTCAAGTTCATGTCTACACGATAAAAAGTAAATTAAACGTTTTAGAGTAAAGCGTCAAAATATCTTTCTCTCACATTCACTCACTCTCACAGACACGGTTTTAAGATATATAAATATATATATATATATATATATATATATATATATATATATATATATATATATATATATATATATATATATATATATATATATATATATATATATATATATATATATATATATATATATTAACGTGCTAGAAATAATTTGAAATATAAAACCTCACCAAAATATATGCCCCAAAAATATGATCTTTATTATTATTATTGTTATTATTTTATTTATCTATTTTATTATTATTATTATTTTTTTTTTTGGGGGGGGGGGAGGTTATACGATATCACTGCGAAGGGTGAATATATAGCCGCTATACGAAGCAAGGGAATCATGAGTTGCATTGATTATCGATGTAAGGTGGGTAAATATGGGAGCGAGTATGCGGAAAAATGACCAATCACTGTTGTCTATAGGGAATCGCTACGAATGACTCGGCAACAACGTAGAAGAATACAACTGCTGAATGTAATACTGTATAAAATAGTATAGCGCATGCGTGGAATACTTTCACTTCAGTCATCAACAAGATAAACGGACGTATTAACCCACATCTGACTAATACCACTCAAAGATAGTGATCACATTGACGGCACTTCAGCTGGGATAATTCTTATAGGCCACGCCCCCTTTCCTTTGTCCTGTCACCCCAATATGCAGTTTTTATAGCACCCATAACCGCGATACCCATCATGCGCAACAGGTTGCGGCGTTAACTGTCTGAACCCGCCTGTTTACCTGTGCCTTCATGCCCCAATGACTGTGCCCTAGTTGGGCGAAGCCTTTCTTTGTATTTCCGCGCAGCCAAAAAGCTCGCTGTACCAGCATTGCGTTGAGTCACTCAAGTCGCTGGTGCGGGGACACTCCTCCTCTGCCCTACTTAAAGTCATACCGAGCAACATTCCATCTTAAACCCTTCACTCTGAGGATTGTACTGTTATAAATGGATGCAATACGCTGTTTTACATTATGACACATTTTAATAATCATCACAGTTCTACAGCCAACCTTTGAAGATGACATCGACTATCATTACAAGGAGACGCCTAGTTCTATGGATAGTTCTACTTGTGAACTTACACTACGCTTCAGGTAAGTGTTGTTAGTTGAATATTACTATGATATTATCATATGTGGTTAACTACGTTATTAGTTCACAGAAGCCTCACAAATACTCTAATTAAAGGTAACTCAAGTCAATGGCCAATCATTTGACTACAGCTAAACTCTAATGCAAAAACAGGAACTGGGTACAGCAATATATACTAAATTTATACTAAAGGCGACCATCTCCAATGGGTGATAAGACAAGATGATGAGGGTGGATCTTGCAAGGAAGTAACTGCTAGTGTTAATCATTCATCCATAACCATTAACCAATCCTCGTTTCCATCTTCAAGTACAACCAATTTTCGTTTCCGTCATTATCATTAATGTGAATAACTTATTATGGTACACATTTTTTTTATTTTTCGTATAAACGTTTGAAGGAAAGAATCCGCTAAGCCTTCTATCATTTCTCCTATTCATATACATTGACCTCGCACAACCCACTTATGGATGAGCAAACAAATTGCTCAGGATATGTCAATCAAAGGGTGGTAAAGCGAAAGTACGAGTTTACTGAGTACTGATACCATACCTAGTATATTTGCTTACCCTAAGGATTGTACTCTAGGTTCGTCATCTTTAACCCATTCCGGAGCCGTCTGTGACATATCAAAAACAACTTAACAACAAAGTAAAAATTCCGGAAAAATTGCCTAAGTTGCTTTTAATTGGTTACGCAATTCCCATTCGATTGCGTTTTTAAATATTACTTCGAATTCAATGGGTCATGTTGAGAGTAAGCAGACCACGTGTTCACTCCAGTTTCAAATGGGTTAAATAAAGTTATAAAAGCAACAACCCCATATTCACTGAGCCGTGGCATACAGACTGTAAAAACAGGTCTTCGACACGTTGCCAATCTGAAGGCCTGCATGGTACAAAATTATTCATTAAAACAACATTTCCATAGTACATTAAACGAAAATACGATAACAGGCCAACTGATATGAGGGAAATCAAAGGCAAGTGTCTACACACGCAAAAATATAAATATTGTATAACCTATAAACGGTATAAATGTAAAATGAATGATCACGGTGTCTTAAACCAAGCATGACGTGCATTCATATATCCAACACGCCAACAATTTTAACAGGGCGACTCATCCCAAATTTCCTTCTATTTTGTTGAAGGGTTACCTTGACCTCAAATATTCAATTGCTTGCTTCGTGAACTACTCGAAGGATAACTAGACATTGACATACCCAGAGTACATACGTGGTCTGCCATTGCATCTGTAGTATGTTAAATACTGTATAAAGGGCATACATATTCGACAATAGAATGTTTGCAAGCTGGCGAAGTTATTTTTCTTCTTCCAAGTTGTCTACGCAACCTTTTTGTTTTTCTGTGCTTTTAGTGTAAAATGGTGGAAACTATTTTCCAGCTTTTACCAATTCATCAAAATTAGTGGATTTCATTATTGGCCCATAGTTTGAAATTCACAACATTCCTAAAGAGTTTAAATCCAATTATTTAACCAAGCAGTTGATCCTTTACATCGAGGCAGTAGGTAATCAAAGTACTTGACATACCCGTATTTCCCATTGCATCCTTTTACCTGGTACTGATTACTAACGTCACCTGTAGTGACCTGATGTCGTATACGTCATGCCCTATTTCTTACATGGCTCTGTCTGTGCTATACGTGTCTGAAGGTAAATAATATATTAGGGTCAGAGTTACTATGCAGAACATTTCTTCTGACATCCAACAGATCACAGCACTCATTACTGAAACCACTCTGTGTATTGTTGTAACTTCGCCATTTAAAGTATAAAATACAGATGTCAGACATCTAAGTTTACTATTGGTCCACATACGGACAGAGCTAGTCGCATACCACATACTATCTATAAAAGATGCCGATTAATTTGTATAATTTACGACTGAAATAAGTCTTCCTGGTTCATGCGTAGAATCCTGTAGCCATTTCATAGTCTTGATATTACCTCAGTGACTCGAAAACTACACAGATGGCGCCTCTTACTACTTTAACTTTGGGTATACGTGTGCTCTTTGTTAGTATGTGCATCGTACTCCAATTAAAACTAAAATTGACCCTTATGCTGCTGGTGGCTAATTCGGCCAATACAAACTAATGCAGAAAACCTTTGAAATGACTCAAACCGGAGTGCATGGATACTCATCTGAGAGAACTCAGGGAGAGCTACCCAATGAATACCAACATGACAGGTGTCGGATGGTTTTCAGAAATATTTGCATCCTTGTACTTTGGGCGAAAGTAGCCTCAGCATTGGAAGGGTTAAGGTTCTCTCAATTTCTATTATTAAAAAAGGTAGATAGTCATATAATTGCATAGTTTATTCGCATGTTGTGATCGAGCTTGGTTAAACATTCAATAATTCTCTGATTATATACATGTAAATCCAATGGCTGAATTCCTGCTTAATTGCAGTACATTTCGGTTGATAATTTATTTTATGTGACAGTCACCGATAATGACACACTGAAGATTTATTTCAGAGAGGGTTTAGAATCAATGAATTCATCTAAGATATGTGGTGCCATCTATTAGATGTGAGAAGAAATATCCTATAGACGGACATTTATCTCTATCATGAAAGCTTTGAATCGTATGCTTTAAAAAACACAACAAAAATATTTCTTTCCAATGTTATTTCGTAGGAATTAGATAATACATATCATCAATTACTATCGTCTTTTGTATTTGCCACAAAAAGCGCTATTACCAGTCTAACAACACCAACAACGAAAAATAATGAACTTAAGTTAGTTGTTGTGCTATATTTTTTATATCATTTCCTTTCGTATTTTCTGTTTGGTCATTACAAGTGAACAGACTAAAGTTATAACTTTGATTTGTATTTGAAACATCCATCCAAGACTGCATGATCAAGTTACTTCGTTTACCGTCACTGCTTTGTAATACAATGGTTTAATCGTCAATTGGCAGTTGTAAATTGCGGAGGAAACCGGAGTAGCCGGCGAAACGTGACCGACTATCCCTAAATCACTGGCACCTTTCTCACATACCTCCAGCAGTGAAGCAGCGAGCAGTCAATGGCAAGATCTTAGACCACTCAGCTCTCAAGGCAGGTCCTATATAACTCAGATCTTGATGGACTTCGTCCCAGAGTATATTTTTACTATGGTTGCTCACGGATCCAAGCACAGTATATAACAAAACAATCCTAACTTTCGGCCATCTTGTTTTTGTAGGTTTCTTTTGTCAGGATAACTACACACTGGTAGAAAGCAAATGCTATAGAATAGTCAACTCTACAGAACTCTCCTGGAACGACGCGATAAAAGCATGTGCAGATGATGGAGGCCATCTAGCGGTGATATCTGACACTAAGACCAATAATGAACTAGCTTTGCTCATGAAGATGAATAGTGTTTTCGACGCATGGCTCGGTGCCCAAGTGACAGTGACGCCATGGCGATGGGTGACAGGTACGTCGCAGTTGCATTGTGTTTTGCTGGTTAGCTTGTTGGTTTATTTGTGTTTGTTTGTTTGTCTGCCTGTATGTTTGTGTTTGTCTATTAGTTGATTAATAGTTTGTTTGTCGTCCTGCCTACGAGTGTATCTAAATGGCAGCCACGCCAATACGCATTGAGTGTCAAATGGTACATTCAACCCATACTAAAGGAGAAATTAACTGCATTTATGTTGAACGCATTTCATAATCTTTGCATTTTACCGTGATGCATTTTCACTGTGGCACGTATTGGATGTCAACGCTTCCAATAAATGTTAATATCATCTTAAATCTACCACTTGAGAAAGCTAGCATCTTTATTGGAACCAATAATGACAAACGTTTGGCGGCTCACGTCTTTTATATCATCTGTATTGCATTATAGTGAACATCACCTTGATCTCGCAATATTTTTAAACACTTCTAATGCTAAGGATACTTTCGTCCGAAGCTCAAGAATTCAAAGATTTGTAAAAACCATCTAAACCCTGTCACGTTGGTATTCGTTAGAAAGCTCCCACTGAGTACTCTCAGATGAGTACCAATATGCCAGGGTTTTGGTCATTTTCCCTCCTTTTGCGTCTTTTGGTATTGCCATAGTTTGTCACCACCAGCATAAGGGTTAAACTTGGTTGCCTCATTACATTAGAGCACTTTCTCTCACCGTCTCCAGAAAAAAAGTCATTCCAAAAGTCCTTTGGCCAGATTCCCTGCCTGGTGATCACCAAAGGTTTCTTGGCCTGTGCTTTCTGGAGGGCAGCACGTTGTGGTACAAGCCATAATGGTCATTGCGGCAGGATGGTGTGTGATTATCTCATTTTGGGTTGATCGGCTTCGCCTCGCAGTAAACCAGTGTTCAGTACAGTTTCCACAAGGCTGATCTATCACTATACGTGCATACCTGATGATATACATTACTTGTTCTATTTCTCAGGTGGTCCAGTGTCGGTTCCCAAAGGGTGCTATCGTGATATGCCGGATCGAGATTTACCACACTTAGCTTACGAGGATGACGTTAACCGAGGTACGTGTATAGCGCCATCTATACTCACGCCAGGCAATTGCACAGCGACCTGCTACTCGAAAGGATACAAGTACGCAGGAACTCAGGTATTGGCCTCTTATATCATACTGTAGTATGTACAAGTATAGCGGCCCACTTATAGAAGCTTAATTTGCATTTAATTTCCCGGGTCTACGTGGTTAATCAAAATGCGGGAAATATACAAATCTTACACATAAACGAACAAAAAATGAGTATTCAATTCAATGCGCTAAACTGTGTATGGTGAACTACTATGGAACGATTAATCAAGGGTAACAAAATACATCCGCTAAAATGCATTTGATTTGCTAATGCAATTACTATGTAAGCTAGATTTCATGACGTAAAATTGCAATAAACAACATCATACCATTTTCAAAACTGAAGGACTGTAATAGTGGGCATTGGTATTCACGTTTGAGGTTGTTTCCAATGCATACATACCTGTATGCATGCAACGTATATATAT
>OZ012689.1:32518027-32558027 GCA_963942565.1 Maea johnstoni
ATATGTGTGTGTGTGTGTGTGCATGTGACCTACAGTTGCCAATTTGCCCATACCTTTTCTTTTAACCTACCCTGTAGTCTTTACAACCCTGCCCTACTTTATTTTACAATACGAAATAGCGACTTTGGTTGATCCTAGAGCCTGTTATGTAGCTTCAAAAGATCTGCGAGGTCAGTTTTCAATATTTCCATATCCCCAGCGGTCTTCTCTGGAGAAAGTAACCTGTGATTTTGGGTTTTTGTCGGTGTTTTTCTTTTTCGGGTGCTCCAATTTCTTCCACCAGTTAGAGGGTAGTGGTGAGCTTTATATATTTTGTTTGCATACGTTGCCCGCATTCAGTTGTTACTGTGTATTGTTGCATCTTGACCATTACTTTACAAGGTAATATCAAAACGAAGGTACATGTGGAAAAATGTCTCAATATGAAATAAATACTTTCAGCATTAGACACATATATGCGAATGTGTGCGAATATTTACAAAATAAGTACGAATGCATAGGACGTACAAACACATATATAGGCCTCTTGTATGTCTAATTACGACCATATTCGTTAAAATACGAACATGCTCGACTAAAAGATAGCAAAATTCGTAACACTACGATTTTTGTTTAAATCACCATCAATTCGTGACTTCGTAAATTATTTTTGGCCAAATAACTTGTTATTTCATGATAAAGTGGGTCATGTAAACCTATATTGAACGTTTAAGTCAGAAGGTACATTCAATTTCGGTACGAAACTGTACGTCAAGGTACGAATACCTATGAAAATGTACGACTTGCCACAAATCGATGTTCAACAATCCACAATAATGTACTATCATTTACGAAAATACACGAACATATCAGAATAACTTATTTTTTCATGATAAAGTGGGTCATGTAAACCCATATTGAATGTTCAAGCCAGAAGGTACATTTAATTTCTGTACGAAAATGTACGTCAAGGTACGAATACATACAAAAATGGACGATACGCCACAAATCGATCTTCAACAATCCACAACAAACTTGTACGATCATTTACCAAAGTATATTCGACATATACGAATTGGTGCTCAACTGTGGACGTCAATGTCCGACACAAAACACATCATTAACGACCTAAATTTATGTCGCACACTAATGTTTTACATGTAAAACCTTTTTTTTAATCGCGGCTTTACCTACGAAAAGCTGAGAATAACTGCAAACAACCGCGATAAGGTAAGAAAAACTAAGACATTAGCTGTGAATTTGCAATTTCCATATCCTATATTTTATATATGTTTTGTAGGTGGTTACTCGTCGTGGGGCCGTGGGGAGCCCAATAACAGTGATGATCGTGAATATTGCGGGAGTTGGCTGAATGATTTGAAGTGGAATGACGGAGACTGTAGGGAACGCCTTTACTACATTTGCGATCTAGGTAACCTACTCACGGCTACACTATTTGCAAAGCACATTCATAAAGCGCTCTGCTGCCTTTTTCCTTTGTATGTTTTTGTTATGAGACACCACTACAGTGCGGTGTACATTGTGATAAAGTTGTTACCTGTTTGTAATCGCCCGAATTCATTGTAGAAATGTTGTTCTTGATGCAAATACTAAGAAATCATCATAGACAATAGACTAAGTGCATTAAACATCTCTGGAACATATATCGAGTAATCGGCTAATAGTTCTGCGAAAATGTGCATACCTTTACCTAGTATAATGACCTTTACATTATTCTTTAAGTCAGATATGACAACCTTATGTTTGTGATCGTCTAAGCACATGAACTAGGAGTATGTAGTAGAGTTTTTCAGGCTCAGAATAATACCTTTTCAGCATTTTGTTTTAGATTAACAGCACTAACATACAGGTCATTTTTAAGTGCCGATGTATACATGTTTAATTGATTGGTGGCAGTGTTTAGATACTATCCGGCGTAAGCAGAAACGCAATAGTTTTCGAAATGCAAATTTTGTGAACTTCGCAAATGTCAATACCAATTTTGTATTTTTCAGGAAGTTCACAGAATATATCATGTGTAAACCGAGGAGGAAAAGGCTTCGCCTTCTCAAATGGAAAGTGCTATTATATAAGCTCAGATCCAGCCAATATCCTTTCGTGGTTTGAGGCCAGAAAAGACTGTATCAATAAAAACGGAGATCTTGCGACGATTGACAGCAAACAGACAAAGCGAACTATAGATGCGATGATAAAAGGTGCAGGAATCACGACGACGTGTTGGCTTGGTTTAACTAGTTCTGCGTTGAACTGGACGACAGGTATGTATCATATCATCAGATATAGAATGGTACATATTTCCGGTATGATAGTTATTGATGTTAACGAAACTGAACATAATGATATTAATGGTTCAACAGACCAATTGACATTCTGTGCGTCATCAGCCGAATGTCTTTATAATATGCCGTTTTGTTTATTGGCAGTGATACATATAAAATGTGTAGCAATTCGATGTAAAATGCCTAGACACGCTGTTTGCAGTAATTCACAAGGTAGCAGGAAGCTAGGCTTTATTTAGCAATTCTGCTTCATTAACCCTTATACGTATACTGGTGACTTATTAATTTTGCCAATACAAACTGATACAAAAACCGCAGGAAATGGCTGAAACTGGCACACGGGTACTCACTTGAGAGTACTCTGAGCGAGACCTCACCAACGAATGCCAACATGAGAAAGTTCAGATGGTTTTCATATGGTGTTATATATGTTTGTGAGAAATGGACATCAGTCACCAAGCGTTCATAAGAATCGTTTATGGTTGGTTTACATTCCGAACATTAATGTTAGTACACACTGAACAATGTATCTACATGAAGATACATTGTTGTGAACATTCTTTTAGCATTGTTGTTTTACATTCACATTTATATACTAGTATTTCATGCATCCCTTGAAGCATATATGTAATCCTTGCACAGTCACTGCTCTATAGCCGTCATCCAAATGCGCTTTCTCTAATGTTTAGATATTTAAAGCATTTCTTTCCCGAAAGAGTTAATATCTTACGGTACCAAGGTATGGTGGAGTATTATGTGCTTACGTAAAGAAAAGTCCTTTGTATGAG
Source organism: Maea johnstoni (assembly GCA_963942565.1). Taxonomy (NCBI): domain Eukaryota; kingdom Metazoa; phylum Annelida; class Polychaeta; order Spionida; family Magelonidae; genus Maea; species Maea johnstoni. Next base: position 32,521,095 of record OZ012689.1, read on the forward strand.
GATGGCATTCAATCTGAATATTAAGAACGGAGAGCAACGGCTGTTTATGGAAATTAGATAGAAAAATAGAATACATGTTTGTTGATTATATATATGAGGATTAACAAATACCACATCGACATTTCTTTGCGCTAATCTTGCATTTGTACCATGAGAAGGAAAAAGTAAGTAAGTTCTGGCCATACTCTGGGTAGATTGCAACATTTCGAAAAAAAAACGTATATATAAACACACATGCAAATCCGGGCTTTGGGATTAAATGTGTCTGTTAGAATGTATTTTGGAAGAAATTACCTACTCTTATGGAATAGTTCCAATGGGTCTTTAATTGCATAGGCACATTGTACAGCCCTACAAAACACCGCATTATTGTTTTAGCGACCAAGTGGGAGTCGAACCTGAGATCGATACTTATATTTTTGTCAGCGGGATGGGGGACTGTCTGATTGTCAACTGGTCTATGCTGATGCAACTAATTTCTTGCTATCTCTTGTCACTGCCTTGGTTGAATCCTACTCTGAACATGTGAGGATGTTGCCAGCGAGTGAGAATTTAGCTCTTTGACTTTCCCCAAGTTCAAAGGGTTTCTCCACCTTTTACAACTGGCTTGTCACAATTTAGTCTGTCTATTACAGAAAGAGTTGCTACAACCTGAACTCCATGTTTATCTTTATGCATGTAACAGGCGTTGCCAATCCGTACACTAACTGGGAGCCAGATCAAGGTGATATTCAGAGAAGCCAGCCTCTCTACAAAGATGGCAACTGCGTGGCTCTGAGAACAACTTACGGAAAATGGAAGGTAGATGACTGCAGGAAGAATAAGCCGTATATCTGTCAAATACGTAAGAACACTCTTCATCATTCATATTACTATTAGTCGTTTTCATTTCACAATATGTTCGTCAACATTGAAGGAATTGTAGGATATATGACGACTGTAGCAAGGATATGCCGTATGTTGGTCAAATTGGAAAGCAGGTCCTGTAAAATTAGAAATACTCTATGTTCTTATTCCAGAAACTAATTGAAAACATTTGAGATAATTGTGCATTTCACTTCTACCGTCTGCAAGGCGTCTTTAAGTAGACTCTTTCTTAATTTTTTTCTGACTTTCCAGAAGACAAAAAAACACTTTACGACAATATTTCAAGTACATTGTTCGGTTTCTCGAAAAATCTTAAATATCTGAATCGTATGGCATACCGACGTGCCCTAAAGTAAGCATTAATGGAGTTCCATAAATGATTTATGGAATTCCATACATGAATTATGGAATTCTTTAAATGATTTATAGAATTCCATAAATGCTTACTTTAGGTAACTTCGGCTTGCCATGTAATCGAAGTCCTAATGAAGTATACTTGGCTGAAGACCACTATGAGGAGTTGGTCCTATTGGGTTACAAGATAATTCTTACTGATGGTCTTTACAGAAGTGCACTCCGCAGTAACTGTAATGGATACATTTTCTGAAAAAAAATTGGCCTCAAAACGATGATACATATTTCAAATCTTCCAATAGACCGCCGCCTCCGTTAGTTGTAGTTAGCTGGTTTGGCTTGACTCCGTTCTGTACTTTCTCAAGACTAGGATTTGATCGATATCTATAGACCGTTTTGAAATAATTATGACGTCAAATATTACATGTTCTTTCAAATCCAAATTTACTATCTTTAGTGATTTGAAACACCAGCATGTTACGTAATTCCTGTCAGACCAGCGTTAAGAAGATATCCGACTGAAATGTATCTTCTCAAATTTAATTTCGGAAAAATCCAAGCTTTTTACTACTTAATATAGATAGATATAAATATAGTTTAGAATGATTTTGTAATTCAATTTCCATAAAACGATATCGATATCATGTGTGCTTAATCATAATATATTTCATCTAATCTGTAGAGAGTCGTACAACAACTACGATCACAACAACTACGATCACAACAGCAACCTCAGAACCTGCTACAACAACCAAAGCAAATACTACAACTGTAACAGCTTCACCAGCAGCGTTCACGAAAGGTGAGATGCTTAGGCAATATATATATATCTATCTATATATATATATATATATATATATATATATATATATATATATATATATATATATATATATATATATATATATATATATATATATATATGAATATATATATATGTTTTGTATGTATTTATATATATATATATATATATATATATATATATATATATATATATATATATATATATATATATATATATATATATATTTATATATATATATATATATATATATATATATATATATATATATATATATATATATATATATATATATATATATATATATATATATGGTTATCACTTTTCGAGATTATAATATATTATTAGTTTACCTTGTTGTGACATTTGTACGCAGACACAGACATCGTGCCATCTACCAATTTCACAAGGATAGCGAGTGTATTATCAGCCCCCCCTAATGTTCTTTGAATTGCGATAAGCACAAAATGTTCTTGCAGTGCAGATCGGCTAAAACACGAGTCGTCAAATTCTAGTCGACTTAGGCAGAGTCCTCACTTAAATTCGCGTGTTACACACCTAACTTCATCCCTATTACTTCCTTTTATATTGTCCTCGAGATATGCACCACGTTTGTTAAACACCTATACGGTAATCAATGTCTAGCGACGTTACGACCAGCATTGGCTGCCATTTTGAAATCCCTCTGTTGCTATGGAATGCCCCTCATTACAAGGCACCGGAAGTAGAATGGGTCTACTGGGGTCCTAACTATGAGCGTTGTGAAAAGCATTGTTAGGATCCCAATACAGGATTAATATTGGAATTGTAACATTGACAATTATTAAAAGCAATGTTTGAGGCCCAATTCAGTTCATTGCAACAAACAAATTGACCACTCAGCTGCTAGATTCGGAGTGGAGCGGATGATAAAACTTAATACATATTTTTTTCAAAAACATTCCATGTGCATAAGGTAATCATACTGATGATATATTTGTCTTTAAGTTTTCAAGTTCCCCCAATATCGCGTGCCATTTTCCCTAAAAAGATAACAGCTTATCGATTATTTGGACCCGGTCTAACTCAGTTTCTATGTATTTTTTCATGATGTTTTAACTTGGTTAAGGTAGAACCCTACTCGATACACGGGTCATTTTTAAAACCTAAATATCTGAAAACTGAGTTTAATAAAGACAACGGCACTTATGCTATTGTAAAGGTTACATCTCATAACGAATAACGGTAAACTTTTGTGGCTGGATGTGTTTCGTTTTGTGGCAAAATGTCAAGACTCACCCTTTACTTGGAAATGAGAGTCTACCATATGATCATTATTGTAAGGTGCAAGGCCATACCTCAACAGGGGATCTGCACGATGAGTATTTCAAAAACATTTTTGAATGTTCCCATAAGCCTCAAAATGACTAACAGCACGTGGTTTACATAGTAGATGCTGATTGTCAGGTCCTGTCAGAAATCAAGGTACCTGTGACATTACCTTGCACCTATTCATAACTGTCATATTCTAAAATACTGGCTTCGAAGACTGTATCGTTATTCACTTTTAGCCAAAAAATGAGACAAAAAAAATGGTCTACCTCGAATGAATCTGCATGGTTAAAGTAGATGTCGTTTGGGAGCAATTTAACAAGGAAGACCCAAAGGGCATTGCTTTTTGTTCTCTTGACCGTACCAAAATAGAAAGTTGCTAGGTCAAGATTCGTGACGAGTGAACACCACCCATGTGTACCCTTTTGTTTAGATATTCATTCATAGGGGCCAGCCAAGGACACCATTTAGTGGTGATAATCTAGGTGTACTAAATTATCACCTTAAGGTGATGAGTACCATTGCATGCGAGTTAAAAGCCCCATCCCAAAACACACCTCACAGCAGCATAATCATATAACAAGATGTATCTACAGGTTCATGAGTGTTATCAGGGAAAGAATATCATAGTCAGCCGTCTGTAGTCAACCCATATTCTAATTCATTTCAATATTTACAACTTTTCACTCAAATGACATAATCTCATTACTTACGCAGGTGATGGTCACTACAGGTTCACAGTTACCTTAGGGATATCATTGACTATGCCCAATAAGAAGTAAATTTTTAATCTTTTACTACTAAAGATTTTTACAGGCCATAACATTGAACATTTTAGTGAGATATCTCGTGTGTGGAGGCATTGGAACCCCTTTGATAGTAGTGGACATACCTCGCTGATCACTTCTGAGCACTGGAAACAAAAGACAGTTGCACAAAGATACACATCGACGATCTCAAGACAATGGCTTGTGGTCAGGATGCTATAAATAGGTGCTAGCTATGAACACGTGAGGTTATCGAGTGTAGTTGGTGTGGAGATTTCTAACTAAAATTTTCAACGTTATAGCCTGTAAAAATCTTCAGCAGTAAAAAATCAAAAAAATACTTTTTATTGGGCATAGTCAATGATATCCCTAAGGTAACTGTGAACCTGCAGTAACCATCATCTGCGTAAAAATGAGAATATTTTATTTGAAAGAAAAGATGTAAATTTTGAAATAAAGCAGAATATGGATTGAATAATGACAGGTGGCGATGATATTCTCTACCTGATAACACTCAGGAACCTGGAGATACACCTAGTTATAGGCGTATGCTGCTTTGAGGTGTGTTTTGGGACAGGACTTTTAACTGGCTTGCAATGGTACTCATCACCTTAATATGGCATGCCTTACTGATATCTGGATTTGTATAAAGAAATCTTTTTCCAGCCAGAATTATAAGTAAAGTATTTACTTTTTAATTGCCAGATACCTTGATCTTGTTTGCCAATATGTATTTAATAAATTACGTATTATTGACCATACAATGTACTTCCCTTAATATATCATGTCTCTTGATAGTTACTAGTATTATGTATTGCAACACAAATCAAACACAGAGGAGCGAATATTCCTCTTATTACGAATCATTAGAGTATTTTTTCTGTTATAGCAGGTATGGATATGACCGCCATTATAGGGGGCGCTGCGGGCGGAGGTGTATTTCTACTCCTTCTCCTAGTGATAATTGTGGCTATACTAGTCGTCAAAAGGAAAAGGTAATGTTTTGAACATGGCTTCTTTTTGTATTTTTGCTGTGTTAGAGCTTGATCTTTATTAAGCATGTCATTGATCTTTCATTAAATTCTGGTGAATTCAGTATCATACAGTGCATCTGTTTTTGTATTAACATCTATATATAAGTAGCGAGTTTTACCGGCGGCTGGACACAGTTTTCCCAGCGGTTGTGCAAGGGCGGGTTGCACTGGTGGTGTTGATCTCTTCATTTGGGTGTGGAATTGTGCCTTGGACTTTTACTTTTTTTAATCTTGGCCGTTTAAGGCGATTATATTAGAAAATGTGGTTTAGGGGTTGTGCGCCCGCCACGCCATCTATTGTGATAGTGCGTAACTACAAGGTGGTGAACGTGATATGGATTCCCAATGCTAATGGCGTCAAACCGGTTCATTAGGGATTCTATTGTTTTGAGTGGATGAGATAGTTCACTCTCAACTTCCTGGTCATCATTCAGTATGGCTTGAAATCCAAACCCGTTCTGTGCATTTAAATGCAGTGCAGACACTCTATTAAACATTTATAAAATGTTTGACATTTCAGGATATTTTAGAGGAAGGGGTTTTAATATGACAACAAAGTTTGGCAAAGCTAGATATTGTGCATGCAACTGATTTGTTATTTAACCCTCATTTATCTGCCCATTGTATTAAGAGAAAGAATGGAACACTGCTGTCTCAGAGCACTCAAGACAGGCCACTTAGTTTGTGTGAGTCACTAGTGTTATTACTTGCTGACCCCAGAGGTCAGATAAGACTGCGCATGTCTAGGGCATACATCCGGCACTTGGCGTCCCTAGTGACGCCCAAGGCATGTCCTTACTAGATCTGGGCTGTGTAGGCAATTAGCACCTAATAAACTTGTCAAATGAAGCATTTAGTAAACATGGGATCCCACTGCCCGATCCCTGACCCTCCCCAGTCATTTTTATGTGCCTTTTACCAGTTTCGTAGAGGTTTTTGTTGCCCCACTTACGATCCCCCTCATGCCTAGGAAGACATGGGTCCTTTTGTTTTGAGTGATATTCATGATTGAATAATTAATTGATTTGAGTACATTGAAGCATATTTATACATGATAACTTGAGAGCAGAGTGTCCAGGAACACTTGGTGTGAGTAGAATTCGGGGTTACATTTTCTAAACCGTGATTTTCTTATTCTTTGTGCTGTATGGTAATTGCTCATTAAATATTCATGAAAAGTATTTTTTCCAAAATATTGAGCTAAGACATACGATGACTAATAATTCTTAGTACATATCTGCACTTTATCTGATATTCTTGGATTCATATCTTGTAATTGGTAGTCAGTATTAACTCACATGGCTAGTTCAGATCTTAACCCTTTCTCCCTGGACTTCCATTTAGAGTGTCAAGTTGTTGTGTCGTGTATGCACAATCAGGGCTCAGAAAGGGAGGGAACTTCAGCAGAAAAACAGACCTGTTAAACATTGTGTGAATTATAAAGAAGATATTTTGGAAGTATATGCAATAGATATTTCCAATGATGAGCCAGAAACACACTCTGACAAAATCTTTGACAGGTGCTATAGAAAGATAATAAATTTCAAAAGAGGATCAAGCAAAAAATGATAATAAAAAACAAGATTCTTAAATCTGGACCAAGCACAGACGCTCACATTGCAATGTGTGTGAGTTGTTTTCCAATCAGAAGAAAGGTGGTGCTCCAAAGAAAATAAAGGGTAGGCCTAAAACTATCCCAGCAGACCTATATTTCAATCATAGATCTGATGATATTTTTGCAGAACTTAATTCTAGCATAAGTTCTGCTGAGTGCAGCACCCAGAATATAGAAATTGTGGGACTGACAGAAGGGAACACCATGCTCAAGTTAACCCTGCCCTTCAAAAAGAGGAGCCAGTCATTAGAAGAAGACCGAAGAAAAGGCTGGTGTTTGAGAATGATAACCCTTGAAAAGCCTAAAGTGAAAAATAAATGAAAGCCATTCGAGTGCCCTGCATGTCTCTGCTCCTTTTGTTGAGAGATATCAGCAATGGCTTGTATTGAATTAAAATGCTGACAGCATGTGTGACATAGCCCGGCCTGGTAAAAATTCTGTCAAAATAAACACCTTTAGAGATGAATAAACTTACCCAGACTTAATGTGCAGTGAGGTTAACATCCCTAGTCATGGATATGTTAGTTCATTTATTGAGATTAATGTTATTTGTGGAGTAGTCATGCCAACTTTTCTCTGGAGTGGCTGACAATCACTTACTGACAGTATGTGTAAAATAGCCCTGGTGAAAATGTCATCAAAAACATCGTAAGAGATGAATAAACTTACCCAAACTTTATATGCAGTGAGATTAACATCTCTAGTTATGAATCCATTAGTTTATTAATTAATATTCATGCTATTTGAGGAGAAATCATGCCAACTTTGCTCTGAAGTGGCTAGATTTACTCGTGGCTGCCATCTTGGATTTGGCAGTCACATGACTTGGAAATGGTTTCTGATTGGTTGACATGTAAACAATTTGATTAGAACTGCCCATATATTTTGGATAACCTACTGTTGGAAAGAGTGTTTTTTCACCATATAAAAATGTAACCCTACAATGTTTTCATTTCATTGCTTTGTACTCAAGCAATTGCAAAATAATATATATTTGTTGTTAAAGTTACAACTCTTTAACTGTTAGAAAAATGTGTAGTTACTGAGATGTTTACAATGTCACTCGCAGGCAAGAATCTGTATGTAGCATTCAGCACTGTCAATGGAATGTAGTGTCTAATAGCAATTTCTGCTATTTTTTCCTAAAAAAACTAAATGCACTCATTGAAACAAAAAACAAAACTCACATACTGTCTAAGTTGTAGTCTTTTCTGTGTTTGTAGTCCATTCTTAAAACAAAATTAAACTTAAGTGCTGCTGACATTGCAGCTAATCCAACTGCCATGACCTAGTTAGTCCACAGCAGTGCCATTTGATTAATGACCGGTCTCAGATAACACCAGCAGCTGTGCCAAGCTTGACTAAAAGCCTTAAGCGGGACTGCCGTGGGAAAAGAAGGAAAGAATTAACAATAACAATCGTTTAAATTAGCACCAGAATAATAGGAACAGCCTTACTCAAACAAACACTTTTCATCTAATCCTGGCCACAGTAGAATTTAATTCTCAGCAAAGTCTGCTCCCCCGGATTGTCAAGACCGAGGTATAGATGACTCTTAGATAGTCTCAAGGGTCAACACTATGCACCCAATGCCACTTTCTATCTCTCTGCCTGACTGAGCAAAGTGTCTCCTTTCAGAGAACATTCTGGGACTGTCTCAGACATCCGCTTATTTACTTGACTCATATGGGTCATTCCAGAACAACCTCACGTATATTGCTGTCTGTAGACACTGACCTGGGAGCCCTCTTTTAACTATTCGACATCTCGAGAACCTTCTAGATATTATTACACAATTGGAAGTAGTCAATGTGCATCACAACATCCTCGAAATGCTACACATCAATGACATATCTTATCAAGGACCAGTGAGAATAGCAATAAGCAAAATACCCCCCAACAAACTCGAGGCACCATAGGAAGTTAGAAATGAATATGAAATTCCAGCACGTTTCTATAGGTCAGGAACAAAACTGGTTTTGAAAGAATATCAGCTCATATAATACTGTTTAGGCTGTTTAGTGTTTGGTGCTGTAGAGTGAGCGTGCGATAGTTATGTATTCTCTGCACTAATTGGACAATTCAAAACCAGGAAGATCAGTATCAATGGCAGTCATCTCCTCAAACAGTAAAATGTCGAGTGTACGTATAGTCTGACAACGTTCAATATTTCAAATAGATTTATATTGGGAAGATTTTAAGGGGGGTATTGTACCCTGGCCGGCTCAAGAACTTTTAATCATCTTTTTCAGCTAATGCCTTATGAGGAGCTGTTGATGAGGACAAACATGTATAAGCGGAAAAGAAAACCCCACAATGATAGCAAAATATTTGAAATAAATAATCGTAATCGACGAAATGTGCATTTGTTCTCAATGGAAATGAAGCAATGGAAATTTACTTATGCATTCTTTCTTTTTCATTTCAAGGCGTAAAAGGGAGCCCGGCCCCACAGAGAAAGAGATGGTGGGAGTCCAACCTGCTGCTCTTCCTATCGATGACGAGGAGGAGGATGTGTCCTACTCTACCCTTCCTGGATATACCCGCACCCTACCCGAACCCAAACCCCAAACCAGGAAGAAGAGGGTGGTACCAAATCCGCATATCGAACACGATGCAACTGGGTTGTATGCGAAGCCAAGTAAACAAAAGACACCGAAAAAACAACCAGAACATGACATAACAGGACTTTACGCGTTGCCAGATAAAAATAGAAATTCGAAAAACAAAAATGATGAACTTTACCAGAATATACCAGCTAAAAAAGGAGGCGTGTATGCATTTGCACGACCATTAGAATCTGATGATACCAAAAGGCATTCTGATTACTGGAACAATACCACCGATGGCCATCCAGGTCAGAATGACATCGGATATGACGTCATTAAAGATAGGACTGCAGCAAATAGACAAAATGGCGCCTTCCGTGATGAAGATGCCTTATATCAAAATATACCAGACTCTCCACCTAGCTACAGCAACCCTGCTCTGGTTAATGATGAGGATGAAGTTAAGATGGTTTATAATGATCTTTATGGGGTTGTAAAGAAATGAGAGAAAAACATAAACGCACATCCTAGAATGCCAGTTACATAGGGTTAGTCTGCAGTTTTACCCGGGGACCATGACAGGAAATGGTCATATAGAACTTTTGAAAGTCACTAAATGCAACTTTTAACCCTCAAGAGCATGCTAAAACTCCAGCTGCAAAGATGCAAACCGGTGTACTATATACTTCCTTACCTAAATATCCCACTTCCATGTAGTCATTTCACTTAAAACTGCTTTAATACTCAGTTTTCTTGTACAAGTGGATATCTGTGAGACTGCCTCTTTTCGTGTAACACCCACTCGGTTAGCTCACTTGATTTGAACTATACAGATAAACCACTGACGGTGGATGCTTTGCATTTTCAGGGGAGCAACTGGCTGGATGCACAGCCTGCCACCGTTACAGCGACACCGACTGCACCCTGTGTGCACATTTCCTGTAATGCATCTCTTTAAGCAGAACTTACCGCGAAAGTGGCAGAAGGAAGCTAGCATGAATAGTATAATTCCTTTTATATAGAATAACAAAATGCGGAAATCCTAACAAATATTTTCTATGTTTATGTTATTTATCATTGGCTCAACAATGATTTTATGACTAATAGATAATTCAATTAAATGTCAGTGTATCTAACTCTACATTGCTTTTCCATCATGAGTGCATGTAATCCTCCTTGACCTAGTTAGGTAAACTTTGTACTTTAGATAAGGAAGCCTGTAAATAAAATGTTTTAATATATAATAAACCATGCCAGCTGTCTTGATATAAGCATGTGTTGCTTATTTCCTAGGTTTTTTCTATATTTATGCACCATGCTTAGTTTTACTTATAATGTCAATATTCTCACATCAATATTTGCAGGTTTGGTCTTTTTTTGGCTCATTTATTAAACATCCCCAATTGATCATTATAGTTAATCTTAAAGTTGTCTTCTTATCTTTGGGCTTCAATGAATGCAGTTGAAGCTGTAACTTTCAGCAATTCGGGTCTCTATAGCTCCCCTCGAAACACACACACACACCTATTAGGATAAGAATGTGCGAAGAGATGGCTGCTCTTGTCTGTTATACAGATCTGCTAAAGTCCACCGACTACCGCCAGAAAAGAAGAACTTTCAGCTATAGAGTCTGTACAAATCGTGATATAGACATTCTGGAAGATGTGAATCATGTAGTAATGCAGTGCCCATTCTATATTAATGAACGGAGGAGAATGCATGAATCATTGAATGCTCTTGAAAATGAACGTGCAGAGCGAGGCATGTCCGACAGTCAGAATTTCCTTCTACCGTAATGGGGAAACTTCCTGAAAGCCTATCTTTTCAGTCGATGGTAGAAATCTGGATAATGTCGGGTGAATGCATAATCAACATGTACCGTCGCGCCTTGAAAAGCCCGTCATAAAATAATATCTCATATTTTCAACCAATTTCTAAGCTTAGATTTTGCCCTCATGTAATATAACCTGTTTTTGTAATAATCAAATGCTAAAATGGTATTTCACGCGTTATTGTTGCATCTTTCCAATTGAACCGAGCATGCTCGAGTTCATGAACATGCTCGAGTTCCTTTTAGAAGGTGTCGTCTGGACGTATGGTACTTTTCAGAATAACTTTAGAGTTAAGACTGATTATGAAAAATATTTGGGGAGAGTTGTTGGTAATTTTCTGTAAACTTTTCTCCTAATATTTTCTCAATTATGTTTTCAACTCATTTCTCCTAATATTTTTCTCAATAATATGCTTTCAACTAAAATATACCACCAGAATGACACGCCGCTTTTGGCCGCTGTTTTAATGGGTTATAAAGCCTGGAATGAGATAGCGAACGTTAACAACATTGAGTGCCACAACGTGATATATGAAATAGTTCCCATAAATAAAACCAAAACTATGAATCACCCATTGTAACGTGAGTAGAGGCCAGATGCGGATATTACCAGAGTTGCTGTATATGGGTGTAGCTTCCTGAATGCTCCAGTTAATTCTGGGCCCATTTTTAGTGGGATAATAACGGCCTGATCGTATAATGTGTGTTATAGCAAGATGGCGTCAGCATTCTATCTAGTTATAATTCTTAAATGGATGCATATTGTACACTGTATGGAGATTATAGGTAGGAACACACTTCCGCACTCACTGCCTTGTTGCTTAATGTTATTGAGTGTAAGTTCATACATGCTGTGATTGAGCGTATGTTTATATTGCTAAATCGTTACGATAACTGTACTGTATCTTTATATTATTCGCAAGTTTTTTAATGGCTTTCTAATAACATGTACATGCATGTTGTCTCAGCAAAAGACCATTTGACGAATATTCCTCTGACCAATATAATATTAATAATCATTACAGTAAAACACAAATACATACGTACATACATACACACATACATACATACATACATACAGACAGACAGACAGACAGACAGACAGACAGATATACATACATACATACATACATACATACATACATACATACATGCATACAAACATACATACATACGCACTATGTACGTACGTACAGATATTTTATTGTCGATGGAAACATTTTCTATATCAGTCGCAAAGTACACTGTTGGTTTACAGCGAGACAAGAGTGGCATGTTCGAGATAAGCACTTTGTTTCAGTTGATATACTGTATTTGATTTTTTCATCTAATGTTTAAATAACATTGTCACTATCATGGCTGTCATATTTTTATCATGTTTTAATCAAATCACATCAAGCATGAAGGAGTACATACAGCACAAATACACACTCACTGTATACGGTGTACACGTGCATACGTTCATACATACATAAATGCACGCATACATACATACATACATACATACATACATACATACATACATACATACATACAAACACCCATACAGACGGACAGATGGATAGATAGACAGATAGATAGATAGATAGATAGATAGATAGATAGATAGATAGATAGATAGATAGATAGATAGATAGACAGATAGATAGATAGATGGATAGATAAATAGATGGATAGATAGATAGATATAGATAGATATATGCATAAGATATGTGTGTGGTTCGACCAATGAAAGGCCTGTATTATCCAAAATGTCTTGACTATTTTGGTGGTATCTTCCCTATAAATGCGTATTCTGAAAACTCTCTGAATGAAATGCATATTACAATCAACAACTCTCCTTTAAATATCTTGCAAATTCAGGATCTATTCTTAAGTGTTTTAATAGTGTCCATAGATTTGGACAACGTTCGACAAGTGTATCCCAAGATAAATATCAAAATACCTGAATTGCTTATAAACATGCTCTTTTCGCAAATTCTAGATAAAACATTAATCGTCTAATTTACAGAATCGGTTTGCCAAACAAACTACACAAAGCATGGTAATGTATGCCTTCGACTGGAAAAATCAGCTCTGTCATGGGAACAGGCAGAGGAAGCTTGCAGAAGAGACGGAGGCCACCTAGCGGTTCCAGATAACACTACAGCTGCAGTTCATAATCTTCTTGAAATGATGGACACAGAGCCGTACTCATGGGTTGGGATGCGCGTCAAAGATAGCCCATGGCATTGGTTTGGAGGTTGTCATCAAATTGTTATTACTGATCTTAAAAGTTAGCAAAGGTGGCAGATAATGCAAGCTATGATAACCATCCGTGTAACAACGGGAAACATTCATGAAATCATATCTGATTCATCATCATGATCGTGGTGGTTCAGTTACTTTATTTCATGAAAATGTCTCCGTTAAAATATGAGCATCTAGCATATTTCTCTCCTAAATTATGATTTATCGCAAGCATTATCTATGAATATTTTAACATTTACGTTTTGAAGGTCTTTCCGATTCTTTTTTAAACGAATAATACAAATACACATCATACAGTGCAGACACAAGATTCGATACGGCTCATTAATGCATCTCTCGCCGTGTACTATTATTTTCACAGTGCAGCTTTACGACAGCTTCCCTAACCCTTAAACCCCTTAAGGTGATGGGTACCATTGCAAGCTAGATAAAAGGCTCGTCCAAAAACACACCTCATTGTAGCATACTCATAGAACAAGGAGTATCTCTAGGTTCCTGAGTGTTGTCAGGTAGATAATAGCATAGCCAACCGTCCTTAGTCAACCCATATTCTATTTCATTTCAATATTTACAACTTTTCACTCAAATGACACAATCTCATTACTTACGCAGGTGATGCTCACTACAGGTTCACAGATACCTTACGGATGTCATTGACTATGCCCAATAAAAAGTTTTTTTTTATTCTTTACTGCTAAAGATTTTACGGGACATAACATTTGAAAATGTTAGTGAGATATCTCGTGTGTGTGCAGCCTATAACCCAGTGGTGGTTTAGCAAGGACAGGCCTCGTTGATCCCATGTGGGCTAGGAACAAAAGACAGTTGTACAAAGACACACCTCAGTGGTCGCGCGTCACAGTCGAGAGTCCGGTTTGCTATAATAGAATTTTCTTCCAGCTGTTCGAGCCTAATGCACTTGGGGTCAAGATTTCTCACTAAAAATGTTCAATGTTATGGCCTGTAAAATTCTTCAGGAGTAGAAAATCAAAAAAAATACTTCTTATTGGGCATAGTCAATGGTATCCCTAAAGTAACTCTGAACCTGCAGTAAACATCACCTGCGTAGGTTATGAGATTATGTCATTTGAAAGAAAATTTTGAAATAAAACAGAATGTGGATTGAATAATGACAGTTGGCGATGAAATTCTCTACCTGATAACAACCAGGAACCTGGAGATACACCTAGTTGTAGGATTATGCTGCTTTGAGGTGTATTTTGGGATGGGGCTTTTAACTGGCTTGCAATGGTACTCATCACCTTAACAGAGTGCAATTTATCACGCTGCAATGATGATTGTATCACAGGTAGCTGCCTTCCACCAATCACTGGTCTCGAAAAGCGCGCAGAATAGGAAATATTCCACACCTTTTACCTACGCTTCAAATGTGTTACCAAAGGCTATCGAGTACTCAGCTAACCTTTTCTTGGACTGTGATTGGTGGAAGGCAGTAAACTGTGGTACACGCTACATAGACCCTCAATAACTATAGTTATGGTATCACTCGGGGTTAATCGGCTTCGCCTCGTAACACCTTGGGTATATATGTCATACACCTCAGCGTTCCTAAGGCAAGCTAACCCTTTTGGAGATATTAATTTATGGTATGATACCAGTGCGTACGGATAACAAAATCGCAACTAATAACACTGCACATAGATGTCTTGTGAAATAAATAGTAGTATGGAATTTATAGTAGATTAAAACAATCAATCTAATCAAGGCTTTATGTTGTAATATCTAGATACAGAGAACATAAGTGTACCACGCGGATGTTTTAGAGACATTCCTCGTTATGGCGTCCACGATCTAGAGAGACTTATGATGATAGACACGGACTGTAATCCAACGCACGTATACGTAACGCCACAGATCTGCATCCGGAAATGTTTGTCTGCGAACTATAGCTATGCAGGTATACAGGTATGTCATATGAAACCCCTCATGTGTATACACGCCACACACTCATTTATATATTTGTGTGTGTGTGTGGTGCATATATAAGACCAATCGGAAACCTTTAGACACCTTACAACTGTCCACAGTCAGTGGTGACAACCTTCCGAGCTTTACTATGATATTTTTGAAATCTAAACTTTTTAAGGTGATGAGTACCATTGCAAGCCAGTTAAAAGCCCCATCTAAAAACACACCTCACAGCAGCATAATCATATAACAAGGTGTATTTCCAGATTATTGAGTGTTAATGCTTGTCCAACCGGGTCAAACAGTACAAAGTTACCATATATTGATACAATATAGGATTTGTACTCTAGGTTAATGACATTGTAAACCAAGTATACCGTTATTATTCATAATGGTATTGAGAGGAAATTAATATTGTACTGCACCTGATCCAACCTTATCATTTCGTCTTATACCGGATGCCATATTTCCAGGAGCATCGGTAGTTCATCATTACTTTCTGCCCAGTATTTTCCGATGTGAAAAAAGTCTTTTATCACGTTTCACGTGTCTTAACCTATAACTATATAGAAGATGTTCCAGTAAACGATTATATTACAGAACGAATATGACTCAGGAGTGACTAATGTGTTCATATGTACTACTATCTGGTAACACATATCTACATTTGCAAATACCCTACCACATTTTAGAATGGTAAAAGCTGTTATTGTGGGAACAGCTACGGGAAACATGGCAATGTGCCTCAAATCACCTGCGACACGCCTTGCTGTTCCAGCATACACGAATACTGCGGTGGGCCTCGAAGAAACTATGTATATAAAACCGGTATGTAGCCTTGGTGGAGCACTTGAATTATTTCTTACTACTACTACTACTACTACTACTACTACTACTACTACTACTACTGCTGCTGCTGCTGCTGCTGCTGCTGCTGCTGCTGCAGATGCTGCTGCTGCTGATGATGATGATAATGATGATGATGCAAATGCACCTACTACTATTACTATTCATCTTTCGCTTTTACTACTATTACTTCTACCACTACTACTTCTACTACTACTACTACTACTACTACTACTACTACTACTACTACTACTACTACTACTACTGCTACTACTACTACTACCACTACTGCTACTACTACTGCTACTACTACTACAGCTGCTGCTGCATCTACTGCTGCTATTGCAACGTCTACTATTTTTGCTGATGTTACTACTACTATTACTACTACTACTAATACTACTACTACTACTACTACTACTACTACTACTACTACTGCTACTAATGATAATAATAATAATAATAATAATAATAATAATAATAATAATAATAATAATAATAATAATAATAATGATAATAATAATAATACCACTACTAATACTACTACTACGAAAATTCATCAAAAACAAACCAAAACAATAACAACTCCATATATTACTACTGTTGTTGATGCTTACTAAATTTACGTTTGAGCATTATGGTTAGAACTGTATCATGGTGAAATATGTTTCCGTTGCCACTGTAGGCTCATTCTCTAACTGGGAGGATCGCATTGCCGAACATTTGACGTCTCCATTGAAATGTGGATATATGGTGATGCCTTCCGGGGCAAAATGGAGAGGAATAGATTGCAACATCAAACTATTCTCCCTGTGTTACCTTAGAAATCATTCAGGTAAAGATATAATCCGATTATTTTTGTAGTGAGGAAAGTAGTATCGAGCTATGTAATTAAAAATCGATTTCCTAGTTTACAACTAGTTTTACAGCTCGTAAAACTTAGAGGTATTAAACCTGACAATATAAACTCGGGTAGATTAAAAGATTACAAGCTCTTCTCCATTCCTATTGGCCAGATTAGTTCGAAATAAGATGCGTGGAGTATGCCAGCTTCTATGAATAAATACATAGAAATAACGATATAATCACATAATTTGTACTACTCTGGCGTATATTTATTATAGAAATCAGCCAAATGCATTGCGGATGGTGTTTGATTACATATACGAGTAATGTATTGAGCACGGCGGCTTCGCAAGCTCTAGAATGATACACCTCATGTCAAAGTTTTCGCTCCTATAATCTGCTCGTTAGGGGATCTCTATGTGCTTATTCTGAAGCCTACATATATTTCAGATACATTTCAGTTGGACAATAGCAGACATTTTATTGTCAACGGAACCATTTTCTATATCAGTCGCCATATCCACTCCTGGTTTACAGCGAGACAAGAGTGTCAATCTCGAGGTAAGCATATTGTTATATTTGATATATTTCATTTTTTCCTCTTGGGTTTAAATGACATTATCACTGTCATGGTTATCCTATTCTTCTTAATCATATTACTGTATATAGGAGTACAGAGAACGCAAGCACACATGCACTGTTTACAGCGTACACATACATACATTCATTTATACATACGTACATGCGTAAGGATGTTGCCAAAGTGCTGTCAGAGACCGAATTGCAACACACTTGATTTGGACCACATTGGAAGGGTAACCCTCTGGTAAGGATGTTTACTCTTTGCATATTAGTGATATTTTCACTGGGTTTTGTTTGGAAGCCTGATCTCTTCCAAGCACTGGGAATGTGAGAAAGAGGTTGTAGTTTCTTTTAGCGTTGCATATAAACAGCAGTTGGTGGTGGAGATGAACTGGAATAGGTGAAACCAATATAAAATTATTGAATGTGTTTATTGACAAAGGATTATGTAAAACAACACACTAGAAAGTGTATTGGATATACTTTAAAGGTAGAACACTGGTAATACAGTGGCAATACTCTGGCAATGCACTGGCAACACACTTCATGATTTGTAAGGATGAACTAATACAGCACACTTGAGCATAACTCTCATGTGTGTTAAAGACACTACTGAAAGGTAACCCAATCCATGATATGATACATATAATTAATTAATTGATTTAAAGGAGTTGCATAAGAAAGGTATTCACTTATTGTCATTATGTCGATGAGTCAGAGCACATGAGGAAAATGTCAGCGAAGTTGCTGTCAGCACAACAAAGTCAAGAATATGCATACTTAAAAAACATCCACCATTCTACTAGTCTATGATGTATAACTCCACCCTCAACTTAATTGTTTTATGTTTGACAATTTGTCATTTAAAAGATATCAGCACATTACTAGGTGAGTTAAATCAGCTTAATTTGCACAAGTCAATTTCTTGCCAGAGAGTTGTCAGCGGTTTAGTTACATGTTTTGTATAGAACAAGCCCTGCGGGGAGTCTGCTGGCAGTTAAATTGCACTCAGAGAATGGAGTTATATTCAAAGGAAAATATGAAATATTAATATCACTGATTCTTCAGTGGCAGGACAACCCTAGAAAAACGATGCGAAACCAATCATCTTTAATCATTGGTTAATGCAGGTGGTTAATGTGGGTTAACAATCAAACATGATGCCCTGGACATGTCAAAGCTTTCAGAGTAGTCACAAAAAGGCCCTACCATCTAGGTGCATGTAATATCTGCCTAATAAAGGCATACTTTGGAAGAATTTCAAATGGTGCAAATGCAAAAATAAAAACAAAACAACAACTATTGATTTATAAATTTGTACTTAACCGGAAAGTACCCGCCCTGCAGATAGTAACCATGAAATATTTCAAATTGACTAAAAAGATCAGAGCACCTAGATATCTGATTGCAACATCATTCATGATTAATTCTAGTTCTATCTTGGGCATCTTCGCATCGGTTGAGTTTAGATCCCAGTCAGATTTGAGCGTTCCCGGCATGCTTTGCAGTCTAGTGACGTCACTGTCAATATGGGTGCTCGTCATGTCCTTTCAGATAAATTTCGCGATTAAATGGCTATCGTTCACAAACTCAAATGTTATCTTTGGCAGCGATATATACGCATATATTGTTCACAGAAGTTTGGAAAATATTCCTTTCGTTTTTATTGAGATCTTTCACTACAAACGTGCTCGACAATGCACGTCGTAGCAGTCGCGGTAGACCAAGCCGCGGTGTAACGCAGATGCGAAAACTATGTGACTTATTTTCAAAAATTGGATTAAAAAGACTTATGATATGGCCAAACATATAAAGAAAATTTGTTTGTTTGTCAATATTGTCTTTTATATGCCATTATAAAACTAAGTGTAGCTTTATATGAGCTTTGACCTTCCTGCGGATATCTAATACCGCAAAGCATGACGGGAACGCTCGAATCTGACTGGGATCTAAACTCAACCCTATCTTGTTCGTAATTTCATAACGCTAGGAGTATTCTTGAGGGTAGGGTAATGAAGGTACCGCATTCTACACGAACTGCGATCTTGCAGTTGATAGACCCTGCCTATGCTGCCGCTCAGGAACACGTTGAGACCAGAATTTGGAATTTTCATTTTTTGTCATTTTTATCTGGCAAATTGCTTCTTAATGCTACAAGTATTCTCGGGGTTAGGGTAGTGAAGGTATCGCATGCTAATGCAATCTTGCAGTTGGTAGACCCTGCTTACGCTGCCACGCAGGAACACGCTAAAACTTAAATTTGGAATTTTCATTTTTTTTCAGTTTTTTCTGCCAAATTGCGGCTAGGGCGTATTTCGGCAGTTGTAACAGGTGGAGGAATTAGAGAAATCCTTTTTTTTCGTTCGGCAATTCTTTTAATGAAATAAATATTAGAGCAGACAGATATCCCTGCGACCACACACTTAGGGCTACCTAACTTATGTACCAAAAGTTCAAAAAGCTCGGTTAACAGATATGAAATTGATAAATGAGATGTTGAACCAGCTGAAGGTCATGTCATTTGCAGTCGTCCTGGTTATTCTCCACGAACTTTGGTCATTCAGTTAAATTTACATATTTGTTCCTAATTTCTTTATGCTACAAGTATTCTCGGGGTTAGTGTAGTGAAGGTATCGCATGCTAATGCGATTCGCATGCTAATGCAATCTTGCAGTTGGTACACCCTGCTTACGCTGCCACGCAGGAACACGCCAAAACTTAAATTTGGAATTTTCATTTTTTGTCAGTTTTTTCTGCCAAATTGCGGCTAGGGCGTATTTCGGCAGTTGTAACAGGTGGAGGAATTAGAGAAATCCTTTTTTTTCGTTCGGCAATTCTTTTAATGAAATAAATATTAGAGCAGACAGATATCCCTGCGACCACACACTTAGGGCTACCTAACTTATGTACCAAAAGTTCAAAAAGCTTGGTTAACAGATATGAAATTGATAAATGAGATGTTAAACCGGCTGAAGCTCATGTCATTTGCAGTCGTCCTAGTTATCCTCCACAAACTTTGGTCATTCAGTTAAATTTACATATTTGTTCGTAATTTCTTAATGCTACGAGTATTCTCGGGGTTAGGGTAGTGAAGGTATCGCATGCTAATGCGATCTTGCAGTTGGTAGACCCTGCTTACGCTGCCATGCAGGAACACGCTAAAACTTAAATTTGGAATTTTCATTTTTGGTCAGTTTTTCTGCCAAGTTGCTTGGTTTCCAGTCTAAGGCATCAATCTTTCATGCCCCAGCAGGGACTCAAATTCGGACAAGGTCGAGAGACAGCTAGCAGTCATTGGCAACGCTGTGGTCCACACGGCAGGCCACGGTACAGATATCCCTGCGACCACACAGTTAGGGCTACCTGACTTATGTACTAAAAGTTCAAAAAGCTTGGTTAACAGATATGAAATTGATAAATGAGATGTTGAACCAGCTGAAGGTCATGTCATTTGCAGTCGTCCTGGTTATTCTCCACGAACTTTGATCATTCAGTTAAATTTACATATTTGTTCCTAATTTCTTAATGCTACAAGTATTCTCGGGGTTAGGGTAGTGAAGGTATCGCATGCTAATGCGATTCGCATGCTAATGCAATCTTGCAGTTGGTACACCCTGCTTACGCTGCCATGCAGGAACACGCCAAAACTTAAATTTGGAATTTTCATTTTTTGTCAGTTTTTCTGCCAAATTGCGGCTATGGCGTATTTCGGCAGTTGTAACAGGTGGAGGAATTAGAGAAATCCTTTTTTTTCGTTCGGCAATTCTTTTAATGAAATAAATATTAGAGCAGACAGATATCCCTGCAACCACACACTTAGGGCTACCTAACTTATGTACCAAAAGTTCAAAAAGCTTGGTTAACAGATATGAAATTGATAAATGAGATGTTAAACCGGCTGAAGCTCATGTCATTTGCAGTCGTCCTAGTTATCCTCCACGAACTTTGGTCATTCAGTTAAATTTACATATTTGATGTAATTTCTTAATGCTACGAGTATTATCGGGGTTAGGGTAGTGAAGGTATCGCATGCTAATGCGATCTTGCAGTTGGTAGACCCTGCTTACGCGGCCACGCAGGAACACGCTAAAACTTAAATTTGGAATTTTCATTTTTGGTCAGTTTTTCTGCCAAGCTGCTTGGTTTCCAGTCTAAGGCATCAATCTTTCATGCCCCAGCAGGGACTCAAATTCGGACAAGGTCGAGAGACAGCTAGCAGTCATTGGCAACGCTGTGGTCCACACGGCAGGCCACGGTACAGATATCCCTGCGACCACACAGTTAGGGCTACCTGACTTATGTACCAAAAGTTCAAAAAGCTCGGCTAACAGATATGAAATCTATAAATGAGATGTTAAACCGGCTGAAGCTCATGTCATTTCTAGTCATCCTAGTAATCCTCCACGAACTTTAGTCATTCAGTTAAATTAACATATTTGTTCGTAATTTCTTAATGCTACGAGTATTCTCGGGGTTAGGGTAGTGAAGGTATCGCATGCTAATTAAATCTTGCAGTTGGTAGACCCTGCTTACGTTGCAGCGCAGGAACACGCTAAAACTTAAATTTGGAATTTTCATTTGTGGTCAGTTTTTCTGCCAAATTGCTGCTAGGGCGCATGTAAGTAGGTGTGGGTGATAGGGAAACCAATCCGCCACTAGGTTTCAAGTCTAAGGCATCAATCTTTCATGCCCTAGCAGGGACTCAAATTTGGACAAGGTCGAGAGACAGCTAGCAGTCATTGGCAATGCCTTGGTCCACACGGCAGGCCACGGTCAAGGTCAGTGGAGGGTATCGGGGCGAACCACCGACACCCTAGATTAGCATTCCCCTCGCGCTCCCGATCTGATGACAAATCGGGCGAGAGACGGGAAAGCGCAACAACCATCGATTGTGCTTAACCTACAAAGCCAATGATGCTACTTATATAGGTAGATTCGAGTACAGTAATGTGCTTAGAGTAGTTGACCAAATTAACTTTTGCAAGTTGTTTGATTGAATAAAACTGTTCAACTTTAACTTTATCGAAATTATAAATAGTTTAGAATATTTCTATTGAAAGAAATATTCATAATTATATCACAATACCGAATTAGGTGCCTTTTACACCTCTGTGGGTGTATTTGCATCTTGTGTTATCGCCGCTCATGGCTATTAATAGAGCACAGTCCCGCATTTGTCATTCGTCGACCGTGATTGGGTCACATTTTCGAAAATTATTTACTTTGCGTATGCCACGATATAAAAATACATTTGAAGTTAGTTAGTGGTATACTATTTTTATCTATCTATTAAAGTGTTGATAACTGTTGTAATGTAATACTTTTGTTGGGAAATGTTAAGAGCTGGTTCTTCATCTCATTTCAAGCATAACTAAAATGACTGGAGAAGAGTCAGCAGGAACCAGTGACTTCTCCTGAAAATGTGTTTTTAATATAGAGGGTAAAAACTATAAGTCATAAATCTCATGTCTGATTAGCACACAACTGAAAGTCACCATAGGACATAGAGTGCGCTAATTGACTTAAGGGAGTAACACAAAGGAGGTTGTTATTATTATCATACAACTCCACTCTGGTACTAGCTGCTGATTGGTAAATTTCTTTGTTTTACTGCACTATATTTGGTTGCTAACATTACTTTAAACAATCCTCAATGTTAGGATGGCAATATAATACTTAATTGCAATCCTAGCATTGCTGTTCACAAGGTTCAATTGTTAGGATCCCTAAAATATCACTTGTTGGTTTATATACAATAATATGTAGTTCCAAGAATAAGAGCATATTAGGTGAGTGAAATTAGATTTATCCAAGTCAGAAGAAACATTTTTTGTAAGAACAAACCAAACCGTTGGCGCTTTCTCATAAATCACATGTCTGATTCTTACACTTCTAAAAGTAACTGAATACATAGCATAATACATAGAAAGGAATTAAACAAAACAAATACTCACTAAGATCACATTATGACAGTGACTTGTGGTACAACAAAGTCGAAGATATGTGTAATTCTGTCCATGCGTCATTTCCCATAGTCTAGGATGAACAACTGCACTCGTATGTTTGATAAATGCTAAAAACTGGTTCATGCACAACAATTTGTATTGGAAGGATATAAAGCATGTTATTTTTTCAGGCAAGGTTTAATCAAGTTAAGTAATACCAGAGTATTGCCAGACGTTTATAAACATTGCCAGAGTGTTGCTAGCTGTGTAACATTCTTCAAATATGTCACTGCAGTGTTATCAGAGGTACATTTTTGTACACTGGCTGTCACCGGCGTGGTTTCCAGAGTAGTAGCAGAGCATAAACGGTGTTGCCGAAAAATTGGCAGAGCGTTGCCATACACACACATCACTTATGCATTTTCAATTCAGGGGGAGATCTGGCCAGAATCAAGAGCGAAGAAGAGTCATCAAAAATTGGGATTGAGTTAAAGAAATTCGACACATCGTATTTACTCTCCCAGATATGGATTTCTTTAACCAATTTCGAAATGGATTTGCAAGAAGGTAAGTGAGGAGCGCACTTCGATACACACTCGCAAAAAGTGATGTCAGCAACTAGTGTGTAATGAACAAAATATTTGGGATTTCTCATTAAATCTCATTACATATATTGGGCATCCCATACACCTGGAATGCATAGCATGATATGCACATGCTGCCAAAACAAAATTGTTTGATAATGAAAATAAAAATCAGTATCAGTGTGTCATTTTTAATTATTTCGTGAAATAGTTTTCCATTGATGTGATACATGTATCAGTAAGTAAGTAAGTATTTATTGACTATATCTATGATATAAGATAAATCAGTACTTAGTAATTTAATATTTTTCAATAAAATCCTTCACCAATTTTAAGGTTGTTGTATGTCATCCTCAGAGAAGTACTAATGCATGTATACCAGACAAAACTCTAAATCAGTTTATATGAATTCATCTTAACTGGTCTCTGTCACGTATGTACATACATTACCACACAATTACATACATGCATATATAAATACATACATACATACATACATACACCCATACAGTGATACATAAATACTTGCACGCATTCATACATACAAACATACACATATGCATGCATACATACATGCGTACATACATACATACTATGAGTATGTCCATACATGTATGCACTTTTATGCATCTTTACAGATAACAAAACGAGCGCTAGCAACACGTACAATTGTATCTACCTGGACGCACGTGAGGCTGATTATCATGTCACCAGCTGCATTGATCGTATTTCGGCAATTTGCCAAACAGGTAATCCTTTACTGTCAGTAGGACCTTCACTACAACCAACATTGGAGTCCCAATAACTTGAGGATATGTGCGCAAGTTATTCCAAAATAATGAGCGTAGAATGCCTTTAGTCCAACAATCACAGAATAATCTAGCAACATTGGTACACTTTAAAGCATCCATCTTTAAGTATATCTTTTCTTAAATATGCCAACTTTTAAGACCCTAAGAACGAACGTCGAATATTTGAATAGCTAACATTTGATCCAATTTATATAAACATACAAGTTCCTCATTTGCATATCTTTTTTTCTTTATTTTCTATGCATTTTCCTGCATAGCAGTTATAACCATCGCATACTATTCAGACTAACACTGGCATATGCTTCAGTACAATATTCGGAATTCGGAATTTCGATGTTTGTCACTTTCTCTGCCATAGTGCAGCAAAGTCGCGACTAACCAGTTGTAAGCGGTGGCGGAAACTGGAGTACCTGGCGAAGGACATCGCATAAAACCAAGTCACTTGTCTATATTAATGCCGAGTTGCATATTTTGTGACCCTATCTCTTCTGAAACGGCTGCAATCCTGATGCTAAGGTTTTACAATAGATAGGTTTGAAGTAAATATAACTTACAAACATGTTTTAGTTTTGCTTTAAATGAAGATCTTAACTAAACTGAGCATAAGCAGATTGATGCAACAGTATGGATGGTGCAAAGAACAGAACTTCATAGAACAATATGATTTACTATTCTTGGAAGCATGTGCATGCGTGACACTCCCATTGTTTAGGGAGGAGGTTATCATGCTGAATTACAAGAATACCACACCTTCCCATGGCTACCGCATTAGCCACACAACACAATATAATCTGCGCTAATCTGATCTTATTGGCACATATTCTTTGAATAATTGTTCGGCATGGTGGTCTGAACCTTCATAGGTTCCCCATTGCTTGGTGTCTTGTCTATTTGGCTGGAGCGTCTGTAAACGTTCCTTTCTGTCAAGTCACTTGTTAGCTGTTCTTATCTCATAAAACTAACATGCTGTGTGTACGCGCGTGCTGTGCACGAAATGCATCTAGTGTGTAACAAACACTCAATCTATAGTCTTTTTTTCTAAATCAAACAACTATGTATTCAAAAACGTATGCGTGTGCAATATGTTTGTTTCATATATTCAGCACTGACAGTGCGCAATGGCTTTGTTGATGGTGGAGATGGTACCAAGAGACAGCCTGAACCACAGGTTAATAACAACTGTGAGTATTCTGACAGATAATATCTTTATTCATAGCAGGAGGAACCTTATACAAATATGTCAGACTTTTAAAAGTTAAGAGGGCTCAAGACCTTCGTTCTTTAAGTTAGACTTCCAGGTAAATACTTTGGTCAATGTACAAAGAAAAACAATATACTATACATTTTATGAAAACTGAGACTGTGGCAGCCTTTTAAAAACTCCATCTTTGGCATTTGGTGTTCTAGTCGAGAGTCTTAATTCAAAGGAATAAGTAGCAAACCTTTCCAGCTTTCAAATATCAGAAAAACCAAATCACCCTATTAAAAGGAGCGAAGGTACCTAGCACCCTTAATGCGAAGGAATGTTGAGACGAGTTTTCCGTTTGTGTGTTTGTTTTAATTCACCAGTTTCCATACATTCAAGTCAAAGCAGTATTTAGATCAAAATTAAAGACTTTCTTAATAATGCATTTTTTACCAACAGGGACCAATAGCAGACGAACTACTCTTGCATTATAAATATAGACAAAGAACATAATCGAGTAGGACACTAACACTCGAAATTTCAAGTGTTTGCAAACGTCCTGACATAAGTTAATTAGTTTATAATTCATCATGGCTATGATATGCTGCGATGATAACCACTTTAATTCGTGGAAGTGTTGATTATTTTATGGCAGTTTGGCTTCGGCAATCTTGAATCATAAATCATGGGATTGTGAAGATAACCACACATTTTGCCTTTAAAAGATGAGGCTCTTAGTCTCCAAAACGTTGACATTCCCCTAATATAACTTCAGATTCTAGTCATAGAAAATTTCAAAATATCTAGCAATTGTTCTTAAAGAAGAAAAAAGTGACTACAAAAGGACATACATATTCAAAGACTGAGAAGATCATGTGAAAACAAAATAGTGAAAATCCTTTTTTATACATTTAAAGGCCATTTTGACCTCTGCTACACAACGATATCGAGGCATCCATGTGTTGGATATATTATATGATACCTTTTCCGAGACAAACATTTTGATACTAACCACTAACCCTCATCATTGGCTTAAGGTGATTTATGAATGTTTTTACTGACATGGGGATAATTGGTGGTTAACTCACTTTTCCCCAAAAATGTCAACATTTGGGTTATGACAATTAAGTATTATAAATTACACGTAAGTATTGCTGCTTGGTGGTTATGTTGAAATGAAATATAGCTTCCACCAGATGATAATAGCAGTGGTGAGCATTTCAAATGGTACCTGTAGTTCAGATCAAACAATGATACCAAACACTAACCCTTCAAGGTTAAAGATTTTAAGGTTAAACTAACTGCTTAAAGTAGGCCCTTTTCCTGATGCACCTACTGGCAATTGGATTTCCACTATGTTAACATGACAACCAGATTATAAATGTATTACCATTTTCTCATTGTTATATTGCACCTTTTTTATCTCTGAACTGTTCCATTACTAGCTGACTTAATTGTTGATACTGTAGAAGGACATATCATATTCATGCGTTTGTTTCATCAACAATAGGTTAAGATGTCGGAATTTCTGTAGTTAGGTTAATTTAGAATACTGCAACTTGGTGACCATGTCAAAATCAGGTTTAGATGACCCCTGATGACAACCACTGTTTCAGAATTAGATTCCTTACTCATGACAACCTACTTGTAGACACCAAGATCACGTTTCTAGCTGATCTGGATGCTTAGATATGCAGAAATATAGCTTCCAGTAGCGGTCATTTTGGAATTCCAATATGGCCACCGGTTGCTATGGCAACCAGTGTGTGAAAACTCTCTCAGATTATTAAGCCGGTGTTTGACTATATCAGTGCAAAGTAACTTGGGCCCAGTTTAGTAAAAATATATTTTTCGCTCGAGTGTTCTGCATGCATTTGTTTCATTTTAAATGGCCTTTGAGGTCAAATTTGGTGAAAACAGCCATATTCTAAATACATCAGCTTAGTCACTATCTTGAAATCCAATTAAATGTCATGTAATAGTATCAGCTTTTTCAGAATTCGGATCTACACCCCAGAAAACCTACTTGTAGACACCAAGATCATGTATCTCGCTCATCTAGATGCTTAAATATGAAGAAATATAGCTTTCGGTAGCAGCCATTTTGAATTCCAATATGGCCACCAGTTGCCTTGGCAACCATCGCGAAGATTTATTCGGGTTACTTAGTTGGTGATAATCCGTGTCAATCCTACATATATCATTAAAAAAAAACTTTCATTGAAAGTCGTATAATTTAATCTTGATGCCAAACCTACAGATTTGCATTTAGGCTTTCAAATAACCTCTATTCGACCTTGAACTCAAGGTCAAGGGCACAGTCAGTCATGCCACGTACGTCATTTGGTAGGGTTTGGTATGCCATCTAAAATGAATGGGCACTTGTGACATGAGGTGGTATGTTCGAATTTTTATGGCCAAATCTTCTTCCCACAACCCATCTTTTTTCCTGTATATTTGCCCTAATACTGGTCACCAGGCTAATCCTGGGTTTGTCTGCTTAACCGGTTCTAGAAAAAATCTGACCGTGGCCCCAATTGGTGCCACGACACTTTCTTAAATCCCAGATACTCCCATTTAATTTGAGACCAAGAAAAAGAGCTACTAGGTGGGGTGATTAAAATTCCCATTTTGGGCCGCTAGTCTATAAAGCTGCTCTCACACAGAGCACGAAGCCAACCAGACTGTACGCGAAGTGGCTAAACTCCACTTCTTGTTCACTTCGCGGACAATATGTAAATTTAGAAGGTAATCAACCATACCATACGAAGTCAAGACGTACACAACACGCATATGTACGAAGGAAGCCAGTAGATAACACAAAGTCTATGAGAAGTGTACATGATCTCTGTAGAAGCTAACAAGAAGGCAAAAACACCAACACGACTAAACACGAAGACAATGAGATGGTAATATGAACTTAATGTGTTGTCTTCGCGCTACTACGGGTTGTCTTCGCGGTCACTTCCTGGTCAATCGTGTTGGAAATTTGATGAAGAAGTCAACACGAAGTAAACCAGTAGAACGCGAAGTGAACCAGTGGAACGCGAAGTCAACCAGTAGAACGCGAAGTCAACCAGTAGTGTATACGTAGTGGACAAGAATGTATGTAGGTCAATCTTCGTGTTGAAATTTTTGGAATGTTCAAAAATTTCCGCGGCGGCCACGAAGTGACCACGTAGTATGGCGAAGTGGACACGCTTAAGTACGAAGACAACCAGAAGCTCCGCGAAGTTAACCAGTAGTGGAATTTGCATACTTCGCGTACAGTCTGGTTGGCTTCGTGCTCTGTGTGAGAGCAGCTTAAGGGTTGACCAAGCAGTGTGGCGTAGTACCAGCAATGATAGGTAGATGGCGCCACCTAGTACTCCTACCTCTCTCATTCTCTCTCTCTCTCTCTCATTCTCTCTCTCTCTCTCTCTCTCTCTCTCTCTCTCTCTCTCTCTCTCTCTCTATATATATATATATATATATATATATATATATATATATATATATGTGTGTGTGTGTGTGTGTGTGTGTGTGTGTGTACCATTTCCATGAGATTGAAGCTTCTATCCTTTTAAAATAAGTAAACTATTCAAATCTAATGTATTTTGTCCTTCATATTTTCTCTGTTTTTGCTTTCAGGTTCTATCCTGCTGGCGTTATACGTGAGTGTAGGTGTTGAAGGCGTCCTGTTACTTATTGCACTCGTCATCATCATCATATTAATTCTGATGCTTCGAAGTAAAAAGCAGAGGTCAGATGTGTTTACTTTTCTTTTGAAAAGATCAGTACCATCTTTATTGACAATTCATTCTATGTAATTTCTCATTCATGGCAGACAAAGAAATATGCTTCAAATAAAGCATGTGGTAGACCTACACACACGACCAATTATGGTCCGTTGTTTTCCCGAGGGGGCACTCAGGTACAGAGGGGGGCCGCACCTGCGTTACGTATTTCGCGGAGGAAGGGGTCTTTTTTAAGACCTCCGCATGTCCGCGATTTTGTAAAAGAAGGGTACTTTTTTGGACCCAGGTACGAAGTATGGGTGTCAAAATCCCCTTACAATCCACGAAATACACGCGACTCTGACGCCGAGTGACTCCCGAAGTGACTGGGCTTCCGAGGAGTTTTCTGCCGTCACTTGCTGCCGCTTAACACGCAGAGGATTATAAAATCAAATACGTGTTCCCCTTCATCCAATGTCAGTGTTTTGATAAAAGAAGGGGTGTTTATTTAGTGGAAAAAGTCAGCGTTTTTATTAAAATAAGGGTGCTTTTTTGGCCAGAAATCAGTGCTTTAGGGGTATTTTTTAATTTTGATAACGAGCGTATGCGCCCCCCTAAATACCCAAGTGCCCCCCCCCCCCTGGGGTTGTTTTATCAACGCATACCAGCTATCTCCTTAAAGCGTAAAGTCGAAGACGAATTTACCTTACAAATACCTAGATATATTAACATTTATGTTTTACATTGGTCAGCCCGTTAAGGAGCTAGACTTGTAATTTACAAACACTGTATGTACGAATGTCCTTAATACGTATGTCAAGAAATAATTGTGATTATTCAAATGTTTTTCATTAGTAATTTATGGACTTTTGCAGGCGTACTAGTACAGACCGATCAGAGAGTGACTTGGTCACTAGTC
Source organism: Maea johnstoni (assembly GCA_963942565.1). Lineage (NCBI taxonomy): Eukaryota > Metazoa > Annelida > Polychaeta > Spionida > Magelonidae > Maea > Maea johnstoni. The sequence goes on from OZ012689.1 coordinate 32,551,840, forward strand.
AGGAAAGTGTGCACACAGCACGAATGGCAGAGCACTCCCCCTGTCCCACAACCCAGAATCACAACAACGCTACTGCTGACCATGACATCTTCAGATATCCCCTTCAGTACGATCCTTCAGGGTTGTATACATTGCCTAAGACAAAAGAAAAAGGAAAACAACCAAAAGACACTTTCGGAGATGGCGAGGACTCAATGAGAAGAAGGGCAAAATCATTGTGTACCATGAAAATGAGAGAATTACCAGACATTGATCCACCTGGTGACGTCACAGAAAAAGGAGGTCAGTGCAAAGAAACTGACAACATATTGAATATAGGTGACAGGTACTCTGGATATGATAACCTTCATTTCAATGGAGTGCCTAAGAACGAAGAATTACCATTGTATGAAGACATCCGGGATATGGATATTGGGATGGTGAACAGATCTACGGGTGCCATCAGTGACAGAGATGATGATAGCGATGAAGTTGTGATGATATATAATGATTTGTATGTATCAAGTAATGATCTGAAGCTGTACGGAGATGCAGATATGCCACCTACTGACTCAGGGGAGGGCGCTTGGGCAAGTGATAAATAGACCCCAAGGAAGCTGTGTTGAACATGATATACCCGAGTCGAAGACGAGCAACCACAAGATTTTCGTTTCTTGTCACTGCTTTGCCCTTTATATGAATTAGTCGTAAATGGCCAGTTGTAAGTTGTGGAGGAAACCAAGGAAACTGATAGAAATCACTGCCCAACCCCGAGCAACTGGCAACTTTTTCACATGCCCTGGCTGCGACTTGAACCTGTGTAGTGGCAATAGACAGCAAGCACTCAGCGGGAACACCTACGACAACCAGGCCACCTGGGCAGGCCCTGAAAGCACGAAGAATATAACATGAACCACAAGTAACTTCCAAGGGGGCTATTCAATTTGTATGACAATTGATAGGCTTCTGTCATTCACAGGCCCAGAGAACCTTGGCTCAGCACTAAATCTTTCTATCATAAACATGTTACCCAGACTAGTATAGGGGGATATTGCTATAGATATTATAACTATAATCCAGAGAATGCCATGAAATGGCATACTAGATGAAAAATGCAATTAAATTGGAATCTGCTACGTGTCAAGCAATTCAATGCATATATTTTCTGCTTTTTGTACATTATTTCCTTTCACCTTTTTGAGATATGGTCCATTTCGTGCCCTCGGAGACTATTATAACTGGTTGCCTATTTATTTCTGACGAGTGCATCTTACGCGTCTGCCTGTGCCTGTATCAATTTTCAAAGCACGATTTTCGCCTCAAAGCGAGCTATACAAGGGAGTCTAATACCAATAAGAATGCGATTCTCGTGAGAGAGTGATGTGAAACCACCCACTTTCAAGGCTTGTGATTGGCTGATTGAAACCATCTATGGTATATGTTTGGCGAAAGTTCTGTGATTGGTGGAAAGCAGCCAACCTTTTTGGAATATATAAACAGTCAAGCCTCTATTAAGCGATCACCCAATGGAAATGTCAAAAGTGGTCTCTTAAAGAGGTGGTCTCTTAAGAAGGGGTTGGGGATCTGAGTGAGGTTATGAAAGAACAATGAATTTCTAACAATGACCAGGTATCATTGAGGTTGTTATGTTTAGCTGCGTTTGTGGAAATTTCTTCATTAATGTTTTAAGAATAAACAATTCAGAAAAATAAAAGTTTATCTCCAACATTAATTGAGGGCACTCAGAAATTATGTTTTCTTTCAATTTTACTGATTATTTCATCATTTCATTGTGCCCTTTCCAATAGATAATGCGTCTAGGCATTCAATTGGCCATTGAATGAAGGGCCATTTACTGTTGGGGATAAGATTTCATGGTCGTTGGTCGTGTTAAGCAAATGGTAGTTTAATCAAGGTAAAATATACAAGGAATAGCCTTGGGGGATCTGAAGTGGTCGTTCACAGCAAGTGGTCGTTTAAGGGAAGTGGTCGTTTGCAAAAGCCCGACTGTATTAGGCCATGGCTAGCCGCACTTCACCAACGAAGGCTTCAATGGCGTGCTAAGCTGCCAGTTATCACGGTGATTACTTGGGAGGGGGAGGGGGGGGGTGTACAGCCAAGGGGCCCGGAGTATTAAAACTCTACGTAGTGTGCACGATGCAGTCCTGCCAGCCTGGTAAGATAGTCGTACTTGTTCACAGACAATAGGGCATATGAATAAGTATTAGTTACAAATTAGATTTAAAAGTGGGGCAGCTGTTCTGTTAAGGCTGTGATGCTGGTGACACACTCAAAATAAGACATCTCCTAGTTTAGCACTCTTGTCCCCATTCTAACAATGGTTATCTAATCCCTGAGGTTTTGGTGTTTCAACTATAAGTTTTCTTTAACTTAGGTGATTGAGCTGACCTAGATAGGACCACAGTTTCAATTTTACAGTGTTTTACCTCAAATTACGTATACTAGGCTAGGGCAACCTGTTGGAAAATTTGGAGTTCCTGCAAGAAAGTACCAAGATAGCACGCAATTTTGGTAGAAATTTTACTTACAAAAGTAGGTCACAATGTTATCCATTGTGACTTACTTTCTTTGGTGTACTAGACTATCACCTTAAGGTGATAATCTAGCTCACATAGATTATCACCACTAGGCGGTGTCCTTTGCTGATCCCTAAAAATGGATATCAAAACAAAAGATTGCACATGAGCTGTAATCACTCGCCACGAAACTCGACCTAGCAACTTTCTATTGTGTTATGGTCAAGAGAACGAAAGGCGACGCCCCTTGGGTCTTCCCTGATAAATTGGTCCCAAACGACATGGCTATTTGCTTTGACCATGCAGATTCCTTCGAGCTAGACCATTTTGACCAATAATTTCATCTCATTTTTCTTGGCTGAAAGTGAATAATAATACGGTCCTCGAGGCCATGATTTGTTTTAGAATATGACAGATATGAAACCCTTCTAGATACGAGGCCATATAACAGGTACCTCGAATTGTAACAGGACCTGGAAATCAGCATTTACCACGTAAACCACGCACTGTTAGTAATTTTGAGGCTTATGGGAACATCAAAAAAACGTTTTTAAAATACTCATCATGCAGATTCAGTTCCCGGTTGAGGTAGGACCTTGGGACCTTACCAAAGACATAACTGATCAAATGGTAGAGTTTGATTTTCAAGTAAAAGGTGAGTCTTAACATTTTGCCAAAAGACGAAACACAGCCAGATATGTTGGTAAACTGAGGGTGCCAGATCAACTCGAAATAGCCAATTATGATAAGTGTGTCATTATTATGTAACTATGAGATGTGACCTATACAATAGCATACGTTGCCGTTGTCTTCATTTAACTCAGAAAATGGCCCAGGTATCGAGTAGGGTTCTACCTTAAAGCACTCATACCGAAGGCAACATGTACTGGCGCTGTAAGGGCACTTAGGTTCCCTTAGTTAGTAGCCAGTACTAATGGGAAGGGATTGGCGAATTACCCATGTTGACAACCCAGCAGCGTTGGGTTGAATCAATGCAAGCCCAGCAAGAGTCATTAACCGTGCAAACCAAACCAGGCGTGGGAGCTCCCACTTTTCTCCTTCCTTACTGCAAACTACTCTAGCCAACACGTACGTGGGAGAGCTCGCTAACCTTTAGATCCCCTCATTGTGTCGTCAGGTCGACTTCAACTCATTACACACTTTAAGTCATGCATGACGTATGGAAGATTTCAGGATATATGATTAATAGTATGTATACACAAGTGATAAGAATGAGGAAAGGTATAGGGTAGGTACGTTGCCGGGCGCATGATCTGAACACCCCCATGGACTAGTTCAGACATAAACCCTAGCTATGTTCCCGTTTATTTATCCTACTGGGACGGTAGGCATCAAGCAGACATCGGCAGTAAAAACATCAGATGCATACGTAGGTTCAATATTGTTGAACTACCCCATGGAGATGAAATTATAGCCCGACAGTGAAGTGCCTACCTCCTTGCATATCCTGTAACTCTACACAGAATTCACAATTATGATGACGAATATATGTTGTAAATAGATTTGCGCTCATGACAGTTTGACATTCTTATATGCCTAATTTTGTATTTACTATTTTGTTTAATGTCGTATGTATATTTTTAACCATTGACAGTCAATAACTATATATATATATATATATATATATATATATATATATATATATATATATATATATATATATATATATATATATATATACACACGCCAATTTATGTTGAATATTGTGATTATATTGAATGACTATTGAACTGTGATAGACAGGTTACCAGTGCTGCCAACCATTGTAAATGTATATAACATCTTATAATAACAGTTTAATTGCAGATACTGTGGCAATCTATGTTTGTTACTTGAAATTAATTTGCTCCCCCATGGAGTTAATGAAATAAAGAAATTTGATCAAAGACTGTTAGATACCATATTGAAGGTTGCTGTGCGCACTTCTGTTGCACCCTTCTGTATCACCCATCTGGAGTTTGAGTTTTTAAGGAGTGTGGTTATGGACCATTTGTCTGACATGTTTCCTTCTTGACCATTTTGTCTACACAATCCGCTGTTACCGTGCTGTGCATGTTTAATCGGCAAGTCAAAAGTTTGATTATATATCTCTTTATCGTAATAAAAATTCGATAGCGTGATTCGTAGTCTTCTTATGTACTTGATGTTCACAGGGGCGTGTCCATGTTCCGATAATACAATTATATTAATAGGTTTTAAAACTGATAACGTGTCAAAATGTATTCCTATTGACTATGTTAATGATGCTTTGCATAGTATATTTGGCAATAAAAGTATCTGAGAAATGAGGCAGGCCAGATGGCTATTGGGACAACCCCCCCCCCCCCCCTCAAAAAAGTAGGGATAGTCATTAGATATGTATTGTGTACCTATAACGTAAGCATAACGAACATGAACTATTGCGATTACCAAAGAATGTGTCCAATGTATGCTTCCTACAAGCAGTACATATTGATTAGTTTCATACTTCCAAAGCTTGTCATTCTGTTAAACGTCCCTATTACTATCAGTGCATTACAATATTTGCCTAGTAGAGGGAAATCGCAAAAACATAGCAAACATATATCAAACATAAGACCGCAACTGTTAACTTCCATCTTATTTATTGAACAACCGGAGATATATAACAATATTACTAAAAGTCAAAACAACATTTTACATAATTCTTCTCTATATCTAGTGCATGTTCAAACGCTTTGCCATTGTTCTTCAACACTGCACCTCAAGACCCACAATCAGGTGCGTGGTCGTGTAGTATGCCCGGGCTGGCCACGCATTAAGTGCGGAATCGAATGCCGGCACTGTACCCAAAGACCCAACTGGACCATATGGCTGTGAAGGATATCTATTGTGTTATCAATACCCATTGATGAGGATTTCGTTACCGTAGACATAGCTTTTATCTATTCTTATGAGGTCTGCAGAAGGAATAATACACACGTGTCATACCATTTGAATACCTGACCAGAAATAATAGGAGATTCTAACAATGGGGAAGTCGGGAATAACAGGACACGGTTATGTACACCTTATCTTGGAACCATGGTTGTTTTCAACCCTCGCAGAAAGTCAATATATATATATATATATACCCATGATGCAAATTAGTACCCTAATGAGCAATACGAGCCGGTGCATGATGAGGCTCACAGAAGGAAAGGGTAGGCTGTTTTCAATACTTACCGAAAGTCTATAGATTCAAACCGAAAGGTAATAATACCCTAATGAATAAAGGCGAGCCGGTGCACGACTGTGTCATAAATAACCGCGTACTTAACACACTGCAGGTACATATAGACGTCACTGTACACTTGGTTTCTCGTTTGCTACTTTTCAATAGGAGAGCGGGGGTAGAGACCATCAGTATGAAAGTCATAGGCGCAGATTATATTATCCTATATTGGACGCAGGTTCCAACACACACAAGGATATATTTATACAAATATAAACCATTTCATTCATCCCATTCAGATCGCCTGTATTCTAGATAAATACACATGTAGCACTTAGAGAATATATATATATAGTTATCTATCTATCTATCTGTATGTCTGTCTATCTATCTATCTATCTATCTATCTATCTATCTAACTATCTATCTATCTATCCATCCATCCATCCATCCATCCATCCATCTATATACTAGTATAT
>OZ012689.1:32565527-32663027 GCA_963942565.1 Maea johnstoni
TTTCACAAACACTGGTAAATGATTTCGGCTCTTTTCTCTATGTTGAATTTCTCCAAAACATGATACCTCTAAACAAGAATCTTGAGTATCAATTGTTTTCGGATTTGTTTGAAATTGTGTGCACAAATAGCAAAGAGTACACAGGCAGGAATGCCATAGGTCGTAACGAGGTTGTGCAGTTCTCGTTACGTCAACGTAATTACGAGCTCTTACGATGATAAATGGACGATACCCTCGTTTCGTTAACGTAATCTTTCAACGTTATATATAACGAAGGAAAGAGTGACAAAGTTTATTCAATTTTGACTTTATCCTAAAATTATGCAATCTAGATAGCATATAATAAATCTTTTTCGCATTTTCGACAACGTTACGAAAGGAATGGTCATGGAATAATAACAAGAAGTTGAGAACAATGTTATTCTCTCCGTAGTTATCTTATCTCCATATTTATCAAATTTGATGGACTCCGGTTCATTAGGACACTATAATGTTTTTTCAGTGTTTTACACCCGAAAGTTTACACGCTGCTTGGAGGGGATATTTGTGATGTTGAATGTGTTCCTCAACACAATATCGTTCAAGTAATATATGCTTTGTCGGCGCTTACTAATGACATAAGAGCAGGGCAGAGAAAAAACATCAATACACAATATAGTAGGAGTGTTGTTTCATCGACGTCTGGTCCCACTGGCGTGAGCTTCCATATTCGTAGCTTTGCTGGAACCCTATTGGCGTTTGAACGGGTTGCAATATAAATACGCAACCTTAGGAATTTGGAACCGAAAGAACCCTTTGGGGCTGTTCTTGATTAGACAGAAATTTCTTCCCGGTCCATGTATCTATCTTGTGGCGATTTGTTCTAAGCTATAAACCCCAAATTAAGTCAACATAACACTAGCATAGTAAATCTTATCATAATAAGGTATCTAAATGGTATCCAAGCATAAACTAATAAAGAGCAATATTTACGGACACAAAATAGGAATGGAGTAACATAAATCGGTAAATGCAGTTGGACACTCAAGTAATATGGCGTACTGCGTTAACGAGACTGCAGGGAACATTTTGTATATTGTACAGTTTGATCAATACTAAATTAGATACAAACTAAAGTCTGGTTCACAATGTCAAAAACCTGTCTTGAGACTACACCAAGAACCTAGAATTTGGATATTTTCGGCTGTCAAAACCATTTTATGTGAAATAAAATTTGTTAATGTTTTTACTTAGTTTAGTTTTGATTTTAGAGCAATATTACCATTTTGATGAAGGTATAGATGTAAGGGGGGCAGGGGCAATATAAAATCCTTCATAACTGTTGACTGCTGCACGTTTATATAGTACTCCATGAGAGCGAGCAAGTGAATATGGGAATGTAAGTGGTCATCAGAGTAAACTGATAATAAAATTTTAAAAGTTTTTTTTTCACATATGCTTTTTTTATTTACAACCTCTGCATAGTCTCCACATACAAATTTCAATAAACATATTTCAAATTGTCGGTGACTGTGTTTGTTCTTCACCGCAACTCTTCTATTATTTCACATGTACAAGACAGAACATCATTCATTAACAATTGAGTACCGTAAGAAAGAAAATATTATAATAGGAATTCTATTTGCCCCATTGCATTTAGACAATAATAAATAAAAAGATTAAATATTCCAACCTAAGATGTTCATAACAATGTTATATAAATGGTATTGGTTACCCCAATGTTGTTACCTGTGGTTAGGCATTTGTCATTCCAAGAGTTTTTTTTAAAATTTTAACACCACCCCTACCCGGGATGGTGCCTGATTTTTATTTTATTTTTTTCATGCAAATTCAATATTCACAGACGACAGACTGCAGAGACAAAAGAATAGTAATATAACAAATGCACTAATTGACAATTGTTTGACAAATAGATAGTTTGAAGTTACCACCTTTCCTTTTTTGTCTTTTCTAAAAGGATTTGAGGTAATTCCATATAGGTGACCATAGACCCCAGAATATTTTTGTTTGATTATTACATACTGCTATACTTTTTTCTATCTTACTTTCTGATTTTAAAAGGTATAGGAGTTTGTTTAGGGATATAGCTTTTTTATTGCTTTTCCCTTTGAATATTAAATATTTTGTTGAAATGATAATCTTGTTGATTATGGGGTCTTATTTTGTGTCACCAAACAGTATTTGTATATCTGTAATATATGTTAGATTATACCCTAGAGAGTTCAACCAGTCAATCAAATTATTCCAAATATTGTTGTTATACGAACAGTCACAAAACAGGTGAACAATTGTTTCTGTGTTTTCCAAACATCTATCACAAAATTCCCTTTGCTTGATACCACAGATTTTTAGCTTCCTATTAGTGGCTGTTATTAGATGTTAAACTTTGTATTGGAATATTTTTGATTTACATCTTTAACAAATTTGTGTGGGATAAGATAGGTTTTTGACCAGAACTCTCTGTTTTGGGTATAGAAATGTGATTTTTCCAAGATCTCTCGGCTGTTGGATAGGTATTAGCCGATGATAATATAAGTTTTTTAAATACAGTTTTTTTTAGTATTTGATAGAATTAACCTTGTAAACATTGGGCACCAAGGAAATTCCTGTGTTGGGTCTTCAAAATTTTCTCTAATTTGTGTCATTCCAAGAGTTGTAAATAAGTTTGGTTCGTATGTTTTATAATCTATACCAGCTATGCATTGTGTCTTTGTCAGTCTTTAAAGTGTCAATAGATATACTCCTTCTGATTCATAGTTGAGACATGGTGTAAAAGCCTTTCCCATATATTAAAAATTGTAGATCAAACCATCTATGCTGTAGTGATACTAGTTCCCTTCGAGCATCATTTGTGATTTCATTAATGCTTTCACTTCCTGTAAAGTATATTGATTACCATGTTGTCAATTTCGGTAGAAAATATATATATATATATATATATATATATATATATATATATATATATATATATATATATATATATATATATATATATATATATATATATACCGTTTGGTTGCATTTATTGTTTTACACACAGTACTGTTACTGTTACCTTGGCCCAGTTATTTTTTTTATCGATATCAGAGGTTTTTATTTCATTTTAGATATGTGTTCTAAGCCATTCTTCTACGTCAGACCATAATCTTTTGCCTGCATTGCATTGTACGTGTGTGCGTGCATGCATACATGCATGTATGTATAAATACATATATATATATATATATATATATATATATATATATATATATATATATATATATATATATATATATATATATATATATATATATATATATAAAATATATATATATATATAAATATATATATATATATATATATATATATATATATATATATATATATATATATATATATATGTATATATATATATGTATATATATATATATATATATATATATATATATATATATATATATATATATATATATATATATATATATATATATATATATATATATATATACGTGTATGGTTATCAATTTGGCATCTCCCTCTGACTACCAATCCCTCGGCTATAAAATCGTCGACTATAGATATACCGGTTCTAATATCAATACCACGCATTCGAGAAGGAGTTGTATCACATGCATTGCTTGCAGGGGCGCATTTCACTGTTTGGCGCTGTGCATGTTATTAACCGAGGCATATTTATTGAATGATTTTCTCTATAACAATTCAAAATAAGAGTAAGTTGATATGTGTCATGTCTACCCTTGATATATTATGTACATTTTCAATCTTGATTGGCACTATATCCTTTTGATTTATAAAAAATGTTGCACTCTACCAATAAATGAAGTAGTATTCGTTTGAATCACAAAACGCATGAAATAATTACTAGTATGTTTTAATACAGTCAATTTGGACCCATTACTATTCATTCATCCGACGCAAGTCAAGATATGATGAAAAGTGAGAAAGCTGATAGCAGCTGATACTGCAGAAATACCAGACACATCCTTTCATCCTCCTTATGATATCCAGTAATTTTATCACCATATTACAATTGTAAGGAAAGTTATAGGGGGATGGACGGGGGGTATATTATAATCCTTCATAACTTTTGACTGTTGTATGTCCTATATAGTACTCCTTGAGAGTAGGCGAATAGAATTTGGAAAGAAATACTAGTAGGTTATCAGAGTAAAATGATAGTGCAATTTTAAAAGGTGGTGAAAGGTTTAACGTTCGTGTACCAAGCATTTACCAAATTTTGTTTGGTGGATTAAGAGGATCTGTTTATAAAACCAACCCATATATATTCTTTGAACTAAATGTGTTGTCTTGTTTCTTGATCACTCTCTGAAAGAAGGTTACTTTTTTATCGGTCGATGTCTGTGGACTCCCTTTTACATGTTTCTCTTTTCTTTGTAGGTTTAACTAAAAATGATTATGATTAGCTATTATTGCTATGATTAGAAAATGTCTTTATGGTTGTAAATATCTAATTAACTTATAGTTGGTGTGTTAATTTATTCATTTTTAACTATCAGGCTGCACGGCATAATGCGGATTTACTATGTGAGCAATTGACTTGAAGAGACATTTCTGTTTATTATATCAATTTGTAAACTTATCAGTTCAAGCCCATTTCGTTATACTATTCGATGTCATGTCATTTTAATTGATTAATTTGATCTACTCAGTCAATGAAATTACGCTTCTTTTTTACTGGTCAATTACATGTCACATTCGTCAATTACATCGGTTTCGGTACGGAACACTGGTCAATAAAATGCAATGCGATACAATTAGACTTGCATTGTTAAGATTGGAACAATTAATGGCAAAGGATCCTTTTTGCTGATAGCTTATGGCACTAAATGACTTGTGTGTGTCGGTGTGCCTTTAAACACAATTTCATTCATTGATTGAAACACTGTTTCGGAGATATGTGGATATCATATATTCAAAACGTTTGTACATTTTAGTAGAAAAGACATTTGAAAATGTATTTTACCCACTCATTCACTTTCTATGGGATGGAATCCCAGGTTGTAGCCACATGAATAATAACAAAATGTCGTATTGAATCTCATCAGCTAATAAGCGCTTTCCGGATTGCCTCCTTAGAATCTACAAGATAACTTTAAAAAACATTCACTACCGTAAGATATGCTCATTATACTGTATACGTGCAGTCCATTATATTTATTCTGTCGTTCAAAACCAATAGTTTTTCAGCACTTGTCATGCACTTCTCTATTACGTACCCATTCATTTACTTTCTATGGGATAGAATTCCTTAGTAGTCGCATGAAAACAAAATGTCTTTGTGAATCTCATCAGCTACTGAAAGCTCTTCAGAGTGCCTCCTAATATTTTGATAAAGTTTTTTTTATTATACTTATCATTATACTTATAATTATACTTATTATACTTATTATTATACTTATTATTATCATTATTATTATCATTTATAGTAGCTTCCTAATCTAATACCCATTTTGGTTTTCCGGGAACGTTATCGTGAAAGAGTCGGTATTCAATGCCAATCAAGTTTATGCGTACTTTGTAAAATGGGATTGCCTTCAAGATTGGTATCTCCGCGCCTTCAACATCCAGTGAAAGGTTATCCACTGTAGGGTATTCAATTGCTTGCATGGCATAGAATGGGAAACACTGGATACTGGATTTTTTTTGATCCATGTGATATCCATTTGATATCCAAATTATAGGTGATCCCTCCTCTGACACCATTAAGGTTATACTCCAATACACTAGACTTCTTGGAGAGGCTTAAGCATGTGTTTATTGAGTACGCCTTTCCGTCGCTTGATCTTCAGTATATTTTATGGAATACATTATTAGCCTCAATCAGCAATCTAGTCCAGTTACAGTTACGTTAAAAAAACAAAGAATTGGAACCATCTAAACCATCAGCTGCTCCGCAAAATACCCATTACGTTTGCCACCATGTAATTTATCATTTTCTGTGGACTGGCCAGCTTGAGAGTAGTCCGTTTTTTACTTTTTCAGTTTGCAAGCCTGTTTTGAAGGTCCCAGAAGCCATCTTTCTCTTATATATTCGACAAATTCTTGGTCCTCTTGGTCAGCACCTGTTGCTAATTGCTCGATATCATCATTTGTTAATATCCGGATGGACTCGCGACTTTAACTTATAGTTTTCATGATTTACTGTATAAAATAATTTTATGCTGATACATCAACTACACATTTAAGTGACATGGAACTCAATTGCATTATTTTCTGATGAAGAGAATCTCCAGACAATTTGTATTCATTTTAGTTTTTTTGTGTTGGAAAATGTACAAATCCAGCTTCTTTATATAAACCAGTACCCACAAGAATCTCATGGATTTCATTGAATTTTTTTGAAAGCAGCTTCCTCAATTATTACCCATTTTGGTTTTCCCGGAATGTTATTGTGAAAGAGTCAATATTCATATATGTATACTTTATGAAATGGGATTACCTTTAAGATTTGTATCGCGGTACAATGCATTAATATCCATATATATTACAAAAATGACTCATTTCTAGCAATTTTTGCCTGAATATGTCACTTTCCCAAATCATTTCAGTTAGTATTAACAGTCTTGCGATTCATCACCTCTTTGCGAAGATTTATAAAAATCTACCAATAGTAGAATATCTACGAGTCGTTATTACAATTTTTAATCATTGCACACATTATTTTTGTTAAAATGCATTTAAAATAAATGGATCAAAAGTCCACGGTGACATATCCATTTCCAGAATTTATCATTTTATTTAGAAGTATACTTCTGCCAAGTTTTACGTATTTAGCAAATGTTGCATGACCTTTTGTCTTTACCACCCAACTATCAATGAATGTTACTGGATTACTAAATTCACCGGAAGAAAATACACACATTTGAGATTTTTTTTGCTTCTTAATTTTCTAGCTATATCATAGTAAAGTCAAGAGTTAATCTACAAGGTCTCAAACAAACAGACAACATTTTCATAATAAAACTTTTTTTTATTTATGATAACATAACAAGTCCAGGACCGGTTTCAAAAAGTAGAAAATATTAGCTTTCTATACATATATGATACATTGAAAGAATTATTCATATAATTATATATATATATATATATATATATATATATATATATATATATATATATATATATATATATATATATATATATATATATATATATATATATATGTATATATATATATATATATATATATATATATATATGTATATATATATATATATATATACATATATATATATATATGTATATATATATATATATATATATATATATATATATATGTATATATATATATATATATACATATATATATATATATATATATATATATATATATATATATATATATATATATATATATATATATATACATATATATATATCTATATATCTATATATATATATATATATATATGTATATATATATATATCATATATGAATAATTCTTTAAAAGGGCAAATGGTCAGCAGTAGTATTACATTTAGAAAATGCTTTGCACCTTCATGGCATAATTCTTTAGAAATCCAACTTTATTTTACCACTAGTATTAGCTTAATCTCAATAGGATATAATCAAGTTTTCCTGAAGTATCATTAATACTGATTTTACAGATCACCCACATATCTGTGATGAAACGAAATAGTGCCTAAATTCATCAGTCATGCTTCCTTGGCATTAAACAGCAAGCTAAACTAGTTGCATATTTCCTTTGTCAAAAAGGCAATTGTTATTTTTGCTTCTACAACATTAAACATTGGAATGATTCTATGCATCCAATATTTTGCAGATAATAAAACATCTGTATCTATATGGCGCAACTGCCCTGCCAGGAAGAGGAGCAAGGTAATATGACATTGCAATATGACATAGGTGCGTAAATCTGAAACGAGCAAAACTGGTTGAATATTTGTTTTATAATAGAGTAATGGTAAATGGTTTATTGACCTTTCCTCAGGGCGACATGAGTATTGATTATAGTATAACGAATACTAATATTGCCCTGAGAAAAGGTCATTCAGCTTTATTGTAAAAAAAATAACAACAGGGGCAGATCAAGGATTTCACATTGGGGGTGGGGGTTCACATCTGACCATCACAGGATACAACTGATGTTAGAGCCACTACTTAAGTTCTGGGACTTATTATCACAAGTGTGGAAATACAAAGTAACATTTTTAAGCTCTCACTTATCAGTTCTAAGTTCTCATATTTGTCTGGCTGTCGAAGTATTTAAAATGTCACATATTCAATATCACAGTGTCATTTATTAGACAGTCTTTGTTCACTTTATTTCATGGAAATAACTCATAGAGGAAGATCCCTAGGTACATAACAAGGTATGTGACATTCACAATCGGTTTATCACTAACTTGCCTTTGAATATTATCAAAATCCTTTCTTTATCACCAAATGTAATCAATATCTTTTCAAAATCTGTTTACTAATTCTATTCAAAAGAGTATATTGAGGTTATTCATTTGCAAAAGATGCAAGCAGGCTACACAGAATCTCAAGATACAAACATGTTAAAATCTATAATAAACAAGCAGATAATTCTTCAGTACATGTTTCAGATATTCAAGCTGTATTTTAAGTACGTAATCAGATATAAAATTGGATAAGTAGCATTATTTTTTGCATTTAAGAGGGCTTATACCAAATAAAAATGGCAAAAACAAAATGACTGAAAATGAGAATTCAGAAAAAAGCAGACAAGTCATAGTTGATCTACCATTTCGCAGTAAGAAAAAGTACAGCTCTGGTAAAAAAGAAATCTCTGAGATGTGAGCGCTTAGGGACCATGTCGAAACATTCAAATCTCATGATTTTTGCAGTCAGACCAACCTTTTTTAAGTTTTCCAAAGATAACAGAAGTGATTCATCTATATAAAGCAAAGTAAATGTATCTACTCCAATGTACTAGCTATGCTGGAGGACCAAAAAAGGAGTAGTGTCATATATGATTATACAATCATGAAAATATGATAGAGATTTTAAATTTGCTTTGGCGTTTAGTCATATATTATTCCTTTAACGTTTTTCTATTCACTGTTTGGTGTCACTCTTATCTTTACATACCAGTGATAGCATCTAACATCAGAACAAGCTGAGACAAATGTAATTACCATCACCAATAGTTAACATAAGCTGGCTATAATAATTCTAATGGAAGTGATTTATTATAGACAATAAGAAATCCTCCATAGTGTTATGGCCTCATACCTACTTGTACATCAGGTATTCACTACAAAAAATCAAATAGTTTCTAATCCTTACAATGCTGAGGCTACTTTTGTCAAAAACATAAAGACACAACTATTTTTGGAAACCATCCAAACCCTGTCATATTGGTATTCATTGGATAGCTCTTGCTGAGTACTTTCAGATGAGTACCCATTTGCCAGGGTTTCAGTCATTTTTTAGGATTTTTGCATCATTTTGTATTGACAAAAGTAGCCACCAGCAGCGTAAAGATTAATTAAGCCAGTTGAAGGCAAGGCAGTGGAAAATATCTGATTGCAATTGGCAGGTTGACATATGAACCCCTAGAGCCCTCAGATCCCCCCTGGATCCACCCCTGAACCCCTAACAACAAGTAATGCAATTCATTCTTTGAAATGAACGTTGATGGTATGGTATGTATAAAACAGTATCTATATATCTATACATTGGAACAGTCAAATTGATTGATTCAATCATCAAAGTCCTCGCCATAATCTGGTGATGTGGCTCCTGACACTCCTCCATTCACAGAGGAGGCACTAAAGCGAGAATTCTTCGTCTGTTTCTCCTTCTTCTCCTCAACCTTCTTTTTGCGGCGCGGCATTTTCCAAGCATTCCATATCCTGATGGTCTTATCCCAGGAGGCAGAAACGTACTGAAAGTGAAGAATGCAATCCTAAGTTCATTTCATCTTATTTAACCCATTCATGCATACGAGTTGGTCCTCTAGAAATTGTTGTCTCAATCTATGTTACTTTTAGTAATAACTTTGGCATTAAGAACAATTTTTAAAAATAACTGAAAGAGATTTTTTGTTTATGATCGGAGGGAATTAAATTCTCCTTCAAATATTTCCTCAACTCTGCTTAAGCCTAATATATATAGCACTATATTGATTTCATAACGGAAGACAGGGGTTCATAATGTTCTTATCCACCTGTGTGTGAGAAATGACATCATCATTCTCTTTAATAGAAAACATTGAGCCCTAATGGCGTGGTGGATCTCAACCGGTGGATCCACATGTCAGCTCAATGACCAACGCGGTCATTAGCGGTTAGGTTCTCTTCTTCGACACCAGGGAGAATCCTTCGTCTTCCACTTTTACTCCTGTCCTCCTACTATATTGATTTCATAAGCTCTATGTACTATGTTCAGAAAATATTTGGGAATCAATGACATCCTATTTTAGAGATAATTTTTCCAAAACAATGTATTGGGAATGGTTCCTTAATTAGAAATTGTGTATGTAAAGTTATCTGGCATGATAATTATCCAATGCATATTTGTATTCATAAGGAATAATTTCTTACGAGTTCAACTTACAGGATAATATCCCATAAATATATATCTTGCACCTACCTGTTTTCTCTCCGGTAAATGCATGATGCTGCGCACAGAGTCACTGTGACCCACATTCGTCTGGATAAGACGGAAGTGCTCAGGGTCATATACCCTGAAAAATATCAATATGGTAAATCTAGATTAGATGGTGGTCAGGCAATAATCTATACATGCCTGTGGTGGCCAAAAAGGCCAAAAGATTTGATGACATTTTCCTGGCTAAAACAAATTTTGCTTGCATCTAAGTAAATGTTGTGATATGTCTGTCATTTAATATAAAGTGCTACTAGTATTCACAAAAAAAGAAATCTAAAAAAGTGGAAAAAACCCTAAAGACCAACCTTTCTATTTTTGCCACATAACCATATGTAGTCATAAATACATAAGAACCTCGCATACCTCCAACAAATAGGGACCAAGCAAAGATGTTTGCAGAAACTGAAATCTAACATATCAACATTTGAAGTAGATAGGAATGATTTTGGACCAGCGCTTTTGTCCAGGATACGTAAAAGATCGGTAGTAAGCAAGTTGAAGGTATGCACGGTTTTCTGTATTACTTTACCATTGCTACTATTGATGCATGCTTACCGTATAACTTCTTGGACACCCGCCACGATGGCCCCATTCTCGCGGTCGCAGCACAGCGTAGATACTGCACCCTGGGCTGACAGCACCTGTATACACTCATTCATACCCTCAGTGGACTGAAACATAATGCATAGAGTCAAGATGCATGACAAATAGTGTGGGGGGATAGGGAACATCAGGTATTAGGTATTAGGTGTCAAATATGAATGTATTCTCAAATATGAGATGGTAAATATATTCACCAATTAAAGGAGACAAATAAAAATATAGCCATGAATGTTATAGGTCGCAATTATGAATACATTCACAAATAGGGCTGGTGACTATAAATATATATTCTGAAGGATGAGGTGGTGAATATATTCACCTATATAAGACTATATTCTCAAACATCAGGTGAAATATTCACAAATAGCAGGTGGAAAATATAAAATATGAAAATAAGTTGAAAGAAGAGGAATGGCCATAGAAATACAACATGCTACTGTATGTAGCCGGCAGAGATTGAGTAGTTCCAAACAGGAACATAGGCACTCAAATGTCTGTCTCTGTTTTTTGAAACAGAAATCCTTTCCTGCTTATGTAGAAGCCTATATGTGATATTTTACATTCTATATTTGATTCCCTACCACAGGCACCACCCTCGAAGTTGAGCATTTAATTACTCTTGCCAAAAATCTTTTTTGTACACACTCAAGATGAAAGATTAACAAACATCACAAAGAGGCATTTCATTCAGAAATACATGTTAAAGCAACAATAAAATAGGTGAAGTAAGGGGCTTGCTCAAAATGTGTGTTTAGTCTGACTTCAGGTATTTCAGCACGCCGAGGAGTTATCTTCCTGGTGTAAAAATCTTAAACCTTATGCTGCTGGTGGCTGACTTTGCCAACACAAAATGATGTAAAAACCCTGAAAAATGACTGAAACCCTGGCATATGGGTACTCATCTGAGAGTGCTCAGCGAGAGCTTTCTAATGAATACCAAAATGACAGGGTTTGAATGGTTATCAAAAATCTTTGCATCCTTAAATGTGCTTTGGACGAAAGTAGCCTCAGCATTGGAAGTGTTGAGGGCGCCACCTACCCATACTCTGATGGTAGCATCTTCAGAGCCAGTCACCCACTTATCCAGCACGGCATTCCACTTGATGCAAGTGACGTCATTCTCGTGACCCTGCAGTGTGTTCTGAAGCGCCATCTCCCGGCCAGTTGGGGAGAACTTACGGATATAAACCATCTTATCAGCAGAACCGTATGCAAACTCATTCCTGTAGCAATCAGATAAGGAAGCAAGTTTGATTAACAAATTTATACTGATCATAAGATGGGATGGTAGTAATAGTAGTAGTAGTAGTAGTAGTAGCAGTAGTAGTAGTAGTAGTAGTAGTAGTTGCAGTAGTAGTTGAAGAAGTAGTAGAATAGTAGCATTAGTAGTAGTAGTAGTAGTAGTAGTAGTAGTAGTAGTAGTAGTAGTAGTAGTAGTAGTAGTAGTAGTAGTAGTAGTAGTAGTAGTAGCAGCAGTAGTAGTAGTCACTCTAGCTAGCTATTTGTCAGTTTTCTATGGAATGCAAAATGACCAATAATTCAACTTTTGGAAAAACATTCAA
Organism: Maea johnstoni; assembly: GCA_963942565.1. Classification (NCBI taxonomy): domain Eukaryota; kingdom Metazoa; phylum Annelida; class Polychaeta; order Spionida; family Magelonidae; genus Maea; species Maea johnstoni. The sequence goes on from OZ012689.1 coordinate 32,578,314, forward strand.
CTTACATGCAAAAAGAATTCAACTTGACTTCCAAATAATTCAACACAGCAAAAACAATTCAACCTGCATTCGTCAATAACATCCAGCCAGATATAGAAGAATGCATGTTATATTTTTCCGCATGTGTAAGTTGATTTGTGCAACACTTAAAGGGGGGGAAGCCTTTCAGGTGATATATACTCTGTATAGGCAGAATTGTAAAATAAAACCCTTGTTTAGAGAAAAAACAGAGTCGAAGAAATTAACCCTATAAGCTACCTTAACTCATTAGCAATTACCCAAACCTTATAGTCAGAACTGTGCTTGTCAGAAAGCAAGCAGAGAACATTTTGAGAAAGATTTGTGAGTGGTTGCTACACCAGAAACCTGCGCTTATTAAGATTGTAAGGTCCAACTAAATGAGTCTTTAACCCTCTGACTTTAAGGTAAGAGTGTACACGCTTCGTGAGGGAAAATCGGCATATGTGTGATAGGTGAATTTCTTATGTATTATCTTACAATCGAATTAGATAAAGATCAGTGAAATGAAAAAATATTGGATTAGAAACACATTAAAAAATCAATTACCAATAACATATAAAACATTGAATTTAACCATATATAAGTAAACACGTTTACAACACCACTTAATGGTCTTTCCTACAAACTCTCCCCTGTATATTCTTTTAGAATACAAATACATGTATAAAGTATGATTTTGCATAACCCTGACTAGCTTCACGGTAACTGAAGAACTTTGCTAAATGGAACACCAGCATCCATTGAACACTTTGGGTTTGGACATGTGTACATAAGCCAGGTTCCTCTGTAGTGTAGATATTCTGCGATGAACCTATTCTTACCTTTTGGGGCAATAGGCAAGGTCCAGGATAATTCCATCACAAGCCAGCTCTATGTGTTCTAACATGGGGTTGCTGGATGGATGCCTAAAGGTATCATGTAACCTGAAAACATACAAACAGCATAAGATAGGCGGAAAGTTTGCTATAATCTTTAATAAAGGTAGAAAAAAATGACTAGACAATTTTATGACAACACACAGTGCACTGACTCGTCTGAGTAATTACAATCTGAGATTTTGAGATAAATACACAATCTATTCTCACATACAATTCAACAAAATTTTGATATTGCCTTACAAGAGCTGCATCCCTTACATTATTGAAGCTTATACACCTGTACACCATCATTCTTTGATCATTGTTGCTGGTGGTGCCATCTATTTAGAGTAACAATAACTAAACATTTTCCTACTCCCATTCATTAAGGCTGTGATGCTGGTGACACTCTCAAAATATGACAACTCCTAGATTAGCACTCCTGTACCCTTTCTAACAATAGTTATCTAATCCCTGAGGTCTTGGTGTTTCAAATATAAGTTTTCTTTAACTTACCTGCTTGAGCTGACCTCAATATAAACACATTTTCAATGTTACAGTGTTTTACCTCAAATGAGGTTTTCTTGATCAATAAAGGTTCATTTGATTTATAAATACCATACATGTCTGCTAAATATACTAGGCTAGGGCAACTGAAAGGCAAATTTGGAGTTTCTGCAAGAGAATACCTTACAGCACGAGATTTTGGTGGAAATTTTTACCTACGAAAGTAGGTCAATGGACAGCCATTCTCTCACAATGGACAGCCTGTCTCTAACAGGTTGACCTACTTTCGTAAGTAAAATTTCCACCAAAATCGCGTGCTGTAAGGTATTCTCTTGCAGGAACTCCAAATTTGCCTTTCAGTTGCCCTAGCCTAGTATATTAAGCAGACATGTATGGTATTTATAAATCATATGAACCTTTATTGACCAAGAAAACCTCATTTGAGGTAAAACACTGTAAAATTGAAACTGTGTTTTTATTGAGGTCAGCTCAAGCAGGTAAGTTAAAGAAAACTTATCTTTGAAACACCAAGACCTCAGGGATTAGATAACTATTGTTAGAAAGGGTACAGGAGTGCTAATCTAGGAGTTGTCTTATTTTGAGTGTGTCACCAGCATCACAGCCTTAATGCCAGTTGATACAAAGAAGACACATTAAGCATTCACAATGTTCACACATTTCTTTAAAAAAATAACTATATCTTTCTAAAAATAGATAAATAGAGCATCATTTCAATGATTCATTGCTACTTCAATTTGGCCAAAAGTGTAAATATTTTCTTATTTTTAACCTGAATAACATTTGCTCAATTGTATTCAATCTTTAAATCTAAAAATCAGTATGTTGCCCAGTATTTCATTTTGTATTAATTCAATGTCTGGGGTTGGTTGAAGAGTGGAATATACCCCAGGCCTATACATACCTACCCATTCACATATGCTTCATAGTATGATCTTACAAAACATTATTTTGAAAAATATATGACTTAAATGTGATGTTCCAGGCAGATTTGACAATTCCTCTTCAAAAAATTATTCAAATATTATAATTGTTGGGTGTATTTTTGTTTTATAATCCATGTACTTACGCCCCAGCCTCTAGGTCCCATATACACAGCCTCCTGTCCCAGCCTCCACTTAACTGAAATAAACAACAAAACTAGGCATGAGTAATATTGACAGAAACCTTTCCTATATTACATGGATTTTGTGCCATTGCTACTTGCATGAGGTAGGGTAGTAAGTGAGCTCCGCAATGAGTGGTCACTTGTGTCACTTTCAGGGGAAGATTTGCATTCTTCTACCCTAACCAATTATTTTCCAAATTGCCAAATTGACCATGTCCCAAAGTGGAAGCACAGTATTTTCATACATCCCAGGTAATACTATATCCTCTTGAGCAATAACATACCTAGTAGATGCTATGCAGCTGGTGGCTAATTTAGCCTATACAAAATGATGCAAAAAACTGACAAAATGACTGAAACCCTGGCACATGGGTACTCATATCACAGTATTCATCAAGGGCTTTTCAATGAATACCAATATGAAAGGGTTTAGATGGTTTTCAAAAACTTTTGCATTCTTGTGCTTTGGATGAAATTAGCCTCAGCATTGGAAAGGTGAATCTTAATATTTAGGTGTTTATATACAAGTTATGTGTATGTATGAAGTTGTCAAAGGAGTGTAAGAACACTTACCAGGTAGGTGCTGTCATAGCCCTGTTCCCGCCCAACGACCACCATACACGTCACACAGCCAGTGTGCCCAGAGAGGACAGACTTACAGTATTAACACTTACCAGGTAGGTGCTGTCATAGCCCTGTTCCCGCCCCACGACCACCATACACGTCACACAGCCAGTGTGCCCAGAGAGGACAGACTTACAGTATTAACACTTACCTGGTAGGTGCTGTCATAGCCCTGTTCCCGCCCCACGACCACCATACACGTCACACAGCCAGTGTGCCCAGAGAGGACAGACTTACAGTATTAACACTTACCAGGTAGGTGCTGTCATAGCCCTGTTCCCGCCCCACGACCACCATACACGTCACACAGCCAGTGTGCCCAGAGAGGACAGACTTACAGATAAAGCCTGCCACCCTGTTCGTCACTGAGTCATTATCCTAAAAAAGAGAAGGAAAAGGAGTAAAACATCAGGAAATTTGTTTGTCAACAAGTCATAATCTAGCCTCGATTTCCATGCTGTATATAAGCATACTATATACATTTTCTGACGTTTTTTTCTTTTACCAGGCACCAAATACTTTAGATGGCCATAGTGGCCAATTTAGTTTACATTTATCTCACCAGGGGAATAGAGGATTCAGTTTGAGTATGACAAAACCTCTAGAGATAGGAGCAGGTGGTGCCATCTATCTACCATACCTGGTACTACACCACACTGCTTATTAAGGTCATCACAGAAGGGAATGCCAACTTTTTAGGGACTTGGAGCCTAGTCTAGTCATTATGAACAGTGAAGGAGATAGTGCCCTTGCGACACATTAGTCCCTGAATTATAATACCAGTTTGATAAATTGAATAACAGTGGTATTTGCTATCCAGGAGTCAACTATTTTCTTAAGTTAACAACATCCAATTAAACTTTAACAGTTCCTCTATTTCAATTTTTTTCTGACAAAAGAATTCAGTGGAGAATCCCGTGATTCCATCTTAATAATGTCAGTAGGATTTACTTTCTTATATCGTTAACACTACTCATAACATTCATTTTCCTATAATGTTAAATTTGTTTAACAAACTCAATTTTCACCCTTTTTTGGTGTTTTTGACACTCAATTTGATTTGATATTGAGGTAAACGCCATGCTATTTAACCCACAACATTGTTTATAATTAAATAGGTGTTGTACAAGTGACTTACAGTTCCCACATTTTTGGTATTTTCTGGCAATAGACTTGAGTTTGTATCAAGGAGAATGCCATATTTTCGGACTAGATTATCTGTGTCAGCTGGTTTCATTTTCTTCAAAACCTGGACGGCTGCCTCATCAAAGCCCCAAACATCTGTAACAATACAATAACCATAATCCAATAATAACAATAATAATAACAATAACGATAATAATATAATGATGATAATAATAATAATAATAATAATAATAATAATAATAATGATAATAATAATAATAATGATAATAATGATGATAATAATGATAATAATAGTAATGATGATAATAATAATAATAATAATAATAATAATAATAATAATAATAATAATAATACTTATGATAATAATAATAATACTAATATGGCTATACAGCCAATTCTACAGCTGTATAGCTGAAGAGCACTTCAGACATTTCCTATAAGGTATGTTACATATTTGATACAGGTGTCTTTATGCATATGAAAATTGAAACCCAACAATTATTATCATCCATTGATAGGTCCAAGGTTATTCATTATTGATGCCAATTGGCCTATATGTGGTTGCGCCACCTTATGACAAATTTTAGCCAATTGTTGCAGGTCTGCCTCCAGGACTGATTGTCTGTAATACAGGACTTAAGTACCTAGTCACCCATCATTGTCTGCCTGTGGAAGTATTAACTCCAAGGCCATTTTGGTAATCTCTCTAAAACAGGTATTTTCAGAGAATATTTGAAGGAGTAATATTGAGTAAGAATTAACACACAATTGTTCTTCAAATATTCTTAAAAATTTTCACAGAACTTCTTAACCCTTCCAATGCTGAGGCTACTTTCGTCCTAAGTGCAAGGAAGCAAAGATTTTTGAAAACCAACTAAACCCTGTCATATTGGTATTTATTGGAAAGCTCTCACTGAGTACTCTCAGATGAGTACCCATGTGCCAGGGTTTCAGTCATTTTTCAGGTCTTTTGCATCTTTTTGTAATGGCCAAATTAGCCACCAGCAGGTTAATTTCATAAGTATTATAGATCCGACCTTCCATGCAAGGAGATCTCCAGGCATGGATTGATTAACTTACATATATTGCTGTCCTCAGAGGCAGCCACAATGACATCCAGATTCTCCACAAACAGGATTTTGAGTATTGTAGTGTTAGGGTGATTGTGAAGGGACACCTGGAATAACAAAAACAATATGCTAATTAGTTATAATGTGTAAAACATAGACAATATGCTAATTAACCCATTTGCTTCAGGTGTGGACATATGAACTGACAGCTTTGAACATTTTTTTAATAGAGGAACACTTGAAAAATATTAAGAAGATTTGTTAAACTCAACAGAAACAACAATTTTTCAGCTAAATTCTCCCAAACTATCCCATTTTCATCACAGTCTCTGCATGGGCATAAGACACTATCTATGCTCCAGATATGAATGGATTAACCGTTATGCTGCTGTTGGCTAATTTGGCCAATACAAAATGATATGAAAAAATTTGAAAAATGACAGAAACCCTGGCTAAGAAGACTTGGATGAAAGCTGTTTACAGTAACTTTACTCCACTAGTAATACAGTAATCCCTAGACCTTATATACACTAAAAGTCCTTCAGAATGGGGGTCTAAAGTAACCTTTACCTTCTGGAAAAACAATAAAAACCTAGACCTTACACTAAAAGGCTTTAAGAAAAGCTGACTTAAAAAACCTATCCAGCCACTTAAATAGGAAATACTTAGAGCTTATATTAATCAGAGCTTAAGAGGAACAGGTGTTTAAAGCATTATATCGTCCTTTAGGTAAAAGAGGAAAAAAAACAGACATTACACTAAAAAAGGCTTTAAATATAATTGTTTCAAATAACCTTACCAAGCTACTCAAAGAGGGAAAAACTAGTGATTATTTGAAGAACCTAAGAACAGGCATTTAGAGTAACCTCAAGTATCCTTCTAGTAACATAGGGAAAGCCTAAACATCATACTAAAAACAAGCTTGATGAACGGCTGTTTCAAGTATTTTTACCCAGCTACTAAAACAGGGAAAAGCTAGAAGTTATTCTAAGCCCTTAAGAATAGGTGCTTAAAGTTACCTAATATCCTCAAGCAAAACAGGAAAAACATAGACATTATACGCTTTGAGAAGAGTTGTTTTAAGAAGCCTAATTACAGTATAACAAGTAAAACCTAGAAATTTTCCTAATATGGCCTTAATCACAAGCAGGTGTTTAGAGGAACCTTATTTTTCTAGCCCAAAAAAAAGAAAATCTAGACATTATGCCAAAAACACTTAAAGACTCATAGCGGTGGAAAGAATAATGGATCTCTTAGGATTTTAAATTTTTTTGTGACAGCAGCACAGCAAAGGTTACCTGTTTGGTGTACCTGTACACCTTTCTCTGCAAGTCCTTTGAAGGCATTAAATAGACAGAATAATGCTAATTACAGTCACATACCTTAACCGTTTCACAGAGAAATATCAGGAGAAATATTAGATTTCAAGGTTTTGTTCGTGATTGGATAAATAATCCCTTTTTAAATATTTTCTCTCCATATGTTACTCAATATGATGAGTTAAGTTTTGTAGCTGTCAGACCTAGAGTAAAAAAACATGCACATAATTAAGTGTCATTTTCTATGTTTATTATCTGGTAGTAGATATTAGTGTTTGAAACCAGATCACTAAGAACAGGCAATGTAATAGCTCTCTGATACCATGACCTGTTTGATAGTTGACTCATAACCAGCAATAGGATTGACTCCCTACAAATTTAGGGGTCAGAGTATGTATAAGAGTAGGGTTGCATACCGGTACTCGGGTACCAATAGGAACCGAGATTCGTTTCGAAAAGTACAGGTATTTTACCCTTTCATTGAGAACTGGTATTTAAAGGCACCGTTTTGTTTTCGAGCACCGTTTCGTTTCAACAAATAAAACAATTTGTTTCTTACTTGCGCCACCACGCATGGGTAATCCGATAATGCATCGTGACAGACAGCGTGAAAAACCCACGCTGTCTTGAATAGTATTCGGAGGGAAATACAATAGATTGTGGTGCCGCTCATTTGCTTCGGTTGACTTTGCCAATGTTCGTCGCAATCGTTGGTTCTGTTCCCCAATTCTACTAACTAACAAAGAATTGAGGCATAGAACCACACATGTTAGCGATAGAAACTTGTAACAAAGCAGATCAGGCCATGGAGATCAGAGGTACCGTTTCACTGTTAACTATACTGGTACCACTGGTATTGTTTTGCACACATTATACACCTCATTGATTGCAATCATAATTCTGCATAACTTGGACTTTGCGATGCCCAGCAGTTTTATGTCTGTGGTGATTTTATAGGCTCAAATGATTGAGCATGCTACTTACCCTATTGTTTAATCATTCATAACAATACAGATATATGCCAAGGAGGCTGGGAAACATCAAACAAACACTTAAGGAATACCTGCTGATAAACAATAGTGTAGAATCAATTATGCAAGGATTTCTCTTTCATGTTTAACCTTCAGCATTTCTAATGCTTAGGATTGTGTGGTGCATATGAAAAATTGAAAACTTCAGTTGCAAGACTGCATGTAACCCCCCCCCCCCCCATCCCAAAAAGAAAATATATTGTCTGTTACCTTCATGAAAATGGCTCCTAGTCAAAACTTTTTTTTCAATTGCTGATTTAGCATTTAGCATATATTTTCTGCTACTAGTGCAGCAACTAATCAATTATCCTGATTGTCTACTGGCTGATGGCAGTAGATTCCCATTGTACACCATTGGTTGACTCATAACCAGCAATGGAAGTGACTTCCTACATATTCAATGGTCAAAGTATGTATAAGAGAAGTGTAGTGACTGGTCATTCAGTAAGTATTAGGAATAAAACTATTTACCATCATGTCACTTTTTGTATTTGCAATCAATTTATATTATATGTGAATCATTCATTCTGTTGATCCAAATTTGAGCAAAAATACTGTATACTTTTTTGTCAGATATGGTTGGAGGAAAGCACAAACAATAAGTTGTTCCAACAGCTTAGAAAACTGGCAGTGCATAAATTTTACATGCATAAATTCAAAGCTAGGGATTGGGAAACAAACAATAAGTTGTGCCAACAGCTTAGAATCTTGCAGTGCATAACTTTTTTATTCAATACAAAGCTGCCTCAGGGATTAGGAATACTGGGGTTAAAGGGTCAATGCTCACCGGTGGCACTATTGGTTCGTTGAAAGCGTAGCGGCTCTTTGTCTCCTTTCTCTCTCGGTTAGGCGGTATGATGTCCTGTTGTAGCTGCTGGAGCCGCAGTTTATCCTCTTCCTCCTCAGTCTTCTTCTTCTTCAGCATCTTCACCTTAGCGTCATTCAGAACAAACATCTCCTTACTGCAACACACAAACAACGTATATATATATATATATATATATACATATATATATATATATATATATAATTTATATATATATATATATATGTATATATATAATTATCTCTATATTTTCCTGATGAGAATTCCAGTTGTTCATTTGTTTGGAGTGAAATCCAGGTTAATGTTAAATCTTGTGTGTTAGTGTATATATTTATATATATATTTATATATATATATATATATATATATATATATATATATATATATATATATATATATATATATATATATATATATATATATATATATATATATATATATATATATATATATATATATATATATATATATATATATATATATATATATATATATATATATATATATATATATATATTTATATGTATACACACACACACCTTTGAGTCCCGTTTAAGTCACCTAAGCATGTTACCTGTTACTATAATGGGTTGAAAAATGGAGGGAATGATGAGCAAGAATTAACTTCAGGGTAAGATCTGAATTTAACCCTTACAATGCTGAGGCTACTTTTGTCGTAGGCTCAAGCACACAAAGATTTTTGAAAACCATCTAAACCCTGTCATGTTGGTATTCATTTGAAAGCTCTTGCTGAGTACTCTCAAAAGAGTACCCATGTGCCAGGGTTTCAATAAATGTTCAGGTCTTTAGAGTTCCTTAGAGTTCCGCTTAAGGCATTTGAGAAAGTTCCTAGGTACTTGGGGAACTTGGGTTTAATTCACCATAAAGAAATGGCTATAAATATGAATATGGCAAAATGTGAATAAAATAGAGATAAAACTATCTACAGTCAAACCCTCTATCAAATAAGAGACAACCCCTATTAAGATGCCACATTTTCATTTACCGTTGATCTAACATTCTAGTTTAGATGACCCTCTATAAAGAGACCACCTGACTTGAGAGACCATATTTTGGTTTTCCCTTGGGTGGTCTCTTTATACAGGTTTGACTGTAGTGTATATTTTATTGAGAGGTGGGTTAATTGAAGTGGTTGGTCTGTGTATGGTACATACCTATACATGAAGTGGTTGGACTGCATGCGTTCCCATTTGATGATGGCCCCATCACTGTCTCCACTGAACAGTAGGATAGGAACCTTCCTCGCTGAAAATATAATTAGTATAGTGATATACTAGCTCAAACAAACCAGATACGATCTTGCCCTTTTATTTTGCGGCAAAAAATAATCATTGTAGTGATTACAAACCAGAGATGAACACACTTTTTAGTGTTAATGTCACATAATGTGTCAGTCAAGCCAAAATATTACATTTTTTACATGCACACAAGATCTTGATCTTGCCCTTTTATTTCACACTGCAAAATTATTGGCAAGTGGCTCATGCTTTTACTTGCCCTGATGTAATTTTGATAACCAAGGTGAAATTGCATTCTGAGCAAGTTACTCAAGTTTTTACAGACACAGTGAAATTTTAAACTTGTGAGGTAAATGTCAGCCTGGGAAATTTACCCCAGTTTTTACTGACCAAATGAAATCTTAAACTTTGAACCAATTATTCAAATCATTTTGGGCAGTTTGCTCCAAATTTTATACATTTTTCAATAATCATTTTAATAGGGTATAATGACCTATTTTTGACATATCATCACCTGATAACACCATATTGAAGAAGATTTATTGAAACGTTTCTGTTGTTTATACTGTGCAAGACTGGGAGTTATAAATAATGAAATTGCATTGGCCATTTCATTTTTTGACTCTTTATTATACATAAACAATTTTGGGGGGAAAATGTTAATAGCAATTTGAGGGAAAATGTGTAAACTGTTTTTTGAGTATAAACCCACCAATGCTTGCAACAGCCAAAAGCAGCATGACAAGTTTGGTGCAAACTTTCAGGCAAGAGAATTATTGGGTAGTTTTTTGTATTTGAAATGCTAATTATTTGAATTGCAAACAACTCTCCTTCACATACTTTGCAAAAACAATAGGTTCTTTTAAATTATTGTCAAAAGTATCATAGATCCAGATGACAATTTCAATGGAACACTTTAGCACTGATGGGTGAACAGTATATTTTGTTACATATAGAACTCATGCAGTTTACGTACAGTGAAAGCTTGCTTGGAAAAGGGGCGAGTCTTCAGTTAAGCAGCATGCATGCAATTTCTCATTTCCATATAATACTAGGTAATCTGAAGAGCTATTGTTTTGAATCTCAGTAAATTTGGGGATAATCCCATGATCTAATTATACCATATGCAGTACTAAATGCCAGCTTCGTGCAATCTTGCAGGATTTACGATGCAGTTGGGTTTTCACAGTTCGGTGAGACTAGAACAATTTTATTTTCTGTTTTTCAGATTCTGGCACCAAAACTTGTACCTAATTATATCATGTATCAACGGTAATGAGAAAATAATGAAAATGATAATGATAACAGTTATAATAATAATAATAATAATAATAATAATGATTAATAATAATAATGATAACAATAATTTTAATAATAATAATAATAATAATAATAATAATAACAATAATAGTAATAATAATAACAATAATTGTAATAATAATAATAACAAAAATAATAATAACAAATAATCAGTCTCTTAAACCTTGAAGAAAATAATAAATAATAATCGGTGTCTTCAAAATTTGAAAAAAAAATGATCTTTGAAAATGCATATATCCCCCACCCCCGAATATCAAATGATTGATGCCTTTATCTTCCAAAGATAGAAAGAAGGCGAATAATAATGAAGCACATAATGAAGCAAATTGGCCTTGCCTAAGTGAGATGGTGAAGGTAGTTGTGAGGAGTGCGCGAAGATTTTCCGTCGGGAGGCGGCAGGATGAAGTGATGCATGATGGGATTGATAGTGCTGCGCTGGGTGAGTGGGTTAGTGCTCTTTAGGAGAAAATAATGGGCGATTGTAGATAAAAGTAGAAGGAAGGTGGGAGTCTGGGTGGCCATATACCATTTATCACTCACTCAAATAAGCCAATACAGCAACCATAGTCTGTATCATTATAGCACTAAAGTGGAACCTGAAAATGCATCCTTATCTCTTGTACCTGATTTTTCACTCTGGATGACAATATACTATAAATTTATTCCTCACTGAAATAAGCTGATACTACAATCATAGACTATCATGATAGATTTAAACAGTACATGTTTTTGAAATAAAAGACTCATTATCATAGCATTAAGTTAATGAGTTTTTGAATTACTCTGCAATGCAGAGTAGTCGCTCACTCTTAAAGTATATGATACTATTACAGATATGGATGAACGCAACCTGAATTTCTGGAAATTTGAAAGAGGTTTATTGACCATAACCAAAACCACAAATCTCCTTTAAATGTATAAGAATTTAGTTCAAAGAAATTCTGTAACATAAATGGGTTTATTTAATGCTTTCAGGTTTAAAAAAAAGAAGATTTTTATTCATCAATCCAATTTTTGGATGATATCCTTTTCAGGTGGATATTACCACACTTTCAAACTTGTACCTAATTATAACATGTATCAACGGTAATAAGAAAATTATAATAATAATGATGATAATAATAATGATAATGATAATAACAATAATAACAATAAGAAGAAGAATGAGCGAGAGTAGGACATTTAGTGGAGAGTAGTCGCTCACTCTAAGTATAGCTTTGTATCTATTACAGATATGGATGAACGCAACCTGCATTTCTGGAAAATTTTGTCATTTGTAGTGAACAACCTATATCACAGCACAAAACATCTCATCATTCTTCAACCACAACCCTTCCAATAGGCTACTTTCGCCCAAAGCACAAGGAAGCAAAGATTTTTGATACCATCTATTAACCCTCTAATATTGGTATTCATTAGATAGCTGTCGCTGAGCACTCTTAGATGAGTGCCCATGTGCCAGGGGTTCAGTCATTTTTTGAGGTTTTTTGCATCATTTTGTATTGGCCAAATTAGCCAACAGCAGCAAAAGGGTTAGATTGTGAGTCTGAATTGTAATTTTCCATAAAAGTGTTGCATGCCAAATTATAATTGGTTGTTCATGTTTGCTGATCTTATAAAACTTGGTCCACCATAGCCATGTGACATATCAAGATGAACCTTGAATCAAGCCCAACTTTCTGACAGCCAAATTGCCCAATTTTTGCACTATGTAGGGGTCTTTCAAGTTGGCGAGCCCGGCAATTAACTTCTTTAAATAAATTTCATCATCTTGCATGTGTATGCGTGTGCATGGTTCTATAGGTTATGTTCCAACAAATGCATATTTACATGTGCAATAAATTTCTTTAAATGAATTTGATTATCTCGCATGCATATATGCGTGCATGGTTCTCTAGGTTATGTTAGCACAAATGTGTAAATGCACATGCAGCATTGGAAGGGTTAAGAAGGGGTCAAGGGAGCAGCAACTCATTCATGCCTATAGCATATAAAAAAGTCTGAATCATTCTGAGGGTATCTCTCAGACAGAAACAAGCTTTGAAATTTTTTGAAGGAAAAATGTTCATCAACCACATGGTGTACTGTTTTGCGCAGTAGACCTGGTAGACCTGGGGCTGTTACCCCTCTACTGACCAGAAGCCTCTGTCAGTGCCCTAATACAATATGGCTATCTTATAGTGGTGGGAGTAGAATTCCTCAAACAATCATCAGTCATCAGTCTAACTTTCTATTTTTTTTTAATTTTTGATTTATGCTTTTAAGGATTATACATGTAACTAGTGCAGGTTAGATATACTTGTAATTTGTCTCTTAGTTATTGAATAAAACTAAGAAGAAAGAAGACACTAGTATTCTAATGTATGAATGCATTATCCCTTCCAATGCTAAAGCTACTTTTGTCCAAAGAACAAGAACGCAAAAATTTTTGAAAAACATCTAGATCTGTCCCATTGGTGTTCATGGGATAGGCCTTTCTGAGTACTCTCCGATGTGCCAGGGTTTCAATCATTTTTCAGGGTTTTTTACATCATTTTTTATTGGGCAAATTAGCCACCAGTTGCATAAGAGTTAAAAAGATCTAGTAAAAACAAATGAAGGACACATCATAGATCACATTTCATTTAACTCTTATTTCTACATTAAGAAGGAACCTGTATTATCTAGAATACTGACTGCAGCCAAGACCTTATCAGAGTGAGTAGGTATACTACTTGGTCCATTCCTGACCTCTTACTCTGCTGGCTCTTAGAAGATATTAATCCATTCACACTTAATAGGTCATATGAAAATTGTCGTCTGGACCTATGGTAGTTTTGATAATAACTTTGGAATTAAGAAAGATTTTTAAAAATATTTGAAAGAGAGTTGTTGGTGAAGTTCTGAACAACATTTCTCCTTCAAATAGTTTCTCAATTTTGCTTTTGGCTACAAGATTGCATCAAAATTGTCAGGTGGTATTTGGCCACTGTGAGCATTAATGGGTTAACAAGCCAGTAGGTCAGTACATAAGATAAGCAACTTTCTCTGTGGGGTATCTGACAAGGAGACCTCTGTCCTTAAGGTTGTGAGCTGGCTTAATGGGTTATCATGCAGTTTAACTATTTGTGGAAAGTTTCCAGCAAAGGTCATCATGATGTCAGTGTGGGGGTGGAAATATCCCTGAACAGCCAATATGTATATATGAGTTTTTGGTAAGAACCATGCAGGCATACATGCGTGCGAAACAGTGGAATTCATTTAAAGAAAGGCCGGTCCCACCAATCTAAAAGACCCCCTTTATAGTGGTAAATCAGGCAATTGGGTGTCAAACTATTGTACTCGATTTGAGGTTTATCTTTATATGTAATATGAGTTATAATGGTGGCCCAAATTTTTGCAAGATCTTCAAACATAAACAACCTGCTACCAGATTTTGGCCAATAATCCCCATCATAATTCAGAATCAGTCAATTGTGGGGAAAAATATAATTTGGAATCTCAAAGGTTAATACTGTGTATAATAAGAGGAATTGCACTTACTGTAGGTGAGACTCTCTATTGCAGATTTACACTTGAGTGCTGTGATGCAGCCAGAGGAGTTGTATTTCCAAACTATCAGGTGGCGCCGACTGGTGGAGGCTGCACAAACAAGAGCAGTAATACATAGTTATTAGGACATCTACCCTCAACCATACATTTACATTATGAACATTTACATATATCCTGCATCTCAGTGCTTGACACTAACACCTGAATAATTACCGAAATACATTTAAAATTCATCTTGCATTTCAGAGCTTGATATTGAAGTCTGGACTTCACTACCCTAAAAACAAGATTCACATTCATGTTGCACATCAGAGGATTAAACTGAGTTTTGGACATTAAATCCTAAAATTTGCATCTATCTTGCATATTAGAGCTAGACACTTAAATATGTTCATTTATCTTGTTTACATTAATCTTATATTCTAGTGCTACCTGAATTCAGGACATTTCCCTAAGACATTCATATTCAGCATACATTTCATTGCATGACACTGAACTTTGAACATTGCCCTTAGATATTCACATTCACCATGAATTTCAGTGTATGAAACTTAACTTTGGCCATTTACCCTAAAACATTCAAATTCATGTCCAAGTGTTTGACACTTCAGCCCACCCCTTGCCCCTTCACAGGTAAAAGTATGCAGAGCAAGTACAGGCATTCTAAAAAATGTATTTCCCTACAGAACTGGTCAAATTTTGGGATATATACTGCTACTGCAATTCAAATATATTAGAATGCTTATTCTTCCCTTAATATAAAGCATACTTATAAGAAAATATGTTCAATGTGAACATTTTAAATAATGCACTTAATGCCATTACTGAAACAGGGTTGCATATTGAATAAGGACCTAATTTAGTTGTTAAGGGGTGCCTTAAGGCTACAGTTTGTAAGGAAGGCCAGATTCAGAAGAAGCAAAATTGGTGACCACTCTTTCCCTTCGTTGTTAACAAAATTTTAAAATTGACAATTTACTTAAGGGATATCTTTCCAAGATAAAGAATGATAATACTTCCCCGATGATCTATCTTTATAATTATATCTATCTATCTTTCTATCTATTTATCTATCTATCTATCTATCTATCTATCTATCTATATCTTTATCTATATATATATATATCTTTATCTATATATATATATATTTATATATATATATATATACCTATATATATATATATATATATATATATATATATATATATATATATATATATATATATATATATATAATTATATAAATATATCAGTAAGGTCACATTGCCTCAGTGTTTCCCTGTTATATGCGTCAATTAGTTCTATGTGCATTTCAACAGTATAACAAGTTCACATGGACAGGTGTTTGAGCTAACAACCTATAATCAATTAGCTCTAGGAAGCTACACGCAGCTGCAGCACACAAGAAGTCATGTAGGAATAGGAGTTAATGAAGGCAGCTGTTTATAGAATGTAATCGGTAAAGTTATTGGCTTCTACTACAATAGGATGTCATTATAAATCAGAGATTGGCATAGGAAATGAGCCTTCCACTTCCAATGGACATGTGTAGTGATTGGGTCTGGGTGTTCCATGTAATTAATCATACATGGCTCTTTCCAGTAGGGCAGCCAGGTAACCGTATTCCTCTAGGCTAGTGCACCCCCCACTCCCTCCAGAGAAACCAAACATACCCAAAATAAAAATGTATTGCTCCTATCAGTAGGACATTGAATTACTATATATATACATATATGCGCACATCGCAGGTGCAGGTTAGGGAAGAGAATATGCCAGAAGGGATGCTGGTAAAATTCTGTTTAACTATACCCTCTGTACTGGTACCACATGTAAAAGTACAGAAAAATTTGCGGAGGAAGGTTCAGAAGGCCAGAATATAATGTCCGGTGCAATTTTCTAGAAAAATCTTTGAAAGAGCTAGCTAGAAAGCTGAAAAAAGATTGCCAATTCTGCTTCTAGCAAATCTTTGCTTGCTTCACACATTTGCTTTAAATTCAGACATTTTTATACGGTAAACCAGATGATTTTGTGTTGTCACAGGCATGAATCAGTTTCTACTTACCTACAACTTGATTGAGCTCGGGGAAGAACTTGAGTATTTGTAAGTGGTATTTCTCTTCCTCCTGCTCCTGAAAAGTTCCAATGAACTCGGACACCTGCAATTTAAAATAAAACACTAAAAATAAGCTTAGAAACAAAATATCTCTCCAAATAAAATGTCAATGGAGACAAAATCAATAAGGACAGATGAGAAAAACAAAGAAAGCGTGTGACCTTTTGACGGAAGTTGAGTGAATTTTCCTAACAATCATATGCGAACATTGGTTTACCTGAAGCTGAAAAGGGTTGGATACTGTTATATTATTATATACTTTTCAAATAGTACCGTATTGTACCATTATTTCCTTAAATGTACTTAGATTCTAACAACTGGGAAATTTTCATCTATTAGGGATTGTCCAAGATCCTAAACAGCACTAATAAAATACTATACTGTTTCAATGGTACCAATACTTTACTGTTTTGTTTTTAGAGGTATCCATCCCTAAAGCAGACGGATGGTCACAGTCAATAAGATTTTTTTTTTCATATTTGTATGCAATACCTATAACACTTCCCTTAGTATAGCATTTAGTATTGAATTAGATAATGTATGATATGCCATTGACTGTAGTCGGCCAAAAGTGACTAGACTGCTGTCTTTGTTAGATAATCAAGCATTTGACTCAGTATGCATTCTGACCGACTGTTGATTATCACAGATCATCATTGCATCATTAGCCCGAATTGGAAAAAATGTCAAAATTGTGATTATTAGCCCATATCTCAGAGCAGGGCATTCAATGTTTTTAACCCTTTTGCATCTGTATTGTGTACATAATTTGTCTATTTCAGTAATATTTGACCAAAAAAATCACATAGCAATAGGTTCACTATCATCTTAGGGGAAGAAAAATTGATTACTTTTCATGCCTACAGCCTAAGAAATCTGTCGCCTGGATCCATGCTACACTCCAAACAGCTTCAGGTGATAAATGATAAACTTAGAAAATATTTTGGTTAACCCATGTATGTGGGTATTAAGCATCCAAGTGTGCTGACTTCTTTGCAAGAACTTACAGGCAAAGGAGTATTTCGAATAAGTATTTGAAATTTATTGCAATATGCTCTCATAACCATAAATTGCCAAGTAAACATTGTACCCACTTATGTTGTGAGCTTATTATACCCATTTCTTGTGTATATGTAATAGAGCATCATGGCATTCTTCCAAACATGTGCACAGACCCTATTAATCGCAACCCCCTCCTCTCGGTAGTGCCATGGGTAGTTGCCATGATTGCCACCGCACAGGGGGTGCAGTTAAATGGAACTTCGCCAGCACCCCTTAGAAAATATTTTTCCTAACATGCACCTGCACTGTGCACTGATTGTTCAGACGAATATGGTATGTCTCAGTATGATTTATTCCAAAAGCTAATATTGTGAAAGCAAAAGTGCACAGAACCTTATGAAGCACATCAATAAACATGAATCCCATCACGAAAAATGGCTCTTATCATAACATGGCTTGATGACTGTAATTTCTGAGATTGCATTATGGGAAGGTTATATCCATCCTTTATAGCCATATGTCACAGCTATCTAGTGAATGGAATCAATGTGTATAAACTACCCTGTGTCTGACTGATATTCCCTGTAAATGCATCAATGCTGTAGATAAAACTTTTACATTATTAACTCAATCATGCCTGTAGGTCTTAATGAAAAGTGGCTTCTTTTAGTGACATTTGAAAATAACTTAACAAAATATTTGAGTTTCAGATTATGTTGCATTCACTATTTTTCTCTGAAATATTTTCCAGTATATGTTCTTACTAAGAGGATATCAATCTTCATAACGGTCTGCAACACTTTTATGAAAAAGCTGACATGATTATTTAACCCATTCATGCCTGAAGTGGCTGCATGAATCAGGAACAAAATGTGCATTAACTTACGGTAGTTGAAAAAATGTATAAAAACATTCGAGATAATTGGATCTTTGCTTGTTTTTGAGATGATTTGCACAGAGGCATGCTCCTATGAACAATACCTCCAGGTCAAAAACCTGGTTTCCAATGATTTTGAAACTTTTCCTTAGGTCACCGGAATCATGTGAGTTCATGCTCTCACAGACCACAAAAATATTAACACAAACTGAAAAACACACAACAGACACAAAACACACTAGAAACACAGCACACCCAAAACATATACACACACACACATGATACAAATATAACACAAACTCAACACACAAGACAGACAAGTAATACACACAGCACACTCAAAACATAAACACCACACTCAAAATACAAAAACAAACACATGACACAAAATGCTCAACACACACAACCCAACAGCACATTAAACACACAAACATAAATACAATCTTAACACATCGAACACATCTCACAAACAATACACTCAACACACATATAACAAACATACCCACTTCACATATATGCACACAGACATCCAAAAACCATTAACAACACCCACGCAAACACAAGGACTGGAACCAGTTAATGCCCACCATGATTTACTGGGGCATCAACAAAAAGTCTAGATATTGTGTTGCTGCTGCTGTGGTAGATTATAGGAGTGATCAGTAGATGAGAGCTGCTGCTGCCACAGACTCCAGGCTGGGTATCTATTGATCCTGACCAGACCGCCTGATAGTCAATCTGCCTTGAAATCACCTCCCTTTCACGGGATGTCTCTGATCACACAGCAGACATGCCTCAAAAAGAGTGTGATATACAGGAGAATTATATAAACTACAGAGAGGGAGTAATCATCATCATCTTCATCATCAGCATCATCATCATCATCATCATTACCATCATCATCATCATCATCTGCATCATAATTATTTTGTTATCTTCATCATCATTATCATCAATACTGTCATCACCATCATCCTCATTATCACCATCCTATCATCATCAACAAAACCATCATTATCATCATCAGCATCTTTGTCACAACCACCATCATCATATTTAACATTACTATGTCAATTACTATCACCAATTGTCTTTCATTACCATCACAATCCTTTTCTTTGTGAATTGTTAATCTTGTCATCATTGTCAACATTATCACCTGACCATAATCATCATCATTATTGTAAATATCATCACCAACATCGTCATTTTCATCATGATCATCATAATCCTCATCACCATCATCATCATCATCATCACCATATTCATGATCATTATCATCACCTTCCTCCTCCTCCTCCTTATCACCATGATCATTAGACCTAAAAAAAGTTGTTTGTTTCCCGTAACCCTACCCTAAAAAGTTCTTACTCAAAAGGATTCCTACCCTAAAGTTTTTTTTTGCCCGTCCAACTCCTAATTAACATAAATAATGCATAAAACACACATTTTTGAACAAAAAAATAATCAAATCTTTTTTTTTACAACCTTCCTACCCTGTTTTCTGGACTGTTATAGGAAACAAACAATTTTTTTTCTAGGCCTTATCATTATCTTCATGTTAGTACCCTGTTAACCTCATCCCAATCCTCCTCCTCGTGACCAGCACCATTTTCTCCAAGATCACTCTGGGCTGCCTTACAGGAGGGGCTCACTCAGATGTAAGGTGATATTGATGACCTTTAATTTGTTCCAGGACAGGCAACAATTTCCCCGAGCCTCCTGAACAACTGGCTCACAGTTCAGACACTCCATGAGGGAGGTGTCAGGTTCATTGTTCTCAGACTTTGCAAGAGGCGGGCAACGACTCCACATTCTCACTCAGTCCTGGGGTCTTTAACTTGACTACTGGATGATGCACATGAGTCTAATACTGAGAGAATCATTCAATGATTCAGGCATGAACAAAAGGAATACAACCCCACTGACTTTGTTACATGTACCTCTAATTATAATGATGAATTAATTAACTCAAACTGTCAGTATTGACATGAACACTATCATTATCAAGATCACCATCATAACAATCATCATCATCAGCATCAGAATTATCATCACCATCATCATCATTCAGCTTACAACTCTAGACATAATACAATTACCTTCATTGATAGGACAATATAGAACTTATGAATTTCTTTGACCTGGCTGCCCGCATTCCATTGGCTGAGCACATAATTGCACTGCTCCTCTCCTGATCAATGCTCTATGCATATATAGACTAAGGGTTAACCCCTCCCCTAAAGTTGCCCAAACACCCTTACTATTTTGGCTATGTTTTAGTATTCAGAATGTGTTTCAGAAAAAAATTGAAGGAGAAATTTTGTTCTGAACCCAGCCAACATTTTCTTGAAATATTTTCTAAATTCATAATTACCTCCAAAATTATTTTCAAAGTATTTTGTGTCACGACTTAGCTCTTTAGGCACAAATGGGTTAAAGGAATAAAACTGCTATAAACAACAATAATGAAATTGCATCCCGCCTTTCGCTCATAAAATCCACAGTAATATTTCACCATATATAGCTGGTATTGTTCAGACAGCTCTTAACATTTTCTCCTTGCTGTTTCTCCTTTCTTCCCCGATGTGACCTATCTATTGAGCTGGAAATGAGGTCTCTGCGAGTGTCTATAGGGAGGGCAAGCTTCATCAGGTTATTGCCACCAATATTAATAAACGCATTCTCCTGGAGACAATGACTCCTGACTCTATTGTTCCTATTATTAGGACCCCCCAGTGTGTCGAGGTGGGAAAAGCTTTCAGCGATGTCACATGGGCCGTTAAAACAGCTTAACCATATGACTGCAGATCCCTTCCTGCGGGAATCTTCAGACAGCGAAAAACACCTTTCAGTAGACCAAATTCTAGAGTTCATGTGCATCAGCTCCAATATCCTTAGTACTAAAACCTCTCAGTAACCAATTCACGCCTTGATTATCTCCTTGACATGTATTGTATGGAACAATATTACTTTTGACAATAACTTTTGAATTAAAAACAATTACTGGTAACAAAATATTTCAAGGAGGGCGGTTGGTTGTTTTGTTATCATAGCTTCTTTTTTTAAATACTTTCTGAAGAAAGCTTTATTCAGATACGTATCACCAGGTTGTCAGGACATTTTTGGCACTAATGGCATGAATAGGCTAACCCTGGAATGCCTACGCTAGTCAGTGGCCAAAAAAGGCCTTGCTTTTTTGGTGATTTCTGCCAGAGTAGAGCACTTCTAGGGATTTTCCTTCAACTTTTTGCAAATAATTTTTCCAGTAAAGATACCACCAATAGATTTAAGTCTGAAGCATACCCACGGAGTTTTCAGAGCAGTTGTGTGCATTTTAGTTGTAAAATGGCTTAGCGTCTCTGACTTCTTGCTGTCTCAATTAGCAATTTGAGAAAGTTGACAGCGAATTTAAAAAAATAACTTTTGAATTAAAAACAATTATCAAAATATTTAAAGGAGAGGTGTGGGCTGTTTTGTTATCAAAAGTTTTCTCTCAAATACTTTCTGTAGGAAGCCTTGGTCACATACATATCAATTTCTCAAATGGCTAATTGAGCTCTTTTTTATTCTGGCAGTTGTGACTTGGGGGGGGGGGGGATTAATTAGGCAGTATAGTTTACAATGTACTCCAGTTATCCACACCATTATAACAACTGGATAAATGTCATGACTGAGTCTCCCTATTTCAGAAAAAAAGTGATGATAAACAAAATTCCAAGTTCTAGTTGGCAGTATGGGTACTTCACTCTGGAGAGAGGTTGCATGAAGATGAGGATGGTAATATAATATGTGTATAAGAGTATCAGCCAGCACAGGGCCCGTCATTTCTCAGATTGCTGAACGCATAGAGGTGGAAAGAGATGATAGCAGAGAGCGTCTGCCGACCATAAACAGCTATCTGCAAGCCCTGGAGCAGCTTTATCATACCACGGGAACTACCAATGATAAATATCCTGTGATTTATTTCTGAGCCAACAGCAGTGGGACAAAATAAAGATATTTTTTGCACTGAAATTAATGTATTATCAAATAATCATGGAGTGCAATGCCTTGCAGAAGAGACCTCTGGTGTATTTTTTTCAAATATTTTCAGAATAAAGCTTTCATCGCGAAGATGGCTTCAAAATTGTAGGGGTTTTATATTATTAATAATTCTTCAGGAAATATTATATATCTTAAAATCAAAGAATTTGCTTGGTCTGGATTATTTCAGAATTTCACTATAAGGTTACTTCAGGTCCAAAACATCTGAATTTACCTAAAAGCAATGGCTAGATTCACAGTTATATCCCATATGTAAATGATAATTGTCTTGCTTATTTGAGCATCTCTGCTAATCAGACCCCACAAAATGTCTCAACCCTAATTGTGACTCCAAATATATTGTAATTCTTCCCACAAATGTTATCTCAAAAAAGATGTCCTAATGCAGGGTTCTTGAGGGATTGGGTCTCCATGTGAAATGGCTCCCAGATGCCCTGCTGGCTAAGACACTGCTGAGTTCTAATTCCTGATTGTATTACATCTTTGATCTGATCCCCTGCTTAAGCTATGGCCATACATTATAGTGAGACACATGCATACCTATCCATATCTGGCAGTGTAACAACAATGGATTTACTGACAAAACAGTGCCGTTTGAAAACACACCAGAACCAGAAAACTGCAAGAACAATGTAACTTCAAGTCTAAATATGTGAAGACGTGCAAACACTTTCAAATGTCCCTAAATATCAAGCATCAAGAACATTTCATATCATAACTGGTCTAAACTGAATATCTAGCTACCTAAGTTAATATCTAGTTACCTTTGAACTATTGTGTATGTTGAACAAACTAGTAGGATTCTATTGAAGCCCTAGACATTAATAATCAGCAGTTACATCAGATCTCTCTCAAAGCCATCAGAGCTGCCTGGAATGGTCTATATGGTTATTATGGCATGCTTTTATATAAATAAATAAATAAATATATATATATATATATATATATATATATATATATATATATATATATATATATATATATATATATATATATATATATAAATATATATACATATATATACATATATATACATATATGTCTTAAACTAGGTTTCTTCTGTACTCTTGTAAATGAGGGTAATACGCGAGAGCAAACATTAAAACAAATTCTGTCCTCTCACCACACACTGAAAATAATGCTAACATATCACTTTAGTTATTCGTTATAAATTCTAAACATATCGGTGTTTAACTTGTTCAGGTAATTGATGGCATTTGTGCTCTTTTATCTGAGCTGTGCACAATGACACAAGATCGGTGATTAAAATTAAGATAATCAAATGCTTTAATATATTTCAGATTATGAACACCTGAAATATGTGATTTGGTGATATCTTACACCCAAAAAGACAGAGTGAATTTGAAGTAAAGAGGGGGCATTCAGAGAGTATGCACCATACCAACAAACAACACAGGGTCTGTCCACTATAAACGCCCCCTAGGGGTCTTTACACACACTACAAACTGGTTCCACAGACTTACCGCCATACTTTCATCATGATGATATTCCTCAGGAGTCAAGACAAACTCAGTGATCTTTTTTGCAGTAATGATACAACAGAAAAAGTTGTTACCCATGCGATATTGACTATGATATTGGTAATAACATCAATAGCATTAAAAGGGTTTCAATATAATCTGCATAGTGATATCATACTAAAACCTTAATGACTGTGCACACGGGCAGTATGTGTATATAATGTGCGCCTGAAGGCATCCTGGCCAGACCGAGGGCCGAAGGCCCGAGGTCTGGCCAGTAGTGTTTGGAATCGGTCACAATTTTCAAGATCGATCATCGGTCCATCTGAACGACCGATGACTGATTAATAATCGAAGTTGTGTACATGGTTTTCCGTGTCGCCATTGCTGTTTACTTAAGTCATAAGGTACCGCGACACCTAGCGGTATCAACACACACTAGCGTAATTGCGTCATGCGCATTTGCGCTATTGTGTGCCGATAACCACAACAACAATGGTGGCATCGTAACATCGCCTCAGCACGCTCAGAGAGTTGGATCTGGAGCGGTCCAGCAGTGTTTCCTCTTTGGTGGGGCAATAAATACGTAACTAAACTTTTTTTCTCAGATTTTCTGACAGGCAGGATTACCGAAAGTCCAGCTATTTCTTTGAATATAATTTTTATCCATGTTCGTTTTTTTGTTCGAACATGTGAAATTGCGTTCGATCATCATAATCGGAGGCACAAACGAACGCTGTTCGGCTTGTTCGAACAATCGGACGAACACTACTGGCCAGGATGCCTGAAGGCGCACATTTAATAGACATACTGCCCTTGTGAACAGTTATTAAGGTTTTTATTATTGCTTCCCTGAATGAGACATTTCTTGTGATCTGATTTATAGTATCTTGTGATATATGGTATGCACACCCACAATAAGAACTAAAAAGGGCAATGTTTGCTTCTACTTTCTTTTTTTAAATTTCTGCTATTTATTTTTTTATGAGAACTTGTGTAGATAATGCTAAATGGCATTACCTCATTTAACAATTTTGAATCTGAAATATCCATGAATCCTATAAAGCTTTTAGACTGGTCCCTTGCTCTATGAGTAATATTGGTACTCTGTCTCACACTTACCACACTGCAACATGTACAGTAGGATGTGGAGTGAGAGAAAGGGAACCAGCTGAAAAAGAGCCATCTAGTGGGCACACCAAGAACTATTTATTGTAAGTTTGACCACAAAAGTTCGCATATCTTTTATATCAAAACTTTTTTTTCTTAAATAATCCTTTGAAAATGTTTGAAAAAATGTGTTACATATTTTAGATTCCACTGTTGTGATCATTTGAGTTTAATATGCTAATTGTAAGCATTTTTGTTTCACAATTTTACTAACTAAGCATGAGAGTGAGATGCAAGAAAAAGGTACCTATATAAGTTGTCTGCTTTCTTTCAACAACAAATGAGCATTGGCCGAATCGTGTCAGTGACTGACCTTAAGATAGCCTTGGAGGGCATTATGGAGTGAGATTTAATGCCCTGCGGTGGAGGGCATTATGGGGATTTAATGACCGGTCACATGGTACAAATCCTGAGTGCTGATTGGGTGAACCAGAGGAAGCAATAATAATATTGGTTTTGATTAACCTGTTAATGCCCCAGGGACTGGCATGCATGTTGGAATCTATTTGCATGAGTGCATAATGGATACAAAGAGTATTTATTTGCTCAGCAAAAAATAACTTGCCTCAAAAAATATGAATCATGTAAAGTATCTACACAATCAAACAATATTTATTGTTGTTACTGGTATACACTATCTTATAACATTATAAGGTGAATATATTTTCATGTTTTGTATGACTGGAAATATAAATATTTCATTCATGCCTCTCATATATAAGTATACCTGCCCTGTAGGGCAATTTGAGCTCTTTTCACTTGCCCTGATTTTTACCTGCCCTATATGCAAACACTTGTACCAGTAAGCTTTAAAAAACAATTTATTCTGATACACTTGCATCCGTTTGTAAATTGTGCTGCGTTTCCTTCTTAAATAATGTGAAGATAATTGGCGTGAAGATAATTGGCGTCAGATTATGCATCAATTAAAAGTCTTCTTTTAGAAATAAGTGTTTAAGAGTTTAGTAATTTTCATCTAATAATAATAATAATAATTGATAATAATAGATATTTGATATAGTGCCCTTTCCACCTATAATGTTCAAAAGCACTTTAAAGAATAGTCAGCGGACAGTTGTTTATAATGTGCTAGAGCTCTTGGCCATTGAGGAACCCCCACTGCCTATAACATGTACAACTAAAAAGTTTTCTGTACAAGACTTTAGGTTATAGAATCAGTGTGTTAGACCACTAGGCAAGGGGGGAATCTCCACTATCTATCGATATCTACAAATTTGAAGTTCTTTCAGATTAAGGATGATCACTATATACCTTTGTTCAATATGAGGAACTGTTACAAGAAGAAGAAAGAGAAACAGCTATGAAGCAGTCTATGTGTCACATCACTTGGCCAAGGGGGAACACCCTCTACCAACAGTATGGCAAGTAACGCTACCAAGACAACAGGTCAGAAGCGCAGCTTGCTAGACCACTCAGCCCTTGGGGAATTCCCGCTCTCTATTGGCATGTACAGGTTGAGGGGAGGATGACAAGAGACTAGCAGGTTAGACAGATTGCTGGCATAAACATAAGGCCATGGCACGCTCCCTAAAATCCTGACGCCCTCAGCCAAGCGAGTGACGCTTCACAAATACCACTTGACTTCAATCCTGGCACTGGACCTAAATCACATTCTAATTTAACTAGATTAAAAGGTCAGAAAGCCAGATGGTAATCATTTGCACCAGAGTGCCATGTATTCTCCTATTAACCTATTGGTGCCTTTAGTTGCCTAAAAAACCTGACAATTTGGGTGATATCATGTACATTTTTGAAATGAATAATGTCCCTAAAAATTGGAAAAATAAAAAATCTGTCTCTGAGTATTTGGAAAAAACACACGATCTGTCCCTGGCAAATAAAAATAGGATAAATTATCTGTCTTAGATTAATTCGCATTTCGGCTGAGGTAATGGCTGAAAATGCATTTCAGAGTGTCTAAACTAAGGTCACTGACAACTTTTGCATATATGATCCTGATTCTAGAACGTGTGCTGCGGTGAGAGCAGTCTATACACAATGCATTGGTCGGCTTGGCTTTGGGGGCAGCCCTCATGGTGAAATATAGATGTCATCGCCCCCCGCACCCATGCAATTACATAAGCACCTATCCACTGTGGGATAGAGGAAATTGCAGCATTTCCCCAGCTGTTATTCATAACCAATCTCTATTCAAAGGTGTTCAGACTCAGTGGGTCGTAAATGAAGAACAAACACC
This sequence comes from Maea johnstoni, assembly GCA_963942565.1. Classification (NCBI taxonomy): domain Eukaryota; kingdom Metazoa; phylum Annelida; class Polychaeta; order Spionida; family Magelonidae; genus Maea; species Maea johnstoni. The sequence continues at coordinate 32,605,859 of OZ012689.1, forward strand.
ATCTGAGAGCTATTGTATATCAATTCCTCCATAGTTTCACACACTGACTTAAGAGCACTTGATATGAACTCTACCAATAGCTTTAAACAATAAAAAAGAAAAAATGTGACTTTTTCATCAACTTTTCAGGTGACTCAGACTTCTATAATGGCAGAATATTTAAAGGGTAGTGGTTTAAAATAGTGTAGGCTTGCACTTAAAGCTGTCAGTGGTTTGACTTCTATGTATCATCACTGACTGCTGACTTATCCTCGACCACTGTGGGGGTTCTAAATGGGCTGATGGCATGTGAGAGAGTTGCCAGTGACTTGTGGTTTGGTGGAAGTTTTCTCTTCTGTCACAGCCGTCAAATGTTTGAAGCCAAAGTTTAACGCTCAATGGTGAGACAATAGTCAACAGTTGGACAACCCTGTAATGGCCTTTTTAGGGTCGGCACTTAGCAATTGTATCAGTATATCTAATATAAGAGTAATATCAAGGTTCAGGGCATGTGAAAAAATTGCCAGTGACTTGGGGTTAGTCGGTGGTTTTTGCTAATAATTCCGGTTTTGTCCACCATTTACAACTGGCTAGTCACCTGTAAATATAGCGGCAAAAGTGACAAAAATTGAAATTACATGTTCAGGGGCAAAGAATTCACGGCTGTGCTAATCTTATTGTTCTTTTCCATGGGTATAGCAATGTAAGATCAAAAAGCTTATCCACACTCACAGATCTCTCAGTACACATTATAATTAAATCTCACCAGTGTCAACCAGGGCTAATCATGGTAATAGGGCAATGAAAATGAGTATGCAATAAAAGCAATATTGGACATGTATTTCAATAACGACTGTTTATGAGGTCACCATTGACATTTGTTGGTCAAATCATTTCCTCTTCCAGCCTTGATATTAATCAAATTGTGACAGTGTCGCATCCCATAAGAGATCTGTTTTGTGAACCTCACAGAGATTAATTGTGAAAATATCTCCAAGGAAACCATTGGCTTTATAAAAATCTCCATTTCGGCTCATTCTAAGGAGAGATTGAGTGCTTTGAGAAGGATGGGATATAATATTATTTCCTGTCTGTTGAGGGAAAGCACAGCCGATACAAAAGGCTATTTAACCTGTTCATACGTATGTAAGTCAAAACAACCTGACTATTTTGGTGATATCTCTCCAACAAAAAACAACATTTAGAACATATTTTTTGAGGGAAATGTTTCATTAAATCTATCTTCTGCAACTCTCCTTATAGTAGTTTGCAAATTAATGCTTCATTCTAAAATTATTTTCAAAAGTATGACAGGTCCAGACGATAGTTGTCATGTAGAACTACCTTATGGATCTGAGATAACTTTTGAAAATAACTAAGGAAAGAAACAAGAAATTAGAAAAAAATATGGCAGATACTGTATACTGCTTTAATTTGGAGTGCTAAAAAATTTGCTTTACAGCCCTGCTATTTGTGCTACTTTGAATTTGCGTATTCAAGCACTCAAACAAAGCAGATACAAAGCAGGATATTTATTTGAAAGATGTTATGTTGGCGCTTTCATGGGGAGCATTAAAATAGTTAAAACTAAATGCTTGTAAAAAATACCAGTTATACAGTACAGGCATAAAAGGGTTAGATATTTCTAGCATGAAAAGAACATATCACTGAATAGTTCCCTCAAGGACCTGGTGTTTAGTTATTTCATAGTGCAGATGTCACATTTCACTGGACATAAACATTGAGAGATGCTGAAATATTGCATAGCAAAAATTCCTCGCTATGTTACAGGTCAACATATTGCAGTCTATTCATCACAGTTTTTCTACACCGATTACATGAGTTTCATTGATGCTGTATGAATAAATGAATAGGAAATGCCCCTAATACAAAGCTTTTAGTTATAGAGGATTGGCGAAAAAACAATGAAGGCTGAAAAAAATAAGAATTATTGTGCGAAAGTATTAGGTCAATCCATAAATTACTTTTAACCAATTCATGCCTAGAACGGAATTGGAAGTAAAGACTGATTTTACAAAATATCTGAAGGAGAGTTGTTGGTAGTGTTCTGATTACCATTTCTCCTTCAAAAATATTCCAAACTTATGCTTTGGCTCCTAAGATTTAATCAAAATTGTCAGTCTGGTTTTGGTAGAAACCTGGAACCAGGAGGAAATTCCCTTCTCTCCAAGAAAAGTTCCAAGGGGTCTTTCAGTTACCAGAAGCACCATAGACAGCTCTCCACAATGCCACAAAATTCATATAGCGACAGAGACATCTACTTAAAGTCACTGATAACGAGTAGCTAGGCCAACCCGCTTATGGGGATCCAGGGCTGACTAAATGAACCTGCGAACTAACGCTTGGTAGCCAGGCATGGTAACAGCGCATCCCTCTTATGCTGCACTCTACCTTGCATTCTGTCAGTCTCTTGGCTCATAAACTGGCCAACGTGAATTGAGTTTAATCTCCCCACCGACAGTTAAAGTCTCCCCGAGGTGAGAGGTCCTTAACAGGGTTGTGATCTACTCCGCAATGAAATCCCTCTACTACCAGAAGACATTCACCTCACACCTTGTTATAATTCACATGTTAAGTGGGGGCACGCGTTGGGGTGAATAATCATACACATCTTGGAGAACAAACAATTATTCCTGAAGCATAGAATATTTAATAATTGCTGAAATGCAACAATTGGTTAAAAATATTGTCACCAGGTGGCATAGTCACCCTCCTGAATTAATAAATGGGCAATGCAAATTGACTGAGTTCAATTTGTTACATTCACTAAATTCCTTCCCAATGATTTCTTTACCAAAGTAACAATGTAACTAGCAGGGAATATGCTTTTTGAAGGCTATTATAATTTGTCAAACTGACAATGAATGCTATTAAGTTTTTAGTACCACAGGTTCACTTTTACTAGCAGGTTATAAGTACAAATGGGTCTCCTGATGACGTTGACTGGAAATGTAAAGACTTGTCATTTCTTTGTAACTCCTGGATTTCAGCACCCTTTCTAGCTGGGAAAATGCATTCTGAAGAACAGATCTTAATAGCTGTAAATGTTAAGATTTGCCAATTTGATACAATCTCTCTCAGATTTTCAAAATCCCAAGCAGGGGTACATTATAGCGTGTTCAAATTGAAGTGCTAACCTAAGGTTGACAAGATAGCGAAAGACGGATTAAATATTTATGGTGAGTTGACATGTTCATCAGGGGGTAATCTTCCTGACAGTCACAGGGGGGTCCTACCTGGTACTCTGCCAAACTCTTCCATTATCTCGTGGTTCACCAGGGCACGCACCTTTAATCCTAGTCATATTTACATGCAGTGTACATATCAGAGGACAATGACTGAGGAATATATTGAATTGCATGCAAGAAAGATATCTTCAAAATATTAACAGATTTTAAAGCAATTTTATATAAAATATTGTTTTCTTGGCATTTTAACTCAAGTCAAGGATGTATCGGCACCTAATATCGTACACTTGGTTTCTTAAAAAAACTATGCTATAGTAGGGGACAAAACTCCTTCACATAATGTCGCTGAGAATACTCAGTAATTCAAAGAATACAATGCTAAGAAAATGCCAAGATTTCTAAGGAAGTTTTGGCTACATTAAATTGTTATCTGTAATATAGTTGCTGACCTTCATCATAATCAACGATTGATATTGGATTAATTTTTTTATGGAAAATATTACCATATACCAAGTATTTCCATAGCAAACTCCTGCCACAAGGAAAGTAATTTATATGTATATAAAGTATTTCCCCAAATTATCTTGAATATTATGTAAACTTAACTAAATACTAAAATATGAATTCAGGGTGTCAGCCAATTTAATATTTGTAAGTCACATCTGCACATTAACAATTGTTATGGAAAATACTAATAACCAAATACTTCTTGCTCTGGTTACTAACTGGTTATTCGGCATATATACATAATGAATAAATGAAGGTTGTATATGGATTAACAACAAAAAAATGCAGTGGAATTATATTGCTTTGATTTTTCTTCTTTTTATGTAACAATCAGGCTACTGCAATTATTTGAGTTTAATCATGTGTTATGTCACATGACTAATGAACAAATAAATGAATGGGCATGGGTCCATTATAAACAAGATAAGGTTATTTCTTAATTTATCAAGTTACTTCATCCTAATTATCAATTTATTTGGTACAAAAAATACTTCTTCTAACATTTAATGTAAGGTCATTGAAAGGATTCTGACAAGAATTTCTCATTCAACCCTTGTGCTGCTGGTGGCTAATTTGGTCCATACAAAATGTTGCGAAAAAAGACCAAAAACAACTGAAACCCTGGCAAATGGGTGCTCATATGATAGTACTCAGCAAGAGCTTTCCAATAGATACCAACATGACAGGTTTTGAAAGACTTTCAAAAATGTTCTGTGTTCTTGTGCCTTTGACAAAAGTAGCCTCAGCATCAAAAGGGTTAAGTATGTTTCAATCTGGAGGACGATATCACCAAAAAAGTCTTGCCAAATCAAAGGGCTTAAGGGATGAATGGTAGAAATACAATCTCCCTGGATAATTTCCCTTACAATGCCTTCTAATGGCTGTAATGGAGTTTCTGATTGTTGAATTTACCTAGATATCCCTGGAGGTATGGAGGGAGGTTAGGAGCAAAATTACCATTAAATACATTTAAATTGCCATGAAGAAGAACAGCAAAGAAAGCAAAACAATTACCTTGAAACCAATCTAAAGATAATTGGAACTAGCCAGTGATTAATAGAATAAGAGGCACACATATACAAAAACCTCCAACTTTGTATGTCTGAGTTTATTACCTTTAACCCTTAAGCTGCTGGCGGCTACTTTTGCCAATACAGAATTATGCAAAAATCCTGATAAATGATAGAAACCCTAGCAAATGGGTACTCATATGCAAGTACTCAGTGAGAGCTTTCCTATGAATACCAACATGACAGGGTTTAGATGGTTTATGATAAAATCTTTGCGTCCCTTTGGTTTGAACCAAAGTAGCCTCAGCATTGGAAGGGTTAAATAAAGATGGTGAAACCCTTTTCTGAAAAAATCAAAATGAAGAAAAAGAAAAAGAAAGAATTCAACCAAAAACTACTGAAAATTTCAAAAATATAAATAAAATTTCAAAAATATAGAATTAAAAAAAAAAGATTAAAAAAATCAAAATAAAAAAAAAAGATCAAAGAAAACTTACATTGTCTCCTGACTTAGGGTCGAAGAGGTTTGCGTAGGATGTGCCACCTGCGGCCCACACAGTCTTGTTGCGGGGTACGTAGCAGATGCCTGTGACGGTCGCAAGAAAGCCATCCAACGCGTGAACCAGCTTGCCATCCGGAGACCAGATCTTCACTGTCTTATCAAAGGAGCCAGTCACAACCCTGAAGACCACAAATAGTAGAAGAACACTTTTAGTGAACCAAAAACACGAAAAAATGGATTTGTAAGTCAAAAAACTGCAATAGAGGAAACAACTTTCGCGTGTCGGTTATTATTTTGTAGAAAGAAATTTGTATTCCCATCATTTCAGTCAATCAATCTTTGCTTTTTCTTAAGCATCAAGAATGACAAAAGAATTGCTTTTTTAAGCCCTGGTCACATATAACAAAGACCTCCGTGCGGCTGATTGATCGCATGCGCCCAAAGTGCCGCGAACAGGTCGCATGCTGCCAAACAGAGATCTTTCATTTGTGGTCACAAATAAATTGGCTGTGCGGCCAGTTGTAACAAATTTTACAATCACGTTCCTATTAATGCACTATCCTCTTTGCGCAGAGGATGCACGGCCACCTTGAAGAGGCCTTGAGGAGGCCTTTATGTGGACTCACGGTCCTAATAGAATAAAATTAACATTCATTTTTTTAAAGAGTGGCATGAGGCACTCTCAAGGATCAGTGCAAGCGCCGCACGGCCTAGAAAATCGCTGTGCGTCAGACGCTCAGTCAGTAAATGTCCGTAGGATTAGGACGTGGACCGTAGACTGATTTGCGAACATGTTCGCAAACCTCTCTTCGGTCCACGACCACTGATTTTGGACCTCACAACCTCTACGGTTGAGGCCATCTCCTTGAGGCACCCGCAAGGTGATGCTGCGATACCCACGGTTTTCGGCCGTAGATAGGCCGCGAACAGACCGCACGGCGGACGGATGCCTTATGTGACCAGGGCTTTATAATCAAATGCTTTTACTTTTAAATATCAATTACAAGTATCAAATACCAAGTATAAATATTTTTAGTATCATACATCAATTATGAGTATTAAATGTTTATACCATGTGTTGTTTTCATTGTAGTCACAGTATCAACTTATCAGTTGTAGATATCAAATTTAAATGATAGGTATTAAATGAATTGTTACCATGTGTTGTTTTCATTGTCTTTAACCAAGATCAAACAGGAGATGCCAGCGTCGTGTGCAAGAGGGTTACTGGAAATAACAAATAAAAGGTCAATATGATTCAAAGAGTGACACCAAGTCATCAAACCTCCTACCCATTAGGTATAGCGCACACTTTGAATATATTGATATGAAATAGATAGATAATTAACTAATTAATACTCAATGTAGGTGGGGTATACTTCTTAACACATTTTGCCAGCTTCAGCATGAAAAGACAATGATATCTTTGGAATACCTTCTTGACCAATTAGCTTTTTCAGCGTCCAAGCACAGCCTGACAATTTTGGTGATATCTTTCAGGAAAAAGGAAAGTTTTAAAAATATTTGAAAGAGAATTGTTAATTAGAACATAACAAACAAGTTTCCTTCAAATATTTGATAAATTCTATCTTAATTTACCAAATTGTTGTCTGATACTTTCCAAAAGTATCAGAGATCCAGACAATTTATAAAGGAACTCTTAAGCATTAATGAGTTAACAAGGCAGGTATGGGAAATAATTGAGGGATAAGTGTCAATCTTCATCAATCTTTAACTCTGCAAGTTTATTTTTTGAAAGCTTGATTATCAATCTGAAGGGTTATATAATATTAAATCTGGACACATCCTTTCAAAGAGAACTTACTCTTGGCATAAACAGGTTAAAAATTAACTGTGAGTGTTTAATGACTATCATTTCACAGGATCTTTAAAGTTTCAATAGTATTTATAATATTTAGCTCAAGTCTAATTCTGAAAAATCAAAGTCAGATCTTGCTGATTCAAAAAAAAAGAGTATTTGATATTCCGAGTGATCAAAGTTACACATTGGTGTAGACTTGTGAATTTTGATGACTTAATTGCATATATGCTGTACAGGCTATCAAAATCTTGTTGAGGAATATATAGCTTAATATATAGAAAAACACACTTCGTTCCCAATTTTTAAAAAATATTCTGGTAACAGACCTAGACACAAAATTTCAAAACAAATATAATCCAAATACTTACATCAAAATAGGCTCAATGCCTTTGTTCCCAGTATAAGATGAGTCGTATATAATAAGTTTCTGGTCATACCTGGAGAGTAAAAGAAAATAAGAGAAGATAAACTTATATAGTAAGCAATAGCATGAAAATATGTAATATAAAAAGTAATATAATATAATTATATAATATGCAAAATATATAATAAGCAAAAGAAAACAGGAGAAGATTGACTGAACCCATGTCACTTTTATCTTTGAAGGGGATATTTCAAGTATTTGTAAGCTCCAGGTTTAATTCTAATACACATCTCTTTACAAAATGGCAAGCATTCAGCACTACAAGTAACATAGGATTTTAACGATTTTTAACACAATTTGTATTTAAGTTCGATTGATCACATACTGGTGTTTAGCTGAAATTAGCATCATAGTATTAACTTTAAGCCTGCAGAACATAGCCTGAAGTCAAGACAATATACACCTTACTAAATCATAGAACTTAAATAGTGAATAAAGGTAAGCTCGCAATTTACCTTGATGATTTTGTACACAATTCTCATGATACAATCTACATGTAACTGAAGCAGCGTTTTTAGGTATAGAATAATTAGTATATGTGCCTATCCTGCAGAAAATTGCCTAGATTTGTCACAAAATTTATACTCCTTAGTAATTATATCATGTTCATGAAAGTTAATATTGGTGAGTATTTTACATACCCTAGATTGACAAGTCACAATATACACCACACTTATATTGTTAATGTTCTTTATACCCATTGATGCATACAGCAGCCAAAAACATCCAGACAATTTTAATGAAATCTTGCAGGCAAATGCAAAAATGTCATTCAGAACATTGCCAACAACTCTCCAACAAATATTTTGTAAAATCATTCTCAATTTAAAATTTATTTTAAAAAGTATTATAGAACCAGATGACAATTTCTAGAGGAACTTTTAATCATGAATGCGCTTAAAGGTTAAGTATAGCTGATCCGTATCCACTCACCCTGCAGAATATATCCTAGATTCATGACACACTATATACATCTCAGTGTGTTCCTCAGCAGTATAGAAATTACTTACCCTGCAGAATATATCCTAGATTCATGACACACTATACATCTCACTATGTCAGTGTGTTCCTCAGCAGTATAGAAATTACTTATGTCAATAACATGGCCACTGTGTCTCTCTGCAACAAAGAAAAGAAAAATAATGAAAAGAGTAACATCATTTGCATATTCTATTTTTTTCATAAATATAGGCACAAATATTTTGCTGGATGGCTGCAATTATTTTACTGTATTGAAAAAGTTGAGAACTGTATTGTATCGTTTAAGATAAAGAATATATATGAAATTGACTTAATTTGTGACTAGACTTGTCTGCAAGAAGGCACTTCTTTCTTTAATAAGTGAAATGTCCAATGCTGACAGAGCTAAATTTCACAAAATCAGGTCCCTGCAGCTAGCAGGGAGGCAGGAAGTATCCTTAAGATATCTTTAAGGTATCATATTGCTAAAAAATATATGTAAACTGTATTGTAACGCGAAGATTTTCAAGAAACAATTATCCCAACCAATTATTTATCTTACCTTCATCCAATTCAAATACCCTGATACCTGCATTGACACCACACACCATCTGCCCTCTGCGGGGGTTGATCGTCATGCAGTATACCGGTACCCCCACCTGGAAACAAAAATATAATTCATTCATAATTTTCTGATTCCTGCATTAGACTTTAACACACCACCTTTGGGGGATTGATTTTCAAGCAGGATTATTAACTTGCATGCCCCACATGAAAGCAAAATAGATTAGGTGCACTATAATCTATTCCGATTCTAGGATTGAACTTACAGCTGACCTATAGGGGATTGATTGTCATGCAATAAGCTGGTGTCCTCTACCTATAAATGAAAGAAACAATACCATATAACTCATCCAATACAAGGACTCCGCCCTTATGCCTCATGAAAAACAGTCAGAACATCTTGTGCTGTATATTTCAATTACTTGGATATAAAGCTGGGTTAAGTTCTGTCAGGTAAAAGTGTGTCTGCAGATACTTGGCAGAAATCCTTGGAACTACCATGCACTAATCACATTGACTACCATACACTATACCCTGAGGCATATGCATTATGCTGGACAGGATTCTCACCTGTGGTGGAATTCACCTGTTTGTTTGACCTGGGGTTTTTTGCACAAAAGCACAACTCAAAACATATCATGCTTCATCTATTAAACTTTAAAAAATATTTTCTAGCACATGCAAAGTCTTGGATATAAAAACAACTTCATCACTATATTCTCATGAAAACACTCGATGATCACAGTCTATAACATTTTATATCTATCAAACCACAGACACAAAGTGAAAAAAAGAAATGCCAGTTCCATCCTGCATGTCTAGCAGAGGTCAACATTAGGGAGAACATCATTAATAACACATCCACTTGCTCCCCTCCTGATAAACAATGTTACAAAGACGCAGTCAGTGGCCATATCCAGACTGCGGTGAGCCCATTAATTGTTTTGCCTGTAGATGCTCAGTGGGGGCCTTGTGTGGATACAATGTCTCACTCTGCTAACTGCTGATAGCAGCATGCAGTGGGCCCTGGTATAAAGGCGGCTTTAAGATGATACTTCAAGGGAAAATCAATAATGGTAAGAGCCTAATTATAAATATACCCTTTAAGTGGGTGGCTGTAGTAGTAGTAGTAGTAGTAGTAGTAGTAGTAGTAGTAGTAGTAGTAGCAGTAGTAGTCGTAGGAGTAGTAGTAGCAGTAGTAAAGTAAGCAGCAGGAGCAGCAGTTACAAGTAATGGTGGAAGAAGTATAAGTAGTAGTAATAGTAGAAGTAGTAGTAGTAGTAGTAGTAGTAGTAGTAGTAGTAGCAGCAGCAGCAGCAGCAGCAGCAGTAGTAGTAGTAGTAGTAGCAGTAGCAGTAGTAAAGTAAGCAGCAGGAGCAGCAGTTACAAGTAATGGTGGAAGAAGTATAAGTAGTAGTAATAGTAGAAGTAGTAGTAGTAGTAGTAGTAGTAGTAGTAGTAGTAGTAGTAGCAGCAGCAGCAGCAGCAGCAGCAGCAGCAGTAGTAGTAGTAGTAGTAGCAGTAGCAGTAGTAAAGTAAGCAGCAGGAGCAGCAGTTACAAGTAATGGTGGAAGAAGTATAAGTAGTAGTAATAGTAGAAGTAGTAGTAGTAGTAGTAGTAGTAGTAGTAGTAGTAGTAGCAGCAGCAGCAGCAGCAGCAGCAGCAGCAGCAGCAGCAGCAGTAGTAGTAGTAGTAGTGGTACCATTCATTGGTATTGGTTGCAAGTGAATTTTCATTTGGCAACTTCCCCACTCCTTACCATCCACAATTGCAAAACAACTTTTGATTATCCATCTTTCTGGCATATATGGTAAATTTACATAAGAAAACTTTGAATCATTAAGTTCAGTTTTTTGTATATATATATATATATATATATATATATATATATATATATATATATATATATATATATATATATATATATATATATATATATATATATATATATATATATATATATATATATATATATAATATATATATATATTCATATTTTTATATATATATATATATATATATATATATATATATATATATATATATATATATATATATATATATATATATATATATATACATATATAAATATATATATTTACATTTGTATGTATGTGTGTGTGTGTGTCGTGTGTGTGTGTGTGTGTGTGTGTTAGAGATCCCCTCAGCACTCAGACCATTGTCAGGACTAATTCTGTCAGCGTGAGCATTAGCACAAAGAGAAGGGCTCTCAGAGGCGAAATTTTATTAAGTGAAAGTGAGGTCCTCAATCTCTTGCCATCTTCATGATACAATAACTTGATAATTCAAAAATGAACTATACCTGGGCAAAATATTTGAAGCAGAGATGTAGGGAGCTTCTCATTATAACACTCCTCCTCCATATACTTTCCATCTAAAACTTTTACCAGAAAGATAGCATCAAGGTAAGCCAGACCTTTTTGGTATTTGTGGGACTAAATATGTTAAGCAATAGTGAGGTCACCAAACCTCCTTAGACTCCTAATGAGACAGTGCCTTCACAAGCAATTGAATTATCTAGACGTTTTATCAGAGTCGGGAAAACAGAATGGCTAGTTTTGGACAAACACGCTTCTTAATTAGAGCTATAACCATATTACTCTGAGAGTACTATCATAAAAAGCACTTGGGCAAAGCTCAATTCATTTGTAGTTTCTGGGATCTTTTTCATATGATTTATTCACCAGGGGTGAGGACGATAAAAGGGGAAATATAAAACAAACGATTTTGAATTTTCACTTATATCGATAAAGTGTATTATGCATGCACGTCAATTTATAGAAATCAAATAATATTTATTTTTCAAAGCCACACACTTTTATTTCATTGTTTAATAACGAGGGAAATGTCAATATTGAAATGAATAAAACTTCAAGAGAAGATTTTTTTCCACTGGAATATTTCAGAGATGGAGCACTTAAAATGTCTATTTTTCAACATTTTCTATTTAAGATTGTTACTAAACCATTATATGTGAGCCATAAGGCTAATTTTTTGTACTGTGCGGTCTAATGATGAGACTTATTCTGTCCTAGGGTTTGCTTTTTTCTACGCTCCCACCGGATTCTGCCTGTTTGTAATTTTTTCTGTTTCTGTGTTATCATTATATATATGTTTTCATTATATTTATACTATTTGTATTGTATTTTATGCTAATGCATAGTCAATAAATATACATACATTATTGCTGTGGAGTGTATGGGATATTATGAAGCTGATCTTCTTACACCTTAAACTGAACCCATTAATTCAGAGAGCCCCATGAGAATTAGATGGTTGCCCTTTAGCCCAGGGCAACCTAAAACAATTTTGAGCAACCTACAATTGAAATAAAATGCCCCCCAAAAATAAATGAATTATACACATGGATAAAAACTGATTACACAACTGTGGTAAAAAAATCAGAAATTTGCGAACAAAACAATGTCAGTACTTTTGTGACTGTTTTTAAAGTATTTGAAATTTTACTTATGTCTGACCAACTAGAAACTTCAAGATATAGCAATGGTTAACCAGGAAATGTGTAGTCAGTTTTTCTATGAGCATAAAGGAGAGAGTATGTCGAGCGATGATACAATGAGTGAACGGCCACTCTGCAGGTTATCGCCTCATACATTTTCAGCAAAAAGCCATTTTCTCAAGGCTACCATAAAGTCACTAACACACTTGATAAGTGCATTATACCATAAACCCAGTTATCAACATGTACATTAGTATAGAGTCATCAAATAAGGTTAACCCATTCATGCCCAGTGTTCACCTTACAAGATACCAATTGAATGATCTGATACTTAGAAGAATGATTTGAGGAATAGTTCTATGTTTGATCTATTCAAACTTTTTATTGAGGAATTTTGTTTTAAAATGCTGATTATCATTTTTTTGTTTAATATTTTCTTAATGAATGAGGATTTCATAAGAATGGTAAGGAGCAACAAGTGTAGACTTGTAGACCAAAAGAAAAGGCTAGTCTGACTATTTTGATAACGATTCTTCCTGATCATGAAAGCATCTTTAAAACAATATCTATAAAAATGTTCAGAAGAATTAAGCCAATGAGCATTTAAGTGCCTTCAAATACATATTTAATATTTTGAATACATATTCAATGATTAATGTCTGTTTCAAAAGTTATTTTTTTATCAAAATCCAAATGACCCTTTTTGCAAGAAAGAAACACTGCACGTAAATGGGTTCACCCATTCATGCCTGAAAATTCCACATAAAAACTCTATTCTGGTTTTATTAAGCTAATTTGAAAAAAAAACACTTGAAAACAATAAAAAAAAATTACAACGTAATTCAAGGAAATGTGTAGGCTGAGAAAACATGCATATCTCCTTGAGATATGTTCAAAAATATACTTTTTAGATGCATGAGTATGCTATTTCCTATAAAATTGCATAGACAGCCTAACAAAATGGCCTGCCCCCCCCCCCCCCCCTAAGGCACATGGCAGGCTCCCCTTATAGATGTCAGTCACCTCTTAAAGATGACTAAGACAGGATGTTGATAATAAAGGTAAGACTCTTTTGATGTCCACATGAAAGGAAATGCTGATGCTACTAAGAAGTTAGTATAAGATGCGCATAGGGCATTGTAAGCTTGCTGGGCAAATTAGGAGCTTAAACTATTTATCCCTATCACACTTAGAAAAAGTTTGGCACCTTAACCCTTCCAATGCTGATTCTTCTTTCGTCCAATGCATGAAAAAGCAAAAGTTTATGAAAATCATCTTAATCATGTCATGTTGGTATTCATTGGAAAGCCCTCGCTGAGAGCTATCAGATGAGTACCCATTTAATTGCCATGGTTTCATTCATTTTTCAGTTTTTTTTGCATTATTTTGTATTGCACAAATTGGCCTCCAGCAGCGTAAGGGTTAAAATCTTTCATGATACAATACGATCCGTTATGATATTCTCTTAACAGTACAATATCACAACAATTTTTCTAACAATACTGCCTGCCTCCTAGACACCTAATTTTGTTAAATTAAGCACTGTCAGCTTTGGAAATTTTGCTCATGAATAGAGCCTTCTTCGTGCAGAGACATCCTGATAGCAATTAAGTCAATTTCATAGTTTTATAGCTCTATGGAACGAGGTCTAATAGAGGTTTGGTTGAATGGACTTGTAAGAGATCACATACCTTTTGATTTTCAATCAATACTTCTGGGTAATCATATGAACCATATTATAGTCTATTATGTAATCTTAACATGCAAATACTATCCATCAGGACAAGACGAAGGATAGAGTCACGAACTTGGTACAAATATAACAAGTCGCTAAAAAGTACAGTGCACAAGTACATGCAGCATGAAAAACAAAAAGCATTATTTTCATGGCACTTGGTCTTCCCTATATCTAAACCACCTCAGGTAAACAACTCTGGTAAAATTCTTCCAATCATGTAATTGACACATATTAACGCATATACCATTCATTTTTCAAAAAACTAAGATCCTGTCTTCTCACTTTTACCAAAGAGGTTTTAGACTTTCACATATAAAGAAAATACACATATGCTGCCTTGAAAATGCTTAATTGAGACACATCAAATGACAGGTCACATTATTGCAATTCCAAGGAACTGCTAGGGCATATACAGCAACAAAAAGATAATCTCCTGTATAAATATACATGACTGGTATTTGTTACTGTATTTATTAGAATATGCTATTTGATATTGAAAAAGCCAACTATCCTTCAACAACTTTTTATCAACAAACATTTGGCCACAGAAAGGTTTTCTTTGGGGTTCAATCCTATATTGAAAGACAATAGACATATGGTCTTTTACTTCTAAAACTTTGCAATAATTACAAATTCGTAAAATTCTCAGGAGTAAAATTTTCTAGGATGTTTTGTACTTCATCCTCATCTTTCGCTCATATATGTATTCATGAGGTCAATTGGTGTGCAGAGCCCTTAAAACTCAACTCTTTTTCTCTTTAGCCTATTATGGGTTCCCGGGGGAAACTAATTACGTGGGCTCATCTCATTTCCTGAATAACCAGCTTGGGATTATGATTTGTACTATCTTCATAAATTGCACATGGTGATTTAAATATGATTAAAAGATCCCCAGGCAAGGTGTGCGCAATATATGGGCTATTGTAGCATTACACAATGTCTGGCTCCAGGTGTGGTAGTGGAATTGTTTGCACTAATTGGCACTTGGGGGTAAAGGTGTCACCTTTCTCCCTTTACCTGTTACAACACACCTGCTCACAACACCCTTGTTAACCCAATTACACTCAGAGCAGCCGAATCAGGCCTCACAATTTTTGTAAAACTTTTTGAACGAAAGGCATTTTGGGGAAAATATTTGATGGAGAAATGTTGACCAGAAGTCAAATAACAACTCTACTTCAAATATTTTTTGAACTTTCGCTTTATTCCTAAGTTATTTTCAAAAGTATGAAAGTAGCAGACGATACTTTCTCCCACTCTGAGGTGTGTTTTACAGTTAAGGATTTGTCGTCCTCAATGGGCAATCCTCAACGGGGTCAAAAGGTCAAACTAGTGTAATTGTCCAATCAGATCCCTCAATTTCAATCAAGGGGTCACTGCCTCTGGGTCAAAGGTAGACCTAACAATGGTGCGCGTGCATTCGAGCAAGCGTCACGTACGCGTATTACCATTGTTGAAATAGTGCACAGGCGACCTTTGGGTGGCCTAGTTTATCAAGCTAACCTCACGGTAAAGGGTGTAAATTTCTCCTTTTCATCGTGGGAGAAACAGGTTCTATCACTCGTGGATGGAAAGAGGAGGAATCTTGCACTCGTGAGTGATTTTGTGTCTTGGGACGAGGCAAGCCTCGTCCCAAGACACAAAATCACCCACTCGTGCAAGATTCCTCCTCTTTCCATCCACTCGTGATGGAACCTCTATTTCTGGAGTCGTTCTGATTGTGAATGGGTTAATCCATGTATTTTTAGAGTTCACGAGACAACTCTCCTCTAGATCAATGACACTTTCGTCAGTTTATTGAGAATACTGCCTAAATTCACATAGTATTTGAGAAGAGTTGGTAATCTGATTTTGATAATCATTGTTTCTTCAAAAATCTTTGAAAAGATGTTTTTTAAGAAAAAATATCATGAAAACCAATGCTTGTCGCTCTTGGCTGCTGTGGGCATTCAAGGGTTAACCACATGTTAACCCTTGAATGCCCAAATCAGCCAAAAAGTCACACCATTTTGATAATAGATTTTATGAAATGTATTTGTAAGGGAGAATATATGTTAATCAGGACACCCATTATAACTCTTCTGTGCCACAAAAAGGAAGAAATAAGCAATGATAAATTTCTTTGTAATATTTCCCAGGAGTTGCTTTTGCTTGAAAGATATAATAACCAAAATGAATTGGTATTTTTGTGCCATTACAAGATAACCTATCCATACTTTAATTAGGAATTTCCAGCCAAAGTACTGCCTTAACCGATCATACTGAACTGTTTATACACTTGTATTTAGAGTAAATATTGATCTCCTTAACTTTGAACAATAGATTTGGAATAATAATAATAATAACAATAATTGGAATTTATATAGCGCCATTTCCATTCATAAAATGTTCAAAAGCGCTGCACATTGTCATAGTTTGAGTCATAGTCAACAACGCCTCAATGGGCGAGCCGGAAAAGGTGTGTTTTGAGACACTTCTTGAAGGCCTGACACAATGTAGAATCCTTCAGGTGTTGTGGAAGCGCATTCCATAATCTCGGTGCACTAATGGAGAAAGCGCGATCTCCAAATTTGAGTCTAGTCCTAGGCTCATCCCGAAGGCCCTTTGCTTCTGATCGTAGATGGCGTCTGGGTTTATAAGGCACGAGCAGCTCCTTGATGTACTTAGGTGCAAGTCCATTTAGCGCTTTGTATACCAGCAGTAGGACCTTAAATTGGATGCGGAATTTGATTGGTAGCCAGTGAAGCTTGATGAGAACAGGTGTGATATGTTCATACTTCCTGGTTATCGATACTATCCTTGCAGCACTGTTTTGTAGTCGCAGCAGCTTTGCAATCAAATCCTGTTGTATTCCAACTAGGAGAGCATTGCAGTAATCCAAGCGAGACATCACCAGTGACTGCATCACCGTTTTTGTGGCATCTTCTGTTAACACACGTCTCGCTTTTCCGATATTTCTCAAGTGAAAGCTAGATTTTTTGACAACACTTTTGACATGGGGTGCCATGATCAATTGAGAGTCAAATATAGCTCCCAGATTCCGCACAGGCTCAGATGCAATGGACACATCAGTCCCTGCTACATAGAGTGACTTAATGTTCAATAGACTGATTTCACAAATTCTTTGAAGGAGACTTGTTGATAATGTTCTGATTAGCACTTGTCATGAAATATCTTCCCAATTTTGCTTAACCCTGATGATTTTTACATGATAGTTGAATTCTTTTTAATATTTCTCCATCAAATTCTCCCAAAAGATGATTTTGCTACATGAATATCACCATAATTATGAAAACCCTTATACGCCACAGTGGGAATAAATAGGTTAAGGGCACTGAGTGGAATGAAAAATATACATCCTCTCAGACAGGTACACTTAATTGAAATGTATCAATCAAAACATTTTTCTTGTTTTGATAAGATGGAGAGTAGCGGTGCATTAAGGCATCAAAAATGCTGACCAAGCAGTTACTAATTGCTCTCTTGCTCCTGTATGAATGATGCACCTGTGTATAATTAAATGTCAGACATTCCAAACATTCCAACACATGGCAGTTCTCAATGAACCAAAATGAAATTGATCACTGCCATTGTTAACGTTTTCAGGCTGGTATAATGCAAAAGAGGTCAGACTTTTGTTGTGATATCTTTATCATTAACCTTTATGCTGGGGGTGGCTAATTTGGCCAATACAAAGTGAGGCAAAAAACCTGAAAAATGATTGAAACCCTGGCACATGGGTACTCATCTGAGAGTACTCAGTGAGAGCTATCCAATGAATAACAACATGACAGGATTTAGATGGTTTTCTTTACGCCATTGTGCTTTGGATGAAAGTAGCCTCAGCATTAAAAGGGTTAAGCATCATAAGAAACAACATTTGATGGAGAAAACTTTTCTTCAAATATTTCACGTTTTATTCCTAAGCTTTTTTAACCCATTAATGCTCACACCATCAAAAGAAAGACTGGCAATTTCGATTTAAATCTTGCAGGCAAAAGCATAATTAGGAAAATATTTGATGGAGAAATCCTAATCAGAACATTACCAACAACTATCCTTCAAATATTCTGTAAAAACATTCTCAAAGTTATTGTGAAAAGTATCTTGGATTGAGACAATAATTCCTTTCTTTCAAAGCATTAAGTAGTGGCCTACTTATCACTGGACAAGCTGCACTTGCAAGAAAGTGGCTCAAGATGCTATTCAGTACAATTAGTGGATCACTATTCATAAACACAGTGCATAAACCAGAAATTGCCTTTCAATATATGAAATCATGGCACACAAGTACTGCATGTTTAGAGTGCAATACACCAGGTCATTGTAGATGTGGATGAATGCATTTTATTGATTTACAATTATAAATAACATATTTTCATAATTTTATATAAGGAGAGACAAAACACCACAACAGTTTTACTGTTATAATTAATCTAGTGAGACATATAATCTACTTAAAGGAAGATGATTTGGCTCTTCTATTCATTTTCTTGATTTATCATTATAAATGTCATATATTTATGGCTTTATTTATGGAGAGGCAAAACCAACACTAACTGTTATAACTATCTGTTGAGACCTATGTTCTACTAGAAGGCTTAAGACAGCTTAGTTTTATATGCACTGATATGCAAAAGAGCGTATAAATCGATATGTGTCAGTGTTGGGTAATCCAGTTGTATTGCAGCTTAAGGCTTGTTTATTGGAGATAGTGATGTATCTGACTAATTACCCTGTGATCAGCCTGCAGCCAGCTATGTAGACACACATAACTCATCAGTCTGCAATCTTCAGGGAGAGCTAAGAATGGCCTCCCTATCTCAGGCCACAAAACATAAGTTTGGTTTACATTACTCCTACTGACTTAAACTGTGAGTCTGCAATCTTTAGAGAGAGCTAACAATGGCCTCTCTCAGGCCACAAAACATAAGGATTGGTTTACATTACTCCTGCTGACTTAAACTGTGAGTCTGCAATCTTTAGAGAGAGCTAAGAATGGCCTCTCTCAGGCCACAAAACATAAGGATTGGTTTACATTACTCCTGCTGACTTAAACTGTGAGTCTGCACTCTTTAGAGAGAGATAAGTAAAGCCTCTCTCAGGCCACAAAACATAAGGATTGGTTTACATTACTCCTACTGACTTAAACTGTGAGTCTGCAATCTTTAGAGAGAGATAAGAATAGCCTCTCTCAGGCCACAAAACATAAGGATTGGTTTACATTACTCCTGCTGACTTAAACTGTGAGTCTGCACTCTTTAGAGAGAGATAAGAATAGCCTCTCTCAGGCCACACAACTTAAGGATTGGTTTACAGTACTTCTACTGCAATCTTCAGAGAGAGATAATAACGGCCTCTCTCAGGCCACAAAACATAAGGATTGGTTTACATCACTCCTGCTGACTTAAACTGTGCCTCTGCAATCTTTAGAGAGAGATAAGAATAGCCTCTCTCAGGCCACACAACTTAAGGATTGGTTTACAGTACTTCTACTGCAATCTTCAGAGAGAGATAATAACGGCCTATCTCAGGCCACAAAACATAAGGATTTGTTTACATTACTTCTGCTTAAATATTTAGAGAGAGATAAGAATGATCTAAGAGGTTAAAAAATTGGCCCTCATGAGACTTTTAGGTATGTGTCAAAATCATGCCAAAAAAGTGGTCATAATTGAGGGAATGTTCTGTAAAAGTTTTCATCCACCCTTAGTATATGGTGAAAACACGGAAAGCTTAGTGGTTAAAATAGGAAGTTTCCCGTTAGGTTGTTAGAACAACAGCACTGCAGTCATTAGTATTCCTAGCAAGCTGTGAATCCTGCCAGCCCTGAAGATTGCCCCTAAGGCGTGTAAAACATGGCCCCTTACTAAAGGTGGCTTACGGGCAATATGTCTTGTCTCGCGGCAAAGTAGCCGGCAAAGTACAACTCTCTTTATCCATTCATCCTGCCGCTATCCTGGGTGCAATTATAGTAAAAACTAAGCAGTAAAAAATGAGTGTCTGTCCTAATGAATCAACAAGAAGGCTGGAAAATTAACGCGCTCATCGTTGGCGTGAATGTTATAAAACTCCTGTTAGGGAGACTGTTTTGTTTTGTTTTGTAAAGAATATTTGCTTTCTTACAACGTTTTGAATATTCTTTGAAAAACTAAAAAACTAATTGCCTGTGTGAGAAAGAAATAACAGAATTGATTTTTATTAGATAAGAAAAAAGCTTTCTATATTCAAAATAGTAAATCCAAAGTGGAAATGACTAAATTTAAAGAAATGATACCCTTATATACTAATTCTCTCAAAATCAGCAAACATTGTCCCTGTTGAACAAGCATGATGGGCTCTAACGGATCAGATAACAAATGGACAAAATATTTGGATGCTGACTGCTACTTTCAAAGATGAAATACATTCAAATTTATTTGAAAGTCCACAGTGATTTTTATATAGGTTACAAAGATAGATCCTTTAGACCATCACAATTAACTTTCATTAACTGCTTCTTTATGGATTTTTTTGCAAAGATATCCACCATAACTTCAGAGAATCCATCACAAAGAACTTTACTTTTTATTTGAGTGTTTCCCTATAGGCGTGCTGTATATAGAGATATCATTCAATATCTTAAGAAATTGGAGCCTTTGACTTTGTGATTTAATATTTCTAATTCAATATTCTAGTATTTCCTTAGAGATGTACCTGTACCTGAAGATCATTGAAAGCAATCAGCATTTACTCTATAAGATATAACATGCCTGCAGATGTAATGTGATGATGTCATCCAATATCTTGAAAAGGTGAAGCAATTAACCTTTACTTCCATAGAGATGAGCCATTATCTAAAGTTGTCACTCAATATGGTCAGAAGTAAAAGCGATTCATTTCTACTGTAGTAACTTTTCTTTGTATGCAAAGATATCATTGCATATTTTGAAAAGGTGAAGCAATTAACTTTTACTTCCACAGAGCGCGTAGATGAACCTTCTTATCTTAAGATGTCATTCAATATGGTCAGAAGTTAAAGCGATTAATTTCTACTGTAGTAACTTTCCTATAGATGGGTCTGTATGCAAAGACGTCATTGAATATTTTGAAAAGGTAAAGCAATTAACTTCAACAGTGGCATTTCCTTATAGATGGGACTGTGCGTAAAGATATTGCCTGGTACGTCGAGGATCGGGCCATATGGGCCCTGCAGGGGTTGATTGTGATGGAGGTGGGAGAGAGCAGGAGGGATCGATCATTGTGCGATAACGTGTGGGCGAAGATTAGCTCAAGGCTCTGGGGGATATTCAAGAAGAATAGGAACGAAAGGTGTACCCATCCATCTATAGCACTATAATGGAATTTATATATAATGAAAACTAGGAGATGTAAACACCATGGAACCAGGGCAAAAGCGTCCACATTAGGGGGTGTTCACTTCTTGGAGGTCTGTTGATAACGTAGAAAATAATGATGGGTCCTGGAAATTGTATTCATGATAGGGGGTGTTCACATCTCTGAGAGCTGGTATCACTGTAACTGTGTAATTGTCATTTTTTTTCTGCTGTATTGAAGGACAATGCATGACCTGTCAGATGTTAATAGTAGAGGAAACCAGCGTTAAGGCCATTCAGATATTGGGGCAGCCCTACCCCCCCCCCCCCCCTCTCCCAGGCACCCTTCTATGGAGTACCATGATATCTGGCTTTTAAATGTTTGCAGGGGCTGCCCCCATGGCGGCCACTTTCAATGTTTTAATTTGCAGAAGGTAAAATAATGGAATTCAGGGTTAAGTTAGGCATGTGAGATAGATGCCAGTGACTTATATCAGGTTGGTGGATATCCTCAGATAATCTAATATAGAATATCTGCCCCCATTAGTCTAAATTGAGTCTTAGTGTGTAAAAAACAAAGTAAAAGTAATGATTTTGTTTGACAATGAATTGTTCATAAAGTGTAAACAGTCTAAATAAATGCATCCAACTATGTCATTTCCTCAGTGTTTCCTTTCCATTACTAAAACAATACTCTGTTTGATGATTTTCTGCTTGACTCTATGATAAGCTGATAATCTTATTCCTACTCACGAATACCTCTCCCATGGGTCCTATCATGACAGACAGTAATACAGGAATAAACTGCTTTACGCCATACAATGGTTTAAACCATTAATGCTCACAGCGGCCAAATAGCCTGACAATTTTGATGAAATCTTTCAGATGAAGGCATTGTTTGGGAAATTATTGAAAGAGAAAAGCTGATGAGAGCATTACCCAGAACTCTCCTTCCAACATTTAGTAAAATCATTCTTAATTCCCAATTCATTTTCAAATGTTTTTTATGACCCAGACGACATTCTCCATAGGAGTAATCAGCCGGGATGGATTAATCTCCATCCATCATTTCAAGCTTGGGTTAGACTATGCTTTTATACAAATTTGACATTCCTGTGGGGTTTCCACCAGGAATAACTTCCCCGAGAGAGGATTGTCGCTCAAGGGTGTAGCCCAAGGGCAACAATCCTCTCGAGGGGAAGTTATTCCTGGTGGAAACCCCACAGGGATGTCATATCTGTTTTATTATACGGAACAAAATACAAAACATAAAAAGGGGAAAAATTACAAACACCAGAGATTTTGGATAAATACTCGGTGTGTCTGCCTTGTTGAACCAGTTTCACCGGTAGGTCACTCGGCAAACTCTGTAGGTGTTCGTGGGTATTCTTTGGGCTAGCGGTCACTATTCCTCGGGCTAGCGGTAACTATTCAACTATTTCATAGCTGTTGCTATGAACTATTCAATTATTTCATAAGCTGTTAAGGACAACAACCTGTCACTAAGGAGTGAGGAAAACATGACGGTTAATCCATTGCCCTTGACCAACCAGAATCAAGAATCTTCACGTGAGGTATAATAAGATATATTGTATATTCAGTATTTATACTGAATCTGTATGCTGGTATTGAATACTGATATATAATACAGAAATTGTACCCGGGAAACACTTGGCTTATTCCAAATACATAACTTAACTAATTCATAATTCATACCCATCTATTGCCAGTATATAGCACAAAAACTGTCTCGCTAATTTGTCGCTGTCTCATAAAAGCTTCTTTCAAAAAAGAAATTTGAAGGGAAAAAGTTCCCCAGAACCAAACTCACTCTCTTTCAAATAGTATGCAAATACATGCTTAATTACAAATTATATTAGTATCATAGGTCCAGACCAAATTCAAATTGTCATGGAAATATCCAGTCATGGATGGGTTAAAAGCTCTAGCTAATTATTTTGGCTCATCTTAATGCAGTGTCACCTATGGTTTACCCATTAATGCTTAACCCTTCCAATGCTAAGGCTACTTTTGTCCAAAGCAAAAGAATGCAACAATTCTTGAAAACCATCTAAACCCTGTCATGTTGGTATTAATTGGATAGCTCTCACTGAGTACTTTCATATGAGTACCCATGTGCCAGGGTTTCAGTCATTTCCAGCTTTTTTGCATCTTTATATATTGGCCAAATTAGTGACCAGCAGCATAAGGGTTAAGAGTTTATCTAGAAATTGTTGTCTGGATCTCTAATACTTACGATGATAACTTTTAAACTGAGAATGAATTTATGAAATATATTGAAGTGAGTTATTGGTAGTGTTCTAAGTTGCATTTCTCCATCAATTATTTTGCCAAGTATGCCTATGCTTGAAAGTTTTCATCAGTGTCAGGCTGCTGTGAGCGTTACCGGGTTAATGCTTTTTGACTCACTGAGTGATCCACAGATAATCTCATTGCCATTCACATAGCTGGCGTCTCCTATGGGTGTCATCATGACAGACAGTAATAAAGGAATATCAGGCAAGAGCAATTTTTTGTGTTGTCTTACAGATCCCTCCAGCATTTTATGCAAGGTTTCATTGTAACTGTGTTTATTGTTAACCCTTTTAATGCTGAGACTCCTTACTTCCAAGTCACAAGGACACTAAGATTTCTGAAATCCATCTAAACCATGTCATGTTGGTATTCATTGGAAAGCTCTTGCTGAGTACTTTCATATGAGTACCCATTTGCCATGGTTTCAGTCATTTTCAGGTTTTTTGTATCATTTTGTATTGGCCAAATTAGCCACCAGCAGCATAAGGGTTAACTCTTTCTGTCATATAGAAGGACAATGCATGACCCTGGGGAAACCAAGATTAAGGCCACTCAGCTATTGGGGCTGCCTTGCCCCCCCCCCCCCCCCCCCCCCTCAATGAAATTGCTAGATTGAAGATTTTTATTTATATAAAACTCTAAAGCGAGTGAAAATAATAACAAATGGGCACCAAAAAAGCTAAATCTTTTGACAAGGTCAACTGCTGGAAACATTTATGTTTCATGATTTTGAGAAGACCAGAATTTCGAGATGGTCACTAATTGTTTCTGAAGGCAAAAAAAAATAGTAAGGCAAAAAATATAATTGGTCTGGCCTTAGCTGCTTTATACATTTAATACTCGCAGTGGCTAAAAGCATCCTGACAATTTTGATGAAATCTTGCAGACAAAAGCTATCAGTTAAGAAAATAATTGAGATAGAAATGTAATTTGGAACAATACACTCAACTTTACTGTAACATCTTTTGAATTCCATAGTTTTTATCCAAAATATCATAGATCCCGACGGCAATTTCTAAAAGAACCTGTAAGCATTAATGGGTTATTACAATGGACTGATAGCTGAACATCCATCATCCCATGATGATCTACCCCCAGCGACCATGATATCAGCATCATGGTGGGTAACATACTGCAGTGCAGGGTAACGATGGGAATGGGCAATTGCTGGATACAAGAATGGATACCTAATCATTTATGAACAGCTGTGGCAATTAAAGCAGCCTGACAATTTGGATAAAATCTTGCAGGCAAAAGGATTGTTTGGAAAATATTTGATGAAAAAATACGGATCAGAACATAACCAACAACTCTCCATCAAATATCTTGTGAAATCATCCTCAATTCTAAAGCTATTGTCCTAAGTAATTTATATTCAGACAACAATTTAAGGAAGAACTATTAAGCTTTAATGAGTTAAGTAAAGGAAGTGCTTCAAGGTTACAAGTAGCTTCCTTTTAAGAGCAATCTCATTTCAGTTTGAAAAATATAAACCTTTGCAGATCATGTTTTTGGAAGTATTGATTAATGGTTTAAACAATGACCAAACTCCTAATAATTTCACCCTGTATTTTTGCATGTTCTTTGTTGGATAGTATTGAAGGATTTCTTTTCGCCACGTTGAATTTCACTAAAGCATGATAGCTTTAAAAAAGCCTTTTGGATATCAAATGTTAACAGATTTGTTTCAAATTTGGTTTTGATATAAATAAATAAGAGTATTTTGGAGGATTATAATAGGCCAATTAATAGGGTATAACAGTTTTTCAATTTTGACTTTATTCCAAAGTGATATGCAATCTAGAAGTTGAAAAAATAACTTTTTTTCTCATTTTCTGAAAGAATTGGTCATAAAATTTTGATGGAGCAAAAATTTGAAAACTGTCTCATTTCAGATTTTATATGAAAATGAAAATACAAATTTTGAAACTATTGAAAATTTGTTTAAAAAAACGTTTAAAAAACACAGCCGTTTTGCATGTAGTTTTTACGCAGTAGTAGTGCTTAGAGATTGCCGGGCTGCAGGCCGCACCGCAGTGTGTGTGTTTAGCGGAGCAGCGCGAGGGCTGGTCCCGTGAGACGCGCTGTGCGTGTACTGATAACCACCTCTTACAGTTCTCCCAGCATTGTGAGAGCCAGGATTCATTGGCCGCATTGATGGGCGTGGCATGTCAGGAAATTAAAACGACCAGATCGGAGCGGCAGATACAAAATCACTCGCTGTTTTATTTCTTGCTTGACTGGCATGATGGAGGCGTACGTTTGAACATGTGCACAGCTGTGCAATAACAGAACTTGCCATCAAAAGGTGGATAATTGAACGGATACGTCTTTCTCAGAATGAAAAAAACATAGACGCAGATCTGTTTATATACTTAATTGTAAGCTCTTTGTTGCACATAGAAACCTGAGGGAAAGAACTAAAGAGTTGAAACCAAAAAAAGAATATCCTGAAAGCCAGGTCGTACTCTCAAGGCCAGGCCATTAGTACAGCCATGTTTCAGGCAGAGAGAGAAATTCAGAGAGTAAAAGCCACTGAGAAAAATTTCCTAGTGGTCTGTGAGCAGCACTAGGTGGCTTGTGTGTATGTCTAGCCAAGTGTTGGCAGCATCCACGCTGAGAGGAGGATCCAGAGAGCAGAGGCCAAACAGAAAACACCTTTATAGGCGGGTTACAGTGGCTGAATCCGTATCCTATAGCCTGGTATAGTGTCTGATGGTCTTAATATACGAGTCCTGGGTTTGTCCAACAATCATTTAGACTGAGAAAAAGATCCAGAGAGTGGAAGCCACAAAGAAAATATCCTATGATACTGGCTATAGGCAGTGGCAGCTTGTCTAGAGTCCTGGACAAGTGTGGGTGGGCATTAAACATGCCAGGAGAAAGATCCAGGGAGTAGAAAACAAAGAGAAAATACCCTGATAGCAAAGGATGGCTCAGATTGAATGGAGGTCCAGGCATTCGTACAGGTACATTACATACTGAGATAAAAAGTAGTGCAAACTATTGTTACAATCCTAGAGGTCTTATATATTGCAATGTTTTGTTTAATCCCTTTGTTCCTGTCATGTGTAACAAAAATATATAAAATGTATCTCAACCCTGCAATGTTGGTATTCATTTGAAAGCTCTTGTTGAGTACTATTGATGAATACCAATATGCCAGGGTTTCATTCATTTTCCAGCATTTTTTGCAATATTTTATTTGAACAAATTAGCCACCAGTATAGCAGAAGGTTTCATTGATCCTTATGCTGCTGGTGGCTAATTTGGCCAATACAAAATGATGTAAAAAAGCTGGAAAATGACTGAAACCCTGACAAATGGGTACTCATCTGAGAGTACTCAGCGAGAGCCATCTAATGAATATCAACATGACAGGGTTTAGAAGGTTAGCAAAATTCTTTTCATCCTATTGCATTGGACAAAAGTAGCCTTAGAATTGGAACGGTTAACCCTTCGAATGCTGAGCCTACTTTCGTCCAAATCACAAGGACGAAAAGATTTTTGAAAACCATCTAAACCTTGTCATATTGGTATTCATTGGATAGCTCTTGCCCAGATGAGTACCAATATGCCAGGGTTTCAGTCATTTTTCTGGTTTTTTGCATCATTTTGTATTTGACAAATTAGCTACCAGCAGCATAAGGGTTAACATCTATTACTGCAGTACTGACCTGTATTCTGTCGTGGACTCCTCCTGCTGACGACCACGCCACGATGACCCCATCATTGGCTGCCGAGAACATCAGCTTAGCGTCACTCCTACACAACAAATATACAAGATAAATATAAGATAATGGCTAGAAGGAAGTACTTCAACACCCATTGAACCAATAGAAAGCATGGCTAAGGCCTAAAAGATAAGTTGTTTGTTTCCTGTAACCCTACCCTAACAAGTTTTTATTCAAAAAAATCCATACCCTAAACTTTTTTCTGCCCTCCCAACTCCCAATCAATGTTAAACTTGCATAAAACACACATTTTTGACCAAAGAAATAATGCAAAAAATTTTTTTTACCGCCCTACCTACCCTTACAGGAAACAAACAATTTTTTTTTAGGCCTAATGGGTAAACAGTTGAAAAATTGGATTCACCAACTTGGTTGGATATGGACATTCTAAGACCCATATGGCCTGTGCAAATTCTAAAATAAAGGTTTTAACAAAATGCACTTAAAGCTTCCATCAATAAGTGTTTCCACGAAACTTATGCATAGCTCGGGAATATAGCATGAATTCTATAGGTATTTGAGGCAGATTGAGTTGTTCATAGCATTCTGATATACATTCTTAATTCCTTAGGGTAATTTGGTCAAATAGATAAAACCCAATAAGTTAGGTCTTATATATTAGTTGCTGCAAGCATGGTTTATCTATTGGTTTAAATGTAATGGTTTAAAGGACAGTAGTGACAGCACAATCCATTTTACATCATCAACATAAAAATAGGCATCTGAGCATCTCAATCTCGCAAGATTTCTGTACTTTATTCCCTGAGTCACATTGGCTGAGCACCCATGTGGAAATTTTCACTAACAGTAGCAATGAGCAGTCTGTTTGATTATAATACCTCACGCATTATTTCTTATTATGTCACAAATTCAAATGCCCATTGCAAATTAAGGCCTCACTACATTGGTGATATCATTTCTACAAAAGCATCATTTGGAAAATATTTAAAATAGTCATGTTAACCCTTCCAATGCTGAGGCTACTTCTGTCCAAAGCACAGGGACAAATTGTTTTTGTTGAAAACTGTCTAAACCCTGTCATATTGGTATTCATTAGAAAGCTCTCGCTGGGTACTATAAGATAAGTACCCATGTGCTAGGGTTTCAGTCATTTTTTAGGTATTTTGCATCATTTTGTATAGGCCAAATTAACAACCAGCAGCATGAGGGTTAATCAGAGCCTGTCCTAAAAAGAAAACATAAACATGGGTTGTTTAAAGTACCAAATATCCGTCCAGTATACCTCTGAAATTGAACATTTCTAAAAGTTCACATTTTTATTTGCAGTTTTACATTATGTAAATTACATGCCTTTGTGAATATCAATGAACTTCCCATATTCATATAAATTACATCCTCCCGACAGAAAGGTCTTGGAATATAAAACTGGAAGTAAGAGGTCATTTCTTCTTGCCCTGCAGCCACTTTTACTTGCCAGGGTGAGCAGGACGCAACTGTATGTAATTAACCCAATCATGCCTGTAGCGACCATAAAAAGCCTCTTGATGAAGGTAATTACTTTCAGAGGAAACCAAATTTTGGAAAACTTTCAAGTGAGAAATCTTAAGGCCTAAAAAGTTATTTGTTTCCTGTAACCCTACCCTACTCAAATAAATCCCTACCCTAAAGTTTTTCTGCCCTTCCAACTCCCAATCAACATAAAACATGCATATAACACACATTTTTGAACAAAATAATAATCCAAAAATATATGTTTTATCCACCTACCTACCCTAGTATTTTTGTCAGACCTCTACAGAAAACAAACCATATTTTCTTCTAGGCCTAATCGGGACACAAGCAACAACTCTTCTTCAAATATTATGTGAATTTAAATTTGATTCCAAAGTTATTGACAAAAGCATCATAGGTCCAGAGAACACAAAAATACCAAGGAGATCTCCAGGCATGACAATCAATCTGTGTTGTTGATATCTAAGGATGTTACTTGCAACTGAAGCATTATAAATTAACAAAATATTTGAAGGACGTTTGTGGATTGAGTTCTGATCATCATTCCTTTTTGAAATATTTCATGAAAATGCTCTGGTCACAAAAATACAACCAAAATAGCCAAGACATAGTTTATTGGTTGCTACAGGCATGCAATTGGGTAAAGCATATATATATATATATATATATATATATATATATATATATATATATATATATATATATATATATATATATATATATATATATATATATATATATATATATACACACATATACTTTCAGCATTGCTCTAATTAGATGCTTGAACAATGACAGACAACAATATTCCAGCCAATTCTTAACCCTCTCAATGCTGAGGATACTTTCGTCCAGAGCACAAGAATGCAAAGAATTTTGAAAACCATCAAAAACTTGTCGTGTTGGTATTCATTGGAATTAAAGCTCTCACTGAGTACTCTCAAACATTATTTTTGGTTGTCAAAATCAAACCTAAAAATGCTCCAGAATGCACCAAAGAGCACATAAAAATCCAAAATGTTTGACTAGAAAAGATTCAGAATAGACATGTGCAACAAATATATCATGAATCATGATATATTTGTTGCACATGTCTGGACCTGAAATTGAATGCAAGACATAAACAGGATAAAGGGGTGAGTCACATTTTTTAACCATTTTCTTTCAGAAATGCAGCTAAAAAATGGCAACTTTTTCATCTAAATATTTCAAGTATTTCATGCTCAGAATGCACCAGAATGCACCACAGAGCATCTAGAATTCAAATATTTCCTGGGGGGCCATGCCCCCAGACCCCCCTAGCAGGGACTTCACGCCTTCGGCGCTCGTGGTGCGCGCGCGATGCGCGCACACCGCTAGGACTCACATTTCTCAAAGTTTAGAATCTTTAGGGCTGCAGCATATTTTACTCCTAGCGCTAACACTGAGTACCCATTTGCCAGGATTGCAGTCATTTTTCAGGTTGTTTGCATCATTTTCTATATGACAAGTTAGCCACCAGCAGCATAAGGGTTAATAGTGCTAATTTCCAATACTACTGAATTGGAGATTGTAGGATGATCAGCATAAGCATCCTATATTGACCAATCACCGCGTATTGCAACACAACTGATTCCCAATACTACTGGGTTAGAGATTGCAAGATGATCCCCTTAGACATAGCATGAGCAACCTATTTGGTCTAATCCCTGAACATTACGATACTGCTGGACCAATGATAGATCACAATACTGTAACCAATCTCCAACACAACTGATTTCAACACTACTGGGTTACAGGATGTTGAAGGATTCCTTTAGACATGAGCAACCTTTTTCGAGCAACCGCTGAGCTTTACAATACTGCTGGACCAGTGATAGATCACAATATCTTAACCAATCTCCAACACTACTAATTTCTACTACTGATCCCTGTAGAATTTCCCCACAGAACAATAGAAATGAGTAGAACAATAGCAATGAGTAGAACAATAGGAGATTAATGGTTTCACCCTTGGTCACTGCCTTGCTTCAGTGGGCGCTGTAATTGTCTATTGCCCACCTAGTATATATAACGCTGCTTACATAAAGTGCCAACATTTAATTCCTGCACTAAGGCGACGGTTACTTGATTTATTGGTTCTAGGATCCTAATTCCCAGACCAATTTTACAGGGTCGGGAGGGAGGTAATTAAAAATAAAGTTGATATATTTTTCTTTTTTTTAACACACAGAAATCTAAGGAAGTAAACAGTCGTCAGGGAGGTAAAAAAGAAAATGATTTTTTGGCTATTACTAAAATACATACTTAAACCATAGTTTTGAATATTAAAAGTGATTTTTTTTAATAAGATGATGCATTCCAACAACACTGTATTGCATTGCTATTGTAATGTTGTATTGCTCTGTTACTAATATTCTTGTAGTTTTGTAGTTTTATTACCCTCCATGGTAAATTTATTGTAGGTTTGTGTACCTACTTATGGCTCGGCGGCAGAGCACAAAATAAAGTGGGGGGGATTACATTTATTTTCCCGTCGGGTCTATTTCACTTTGATCGGCGGATCCGGGAACCAATAAATCAAGTAACCATCACCTAAATGCATTGGCAGCCATGAGCATCATGTTTGACCGCACACCCGATTGCCACCCAGTTTCCTGGGCATGGATGATCTAACAACTGAATGTAGCTTTGATTTGCAACCTATGTTAATTGGTCATTGATGAGCTTGGCTTATTCTTTTCTGTCTTTCTTTTTAACCTGCTCCACAATGACATTTGACATTTGAATGTCTTAAAATGATAATGTTTGTTTGGCCATTTGTCAAGTACATTTTTTGATAAATATGCTGACTCCTCTCACCAAAAATGGTGTTAAGTATATTATGAAATACTATTATTGCATTGTTTTTTCTTCAAATCTTCCTTAATGTAATTCAAACTTACATGTCCTAACCTCTAGTCATTGGAAGCTACACATGATGCTGAGCTGACCACTTTTTTGAACATGACGAAAACAACAGAGAAGATTATAACCAATATTAAAAGTTCTTTTGTGTAATTTTCCAGGACGTGCATTCTCACAGTGAATGTAAACAAACTACAGTCACAAAATCACAGCCATTTTCTTGCTTTTTAGGGGGGGGGGGGCACTTCCAGACCTAGTTTGTTTGTTAAAGCATTTTTTTGTAGTGGGACATCAAAGTTCTAGCAAATTCTGATTTTCAGTCAACAAATCTAGTTTGACAAAATTTATCATAATAATCAATCATTTAATTTGATCTTTGGCTGATTAAATGGCCAGGAGAATTTGGGTAATTCTGAGCACTAGTTACAGGTGTAAGGGTTACCTGTGAAGGGCAGGTCTTAGTGTCAAGTTCTGTACATGTAATAGGATTTATTTGCAACTAACTACCCTGCAGTGGACCTGTAGCCTGGCTATAATTCCCTGATACCAGCACATGGCTGACATTTAGGTGATCAATTAGCAGGTGACAAGTGATGGAGTTAAGCATCTAGGACATCAATTAGGCCACTACAGGGTTTTACACTTATCACTTCCAATGCCACACATGCAAATATGTATTTGTGGTAACATAACGAGAGAACTATGAATGCATATATATACAAGCAAGATAAGCAAATCCATCTAAAAAAGAGCCTGACTTACCAATCTAAAAGACCCCATACATACATCGAAAATTAGTCAATAGGCAGTCAGTATGTTGTGCCTGATTCATGGTGCATTTTGGTATGTCACATGACTATGATAGACCAAAATTATATAAGATCATCAAACGTGAACAACCTGGTATCATATTTTGTCTAATAATCCCAATAATGATTTTGCAACAGACATTTCTGGGAAAAATTACAATTTGGGCACACAGGGGTCATAATAGCGGTTATTTGGGGTAATATTGTGTGCTTCTTTGGATGTATATAGTACATCAAATAGTAACAATATAATCACGTACTACCAGGATGTGCTTGCATTTATAAATCATCAGTTTTTTAATTAGGAGCCAAAATTTCTTTTCTATTTTATCTTTAAGTTAACCGTAAGGAGGATATTATGGAAACCTTTGCCCTAAAGAAAACCTTAAGGAACTCCTAACCTTAAGACTTTCAATGTATTCTTGCCTTAATTGGGCTTTAGCATAATTCAGAACAAACTACTTTTTAGGTTAATTGGTACAAATAGTGAAGTTGAGAAATCTGTGGGATCCGTTTGATGTCTGGTAGCTGTGACCTAAGCCCCACTTGCTAACATTTATACAATCTGTATGATTTATCTAGAGACATACACTTATTAAACTATTGCATGCTATAGGGTCATAAATCATCTGCTAGCTAGCTTCTGGAACTCACCTTTGACATTTATGTGCATGTCTACATGGCAGTTTAATATTCTCACCTGTCACAAGCAGTCAGCCAAAGAACTTACTCCCAGTTTAACCTGTTTAACCCCTAACCCTTCTAATGCTGGGGACTAGAAGGCAAATATTTTTGAAAAACATCTAAACCCTGTCATGTTTGTATTAATTGGATAGCTCTCACCAAGTACTGTCAGAAGAGTACCCATTTGCCAGGGTTTCCACCTTTTATCAGGTTTTTTGCATCATTTTGTATTGGCCAAATTAGCCACCAGCAGCATAGGGGTTAAGTGAGAGCTTTAAGTGTAGTATAGTATAGTATTATAGTATAGTATAGTATAGTATAGTATAGTATAGTATATAGTATAGACAAATATTTTTGGTGTTCTTTGCGGAAACCATTCATGCTAGCACAGGGGCCCAGCTAACCACCAAGCCTCATAGCCCGAGGCTATAGAAAATTGTGTGGGGCTATAGAAAAGTTGCCTTTGTAGCCCTGCTGGTCGGAAATATAAAATGACATTTTAAGATCATAATCCGAGGAATATCAAGAATATGATCAGTTGAAGAATGCCATTTGACACATCAGTCGACCTCTAGTAGTTCCAAAATCTAAATTTAACAGCGAAAAGATAACTGCTTTGAAAAGAATTACAGTGGGACTGTAGGAATAATCAAAGCTAGGGCTACAAGATTTTGGATGGGGCTATGGTGATTTGAGAACCCTTAGTCCTGCAGCCTCCCAGAGTTTTTTTTACTGAAGCTGGACCCCTGTAGCAGCAGTCCAAATAGGCCTGACAATTAACTCTGGAAACATTTCCCTAATAAGTTATATGGATTCTTTGGAAAATATTTGAAGGAAATGAGCATTTAAACATAAAAAGAACCTATCCAACCTATCTTCCCCTTCAAATACGTGATCTTATCTTGAATGACCAAGTTATTAAATCTTCAAAATTATCACAGATCCAGACAGAATTTGTCAAGGAGAGGTCTAAGGCAGCACAAGGGGGTTAACCTTAAAGTTCAGCAAATGATAACCTTTATTTACTATACAAACCATTACAAATAATCCATATATTCAAGTTCTTATATTACTAATGCAAACAACCAGATACGGGTAATACCAGTTGCAGCTTCGGCTACAATTTAAGCAACTGCATTGCCATTTATGACTACATGACTATAACATAAGCTACACACTGACACTCAAACATAACACACACAATCACATATTACCACACAAATGGAAATGCATTTTTCATGAAGGAACTGTTTTCCAATTAGCAGAAATCAATAGTGTTTCTATCAGGATGATATTAGAGCCAGCAACAGAACTTACACCAATCCCTACAGTCAGGCAACTCATTTCTTAAGAAATCAATCTAATCCAGTGCTCTATAGGTTTATTTCCTAGTTAATCTGTTCATGCTTTAAAAGAATCTAGAAATTGCCATATGAATTTAAGAAATAAAAACGTTTGAATCAAGCAAGGTTTTCCAAAATATTTGAAGGAGACTTGTAAGTAATGTTCTGAATAGCATTTCTGCTTCAAATATTTTTCAAACATTACTTTAATAATGGGTTAAGATACTGTTTGTCATTCATATACATATATATATGCAGAGTTACAAAAGAAAATTAATTGGCCATCATCATATAGTACCAATTAGTACTGAGGGGCACTGCATCTATTGCCTGCTATTCCCATACAATTAAGTCTCTCCAAAATTACTAGCAAACACACAGATCCCTACGAGTAGTCCTCCAGGAATTCAGCTAACACATTTTTAGAGCTGTGAGGCAACTGAGCTGGCTCTGATTTTTTTTGTTGATAAATTGAACGTCTGGGTGTATTTGTTACAATACCTGAGGGAGGTCAACACATTATCTCAGCAGTCAGGATAAGAATAACTAGAAAATTACAGGCTACAATGCTACTACTGAGGACTGTCTTATCCCTATAGAAAACACCAAATCAGGGCTGTAAATAACACCCGATATCCTTGTAGCCAAAAGACAGAGGGAACATGTTTTGGACGTGTAATGATGATGATGGTGGTGGTGGTGTTGGTAGTAGTAGCAGTAGCAGTAGCAGTAGCAGTAGCAGTAGCAGTAGCAGTAGTAGTAGTAGTAGTAGTAGAAGAAGAAGAAGAGTAATCAGTGATATCAATGTAAACCGCACCCTGAAAAACATTGGAAGGGGGGATCTTACCAAGGGTTTAGTGGCCAATTTTTTTTAAGAGACTTATCTATGTAACTGACCATCACCTTCTTCAGGCCTACACATGCCTGGTCCTGACCCTAGTCACACTGATATCCTTTAGAAGGTATTAGAGTTACCTGTTAAAAGTATTGGTTTCACGTTTGTTATATGGATCAAAGTAACCAATAATCCTATTTGGCTTTAATGCCCTCAATACAGAATATGTTTTGCTAAACAACAGGAAACTACCTGTAAATAATTTCCATTGTAGAATTATTTCAAAACAAAGAGTATTTCAGGATTATGGAGCACAAAGGTTATCCTGGAAGTATTATGCTAATTAGCACTGGACATGCATAAGTTGGTTATGAATAAAAGTATTTAACATTCATCCACAAATAAGAGCAACTTTATCCCATCAAAGTTTTAGGCTTTTATTCAGGGTTTTAAATCCTTATTGAAAGGGCTAATCAAATAATTCTAGAATTTTCCATGAACTTGCCATCAACAACTTTTTGAAAGATGAAGCCAGAGACAAATATTCTTTGCATTAGAGTTATTTTGTGATCCAAAACTTTTCAATATGATTTCAGGATTAAATCAATGAAATGCAAAGAGTTTATTTTAATATACACATCTAGACATGAGAAAATAGAGAAATAAATATATCCATATAATTTTCAATTCCAGAGTTCTATCCAATCTATCTATCCAATATATAATATTTTGCAGGGCAAGTACAAATTAGTATGGACAACCAAAATGATCCACACGCCAAAATATCACTCCCAGAGTACTTCTGCAATATTCTCACTCTTTCATAAACTCTCACCAGTAAAGAAAATCTGTTACCCATCCACGATGCTCATGAGATTTTGCCACCATTCGCCCGCTTTCTGCCTCCCATGTTTTTATAACGCCATCTGAAAAAAATATGAAATATGTAAAATGCATAGCCAAAATACAAAACACACAATGACTTTAAATTTTAATTTAGACTAAACATATATGTAATTAGAAATACACATCTGTCTTTTGGTCCCACCACCAGGAAATTATGTCTAAAAAATAAGATATGCACTTTTTACTCATTTTCAACATATATTTTGAAAGAAATGGGTTTAAAAAATTTGAACTGAATAAAGATTTGAAAAAGTAGGATCCCCTTTCCCTACATTGATCTCTTCCTCCACATTTGTGAAATTTGGATGTCCGCGGCACATAGTTGTGGAAAGGAGCTCCATTAAAAAACACTAGATGTAAGTATTTTTATTTTTTTCCCTAGAAATCAATATACCCTGCTGTAAGGGTGTGATGCTTAATGCATTCTTCATCAGAAAACCTCTCTTTGCAAAGGCTAAAACTGTCAAACAAAAGCAGGGTAGAGGAAAAACTTAGTCAAAAATTCAACCCCATAAGCTTTCTTTAAAGGGATGAGCAGTGGGAATGGCAAATTCACTTGGTGACAATTTAGTTTTAATATTGATTTTTATTTATGTTTGTATCATATTCAAATTATAACTAGTGTTCTGTGTATTGGCGTAAAGAGTGGAAAATCTTGATTCTTGAAATGAATGATCAATATTATCTTCCTTCTGCAGCCATACAATATTATATAAGCCTGACATGTAGTGCTTGGGTTTGGTCGTTTTTTTTTTATCATTTTACCGTCTGAGATGACAATTATATATAAATATATAACGATAATTTTGTAACTTGACTCACCACAACGCCACTTCTAATAGATCGTTATAATGTCAATCCCTCCGGTAAACAAAACAGCCGCCATAATTTTTGATCCAAAATCACGGTCATGGCGAGATAATCAATATGATCTCGAGGTCCAAAATGGCAGCCTGTTTACCGGAGGGGGATCGCCGGTATATCGATTTATTAGAAGTGGCATTGTGGTGAGTACTTAGCTTGCTTGTTTTACAATTTCCGATCGTTACGTGTGGTTTTATTTTTGACGAGAATCATTAGACATTATCAATACTTCCTCGAGTTAAAGATAGCGCTATTATTGTGGTGCACCAATCAAGTCGGTCATATTTCGATTTATCGTCCGAGCACTAATGACATGTTACATTTGAAAAATGTAATATCTCTTTGCAGAAATAGGCACAAAACTAAGTACATATACTTTGGAAAGACAAACACTATCTATAGTCGACAGTATCAGTTATGCTTTCTGGATCTAAAACTTTTCTTGTAATGATTTCAAGTTTTATTCCTAGATGTCTTGAAGTCTTTCCAGCTTCTTATTAAACTTGTGTGACTTATGATTTTGATGAGCAACTTAAAATGAAATTTGTAAATGTCAAACGTAGTCAGTCAGTTATATTGGGTGAACTTTAATGTGTCCTCTTGTAGAAAGCGTATAGAAGCATCCCGAGAAAATCGCGTTCACGTTTAATGGGTTGTCCAATTTTAATAAAACGAGAAATTACCTTCACAACCGATCAAGATTTCTCGACGAACAGGATTGTAGCCAATGGCAGTTATGGCCCGTGTGTGAGTATCTTTGACGGCGTATTGTTTTTCCATCGCCATCCTGACGTGTCCAAATGTAAAGTCTTTTGACCCTACGAGTTCTTACACGCGATCATCTGTGGAGCATTGCTCTTAGTTAGTTAACTAGCACTGCAGCTACTTTCATTAAAACTTCCTAAGTCTGTGCACGAATATCGACCGCCATGTTGTTGTCATCGTCGTATGGCAACAGAATATGCGTAGCGCTGACTTCCGGTACTATCAATGGGCATCCCCCGTCACGTGATATAGAGGGAATTCCCCTGTTTGGATTTTGGACAGGTGCCCGCTTCGTGCGCGAATGCATGAGAGCATTGTGAACGTTGATCGTGGTCCCTACAAGCTGCACATAACATCTTACTCTGTGCTATTTCACAAGATAAAATGGGACAGGAGCATATACTTTGAATCAAAAAGTTGTACAAAGAGTGGCACAAGTGTCGGTGTTTTGACATGTTGACCACGCCCCCTCTCCAAGCCCAAGGCAATGGCAACTCGAATGATTTTTTGTTCTCTTTCTAGAATGTCTGTTTTAACCATCTGGATTTGTGGATTTATATTCATATTATATTCGATTTGATCCGAAAGACTTATGATGTGTTGCTTTTTCCAAAGCCACAACATCAAGGACTTTAAGAACAAATTCGATTTCACATTCAAAAAGAATCATGACAGGATATGGTCACAGAGAACTTTTTAAAGTCACTTGTTACAACTTTCAACCCTCAAGAGCATGCTAAAACTCCTATATTAAGCTGCACGCCAGAGTATCGTATACTTCCTAAACTAAATATACCACTTTCTTGTAGCCATTTCCATGAAAACCGCTTTTATACTCAATTTTCTGCTGCAAGTGGAAATCTGTTTGGCTGTCACATCTAGCGTCAACACTCCATCCTACACTGCTACTCGCTGGCTGCATTTGACCCATATAGATAAGGACCTGCACGCCAGTGCCGGCCAGGTGGGTAGCGTTCTCTAGGGAGTGCGGATGACAGGAAGCATTGCTGTATCACAGTGTGGCCACATCCCCAACCGTCCGGGCCACCACGGTACCGTGGTGGCCAGGACGGTTGGTACTGTGGCCATATCCTGTAATGATCTCACCAACTTTTAATATCACACATATCATATCAAACTGTTTAATTTAATCAGCCCATGCCCAAACCTTTACTAGCTTGGCAAGTATAGTCTGGAGCTATCAGAGTTTCGAAAATTATGTTAAAGCATAACTGCACACATATTCAAGAAGGGAATGTTTATTGAGATCTCATTTATATTTCTTTCGTTTGCATATATTTCTCGAAATCTGAATTCTCGAAATCTGAATTCAACAAAGAAAATACTAGTAATGCCATCATAGTCATTTTTGTATCGCTGCACGTTGGAATGGGCAAATTATTTTAACGTATGATGTAACGTTTGCGTGATGATCTTGTTATTGATGTCTGATGAAGCTAAAACCAAAGCCTGTGCGGTTACCAAATATTTTACTTTGAAGCTGAAATGTACTCATTAGGATAAAATGATAGATCCTATTCCAAAATAGCATTCCAAAAAGAGAACTTTATCACTCCATATGCCATCGGATCCTATCTGTGTGATATACATCTCGTGGATTATGGAATGATGTATGGGACCCCAGGAGATTGTGTTGTGAAACCCACATTCATCAATCCTCGTCTTCTTGACGGGCATATTCCCTGAGTATTGCACCTTCACCACACAATGCAATCTCATATCCTAAAAGAGGTGTATGAAATAATAGTATCAACTGATTTAGATGCTATCGTTTCATCTCTTCATGAGGAAGTTTGGTCTTTGATTGAAGAGGTGGCACCCTGAATAAGTGGCTAGACTCCATGCGCACAAGCGTGCCATTTCGGTTTCGCGACTGCAGGATTTGTATGGTTGGTTTATCGTGGCTAGAGTGCATGCCCCCGAGAAAAGTTATATCGCGACGTGATGGATAGAGATAGAAACTCCATTCCTTTTACAATTAGAGCTTTAAGGTTTTTTCAGCGGCAAAACCAACATGGAAGCGCTTCTCAACGCCACCCATCTGTGCAGCGACACAACGAACCGCGTATGAGGATCCAGCCTTCCCTGATCCTGATATTGCACACAAATCACTGACCACGAATCTCATCCTTCATAAACGGATATGCATGGTTGGTCGCCATGCACATGTGCGAAGTTGTGAAGTGATACCTTTGGTGGTTTTGCAATTAGAACACTCCTCACTTAAAATGGTTACCTCAAATACTAATAACCACCGTTTTGATTAGATATGTATAACTTATTAATGGCTAACTGAACTAGGTAGTGTTTCCATACAGTGTCAGTGTGTTACATCTTCTAATACAAAGCTTTGTCCTTTGATCTACGGAAGACTGGGAAGCTCTCATTTTTGAATTATCAAGCGATGTTGTCCCATTCAGATTTGGCACTTACTCCTGGTGTCCACATAAAAAAATTCTTTCGCATCTTAACCACTCAAACTCAGAATGTGCACATATATTAGGTATCACTATCTTAGAGTAAAAGCGTTGTATCCCTTTACCCATGTATGCATGAAATTCTTCTAAATGTTTAATACTTTTATCGTATGTAATTGATGAGTCATTTTCAAACTTATAAAACATGTGTGTTGCAAACGGACATAATTTGGGTAATTGATTACTTTAATCTGTAGGGCTGTACACTATGTGTACTATGAGGGATCAATTTCGATCTGAATTAGCCTATAATCTGCTTAGTAATTTTGTGAATGAGTACAGTGTTTGTTAAAAGCATTCGTATCGTATATAGAAACATGTATAGGCATGCTATAAGACAAGGTTAAGGAAAACATATTTTTCAAGAGGGTTATGTTCATTTAATCTTCTTAACTCCATTCATCTTCTTGACCATGCACTGCCTTTAAACACATACAACGTGAGAAAACCATAAAAAGGCCATTTTCTCAGAAACAAAAATCACCAAGACCCACATGGGATAGCTTCTTCCTCGCACATTTGAAAAGGAGAACGGTGCATCCTCGCCCATTATAACACTTCATTAATTAACATGCAGTTTAACCACTTAATAGTCTTGTAGGAACGGGGGGCTTACGCGCACCCTCATGATACATTTTTTAACTCACATTTTTGGAATCCTGAGGTGCTGAATTTCACTAATTTTGTTGGTACCCGTGCCAACTCGTGTCCCATGGGTCTGCTTAGTGACCATCTTGGCAGCCATATTGAATTTCCATAAGACAGCAAAAATAGGGGAAAATAGGGATAGGGGTAACCTTTTTGATCATAACTTCAGTTATATTGATATATTTTCAACAAATGAGGTATCAAAATTTGAAATATTCAATTTCACAAATTTTAAGACCGGTCACGTTCTGATTGGTCAATTATGAGAGGTCATTTTGGGTCAAATTAGGCCAAAAAGGTCACAAAGGTGAAAATCTGCTTTTCATTTTATTTTCATAAACTAATATTTGTTTTTAAAAAAAATAAGGTTGATGATTTTTTGAACATCATAGCATTTTAGGCAAGATTATAAACACACACCCATAATTAGTAGTCCAAAGAACAGGAAATTACTATTGAAGGGTATGCAAGCGGTTGAAAAATGACTATACACATTCAATATCTTGTCAGTTCAGGGCTCAATATAGGATGGTAGGGATAACATTAGTCTCCATAACTTCAGTTATATTTAGACAATTGCAACAAATGAGGTATCAAAATGTGTAACCTTTTATTCTTCAAATTTGGAAGTGGGACCCTTTCTGATTGGTCATTGAGAAAGGTCGCTTGAAGGTCATTTGAAGGTCAAATGAGGTCAAAAACGTCACAAAGATGAAAATATTCTTTTTATTCATAATATTTCCATAGGCTAATATTTTTCTTAAATCAAGTTGATAATTCGTTCAACATCATAGCATTTTCTGGCAAGATCATTAACCCACCCACAACTAGTATTCCAAAGAAAGGGAAATCACTATTGAAGGGCGTGAGAGTGGTTGAAAGATGGCTATGCACATTAAATATCTTGTCAGTTCTGGGCTCAATATAGGGGGGTAGGGATAATATTTTTCACCATAACTTCGGTTATATACAGACAATTGCAACAAATGAGGTATCAAAATGTGTAACTTTTTATACTTCAAATTTAGAAGTGGGACCCTTCCTGATTGGTCATTGAAAAAGGTCAACTAAAGGTCATTTGAAGGTCAAATGGGGTCAAAAACGTCACAGAGATGAAAATCTGCTTTTCGTTCATAGTATTCCCATAGACTTATATTTTTCTTAAAGCAAGTTGATAATCTGTTTAACATCATAGCATTTTGGGGCAAGATCATTAACCCACTCACAATTAGTATTCTAAAAAAAGGGACATCACTATTGAAGGGTGTGAGAGTGGTTGAAAGATGACTATGCACATTCAATATCTTGACAGGTCTGGGCTCAATGTAGGAGGGTAGGGATAACATTTTTCCCTATAACGTCAATTATATTTAGACAATTTCAACTAATGAGGTATTGAAATGTGTAACGTTTTATTCTTCAAATTTTGTAGTGGGACCTCTTCTGATTGGTGTTTGAAAAAGGTCATCTAAAGGTTATTTGAATGTCAAATAAGGTCATAAATGTGAAAATCTGCTTTTTATCCGTAGACTTATATTTTTCTTAAATCAAGTTGATAATTTGTTCA
The DNA here is from genome assembly GCA_963942565.1 of Maea johnstoni. Taxonomy (NCBI): domain Eukaryota; kingdom Metazoa; phylum Annelida; class Polychaeta; order Spionida; family Magelonidae; genus Maea; species Maea johnstoni. The sequence goes on from OZ012689.1 coordinate 32,648,700, forward strand.
ACATCATAGCATTTTTGGGCAATATAAGTTTTCTTTGACTTAGGTGCTTCAGCTGACCTATATAGGACCACAGTTTCTATTTTACAGTGTTTTACCTCAAATAACGTTTTCTTGATCAATATAGGGTACTTTGATTTCTAAGTACCATGCATGTCTGCTATATATACTAGGCTAGGGCAACTTGTTGGAAGATTTTGAGTTCCTGCAAGATAATACCTTACAGCACACGATTTTGGTGGAATTTTTTACCTAAGAAAGTAGGTCACAATGGATATTGCCGACCTACTTTTGTAAGTAAAATTTCTACCAAAATTGTGGTAAAATAGTTGAAACACCAAGACCTCAGGGATTAGATAACCATTGTTAGAAAGGGGCCAAGAGTGCTAAACTAGGAGATGTCTTATTGTGAGTGTGTCACCAGCATCACAGCCTTAATGGAATAGTCAATTTATGATTAGAGTCTACTTTCAACCCAATGAGAAGAATGCAATGACCGTAGGATATTTTTTTAAATACTAGTATCTAGAAAGGAGAGTTATCTTTGAAAGAGAGTTATTGCTTGCCACTTCTTCTTTAATGTTTTCCAACTACACTTTTGTCATGTAGAAGTCATCAAATTGGCCTGTCATTGGAGGGAAACGGTAACGCCATTCTTTTATGACATGAATTTCACCCAAAAGATGTTCTGTTTTGTAGCGTTTTGTCGGGACAATCCCATCCAATTATCCATCGATCCGGTAACACAATTAGAACAAAGCAATGAGAAAAAGTATCATACCCGTCCCCTCACCAGTTTTGGAGCCAAGATGGCTTTTTATGCCCCATGCGGGCAGACCTGGCATTTTACACGACCGCATGCCCGATTGCTACTTGGATGCTTGGGCATCATTATGCCCGTGACGTCACGTCTAAGTATTGCATCCATAGGCAGCTAGACAGCCATGGATATGCGTACCTAATATGCATGCCAATGAAACTTTTCTAGTATCTAACAATTGCTGGCAGGCGACCGGTGAACTAGTAGAGGAATTATCTATCTTTACTGTAGAAGAAAAGAATGGATTTCAATTTGGCGTTGAGAGGGATTGATCTCCCCGAAATACAGACGTAATATCCAAAATCCTTCTGATTTCAGACATAAAATGAATAAATGCTGATGAAAACATATCGAGTTTCGATTTGGTAGCATTGAAAGTGTTAAATAATTATCGAAACGTTTCACTTGTCATTGTTTTACTTGTCTAATTCAAGCGTAGCTAGCATGCTGATTTGTTATACATAACATGTATCATATTCGAGATTATCTCATGATTTTGAGATATCAAATTTTGACAGGTGTGTATCTTATTTCAAGACAGTTCTGCTGAAAATGTTTGAATTGTCAATATAAGTATCGAAAATGAATTTAAAACAGCACTATTAGTCAATTGCCATCTTTTTCTTTTACAATTTTCGAGATAAATGATGGCATTTTTGTGTGTTTGGGTATGGTCACAATTACGTTTAGAATGAAGTATTAGACAAGGTTATAATTTGCTTGTCCCGAGACAACACGAGTTAAATGTCTCATCAAATTGAGATATGAACTTACCCGATTTGATTCCAATTTGCATATTTCAAATGAAAATAGGTAACTTGAAATATATGTTTTTGGACTAATACTATTTTCTCTAATGTATGCTAACCCAACTAGCCGTGTTGTACCCCATATTACCACATTTTGTTACATACGAGTAGGAAAGGCTTCTGACCCTACTCTCTATATTGAGTTATTAATTCTCTACATAGAATATCTGCTATACGGTTGAAAGTTCTTGCTGACCTTGGTGATCTTAAATAGCTCGGTTGGCTATATTCCATTAGGTTCCTGTCTAGTTCTCGGACTGCGCTGTCTTCAGTACTATTCTTATTGCGAACTAGGATGGCCGAAGCTATGACGTAAAAGTTTTTCCATGAAGGGCCACTCCTTTTACTATCAAAGCAACAGGAGGTACATGTATAATCATGTTTCTCATTTCCTACATATATCGTACCCAAATCGGTGTTTAGTGATATTTGTCCCTTAAAGAACGAAACGGTCCGGTACGGTATCAATGAAACGCTACGGTATTTGAACGGTTCTCGTAACGGTACGTTATTGCTTTAATACCATGTAAATTTTGTTGTGAATAGTCATGTTTTGGATTCTGGACAATCCCAAATAAATGATAACTTCCGAGTGGTCAGTACCGTAAAGCACCATTCACACTAGCCGAAATTGTGCAGGGAACGTTGTGGCAACGTGGCCACAACGTGAGATTGCCAAGACAATGCCAAGACATTGCAAAATGTCTAAAAAAATCGTGTATGTGATTAGATTTAAAACGTACTGTAATTGACGAATTGACGCCTCAGTGGCAACATGGTAAAGATATATGGTGGCAACACCATCGCGACCACAGGAAACTCCATGGCAAAGCAGAGATTCCAATTTAAGGAAAGAGACCGTTGGTTGGAATATGTGACTCTAATAAAGGTAGAACGTGCTTCATATCAATCTTTTTACACCATGGGTTCTTTGAAATTAACTCGAGGAAATGGATGCATTCTTTGAATATTTATGTGAGGTTTGTGAGTTAAGTTCCGATTTTGCATTGTATCCCAAGATGCTTTCGTTAGGCCAATATCACCAAATACTGTTGTCTGTGTGCTACACAGACATGGACGAGGTTCGATGTAAATGATGACAAACACAAACGAATGCTTTCTTATGAGAAGATGTTAGTGCTTTCTCTCTCATCCTCGCAGCAGGGTGTACGATTTTAGTGGTAGAAAACTTGAAAAAGCATGCATAGTGGTTTAACCGAGCTCCCACACACACTTATTGACCGGGGATCTTCAAATTTCACAAATGTAGAGAAAATATCATAATGGAGGGAAGAATATCACACCTTTTAAAATGTTTTTAGTTCAAATTGTATAAATTGGTTAAGGGTTTAGACGCGAATGGCTTAAAGCTTTCGATGTAAATGTGTTGAATCTTCAGATGATAATGAATCAAAGCTTTAGATTTAAATGAGTAAAAACTTGCAATGCAAATGAAGCTTTATATGCAAACAGATTAAAGCTTAAGATACAATTGGCCTAAAACTTCAGATGCAAATTGATTGATGATAGAGATGCAATGGAATTTAACTTTGAGATGCAAATTGGTTAAGGCTAGATATACATATGGAATAAAGCTTCATATGCAGATGGAATCAGGCTTTAGATAAAAATTGATTAAAACTTGAGATGCAATTAGGTTAAAGTTTTAGATGATATCGGATTGAAAAGCTTGAGCTATAAAAGGGTTGAAGCTTCAGGTGCAAAAGAATTAAGGCTTGAGTTACCAATGTATTAAAGCTATAAATGCACTTCGATTATTGCCTGAGATTCAAAAGGATTATTGGGATACGAATGGATTAACGCTTGAGATACGTATGGATTAAAGCTTGAGAGGCAAGTGGATTAAAGACAGATCAAATGGATTGGAGATTCATGACAAATAAGAAGGGGGATAAATTGCAGCAAACACAGATAATGTATACGCCAGAAACAATCATTTATTACTACAAATTACAATGAATCACAGTAATGCATATCATTGCAATACACTATATGTACTGTCAATATACAGATGGTGCAAATGAACACATCAGTTCCTTGTTCAATTTCTCACAAGAGTTTTCATAAGGTCAGTACGCCTAAGAAGATCACTTGTATTATAAGTACTATACATGTAATGAATAGTATGAACCGTTACTATTGAACTAATTCTCTTTATTGACTAATCACCAAATATTATACTTACGATGGATTGGTTGATGTTAACTCCATTCATGACATCTTGCTGATAAAAACATTTTAGGGGAAATATTTGATGGAGAAATGTTAATCACACCCCAACCTATTGGCCACCCCCATCAAAATAACTTCATAGCATTTTCTAAAAGTATCAAATATGCGGATGACATCTTGCGACTAACATGAGTCTGTTTACACATCTTGAGGGACAGCCAATAATAATGTTCCCTTACCACTAAATAAGCGTATTCCAGCACACACACACACCTTTGGATACACTTATGGCAGTGAACTAATTTGGAAAATACAGATTTTTGGATGCAATTAATATTTGAATATGCAAAATTGACAAATGTTGAAACATAACCAAAAAGAGTTATTGTGCAAATTTACCAAATATTGGATAAATCAAAATGTTGAGATCTGAAGTGAATGGTTGACATAAAGCAGCATGAGTGCTTACATCATCTATGCTGTTGGAACATGTGACCAAAAGACTCACCATGCTATTGTTGTATCAGCAGCCGTGCGCCTCATACAGCAATGCAGGTTTTTCCTTTAAAGACATCACTTGGAAGCAGGTGTTGCCAGTGGCTGACTTTAAGTACCGTGTTTACACATATGGTAAAGCAAGCAGATTTGTTCTTCCCTTCCTCTTAACAAAGAAAAGGATATCAACATCTGGGCCATTAACGATGTTAACCCATTCACATTCACGTTTTTTTTTCATTGTGTGACTTAGGACTGAAAAACAGTGTAGCCTAGGATATGTAATCACCATGGAACCATTGTCACACGCGATCACATTAGGGGATTTGCATACATGTACCTCAGAGGTATTTTCATTATGTAAAAGATACGTACACATGGGGCCGGGATATTTCTGTTCACAATAGGGGTATTCACATCTCCCGGGTCTTCACAATGAGGTTTCACTTTATTTCCATCTTTTTTTTTCCAATTCATGACTGAAAGCCGCAGACCTCTTAACAATGCATCTTTAAATGGTGTTTTTACGTATGTCCACACTTGAAGAGTTACGTTCGAGGTTGTGAGCTCATATGTTACTTCAGATGCAAATTGGTTGACAGTGTTTACAGCTTTGTGTTCGCCTTCTTTTATCTCTTAACCCATTACTGCTCACAACGGCCAAAACCAGCCTGACAATTTTGATGAAATCTCTCAGGCGTTAGCACTATCAGCAACATATTTGAAGGAGAAATGCTGATTAGAACATTACCAACAACTCCCCTTCAAATATTTTGTAAAATACTTTTCTATTCAAAAGTTATTGTCAAAATTATCATTGATTCAGTCGATAATTGTTAGAGGAACTCTTAAGTATTAATGGGTTAAAGTACAGGTCTCGGTGTGGCATAAAAACCCGGTACAATGTAGATATCCTTACATTCTCATTAACCCAGTCATGTCTGTTGTGACGAAAGAGGCCTAGATTTTAGGGGTGATCTCTCTATGACAAAACAAGATTTTGGAAAATATTTGGAAAAAAAATGTTCATCATATCTAATCGAAAATTTTTCGTTCGAATATTCTGTGAATCCTTGCTTCATTATTAAGTTATTTTCATATGTATTGCTGAACCAGACGAAGTTTTCTGGAGGGATCCGTAGGCATAAAAACAGTGTTACTGCCTCTACCGTTCCTGCTAATGTCTCTAGAGCGTGTATTTAAGGGAACCATGCTTTTAGAACACGGTTCACTGATCAAGACTATTAACATCCTGCTACATTTCAATGGAACACACTCTACGGGAAATCAAGTTAAACTGACAGCAAGGTCTTTTCACCTAATCTGTAGTCAGGAAAAACATGCACTATTCTCCACGTATACTCCACTGTCTCTACTTGTCGGTTCACTTTCACCTTCACCGAGACTATAATTAGTAGATGTTTTGTTCACTCCAAGGTGATGCATTCACAGTTTTGGATTATGAGAATAGGTATTGTTGCATGATGCTCAACTGTCATAAGCCGAAAATTGGGAGCCATCCTTTTTTCCATTTTATAATTTATATACCACATCATTTCAATCTATGAACTTCGACCCTTTTTTCTAATCATAAAGACACTTCAGACTTTTCAATGTGTAGTTATAAGAGTTGTGGACCATTAATGTAAGGGCTACAGGGAAGATAATGAAGAAAATGATTGATATGCATTTGCTTTGAATTCATGCAAATAAAACGACATTTTCCCCGAACAACTCAAAACTCATTTTCTTATTGAATGCTACTTTGGCGTAATTGCATAAGCACACTAACAAAACCCTACTATTACTGTCCCATTCTCATGCCTTAATAGTCTAGATCTATCCGCCGCGTCACTTTTTGATGCCTGGAATTATCCTATTGACCATCCGCGAGCGTAGTTTAAGTTCTTTGGAGATGCTTTCCTGTTGCACGAAATTGTGGTCAATCGACCGTCCTAATCCAACTCGATTGCTATCCACATTGAGTTTACAAATGACTGGTTGAAGCAGATTATTGCTGACAGTGAGCCATTCTGAAGACTTGCCTCACTCAGGTGACTAGCTGCCACAAATAGTCTGGAAATAAAGATAAATTATATTACATCAGTTTATTCTATCCATAGAAATAAAATACAGTGATTCATATATTTGACTTATATGAGGCTGAAACAAGAGATAAATTGCAATTGTTCTATTTTTTGAAAAATAATAGATGTATATTGATTACGGTGTCCCCAGGGTAATGGTCTGAAATGGAGAGATACTATATTTGTTTTTATTTTCTCTACTGGAATTAGATAAACAGTGATTCAGATGTTTGTGAGGAATATTATTAAAAGAGGAAAATATTTTGTGGTATTCTCTCTTCAGAAATGAAATGCAAACTTATTTAGATATTCCACACAAATGGTCTGAAAAAGAGAAATAATATATTTGAGTTATTCTCTCTTGCGAAAGTACGATGGTGCAAGTGTGAAGGCAGAAAAAAAATATTTAAATATTTTTTCTCCACCATTTTTCCCAAAAACAGCAGAAAAAAAATATTTAAATTTATTTTCTCCAACGTTTTTCCCAAAACAGCAGAAAAAATAAATTTAAATATTTTTTTTCTGCTGTTTTTCCATTTTCCAAAACAGCAGAAAAAAAATATTTAAATTTATTTTCTCCAACGTTTTTCCCAAAACAGCAGAAAAAATAAATTTAAATATTTTTTTTCTGCTGTTTTTCCATTTTCCAAAACAGCAGAAAAAATATATTTAAATATTTTATTTCTGCTGTTTCACATAGTTTGCCATTCTCCCGCTAGATGTCCCCCTTCACCACTTCCAAGGGAGCACTCATTATTTGAATTTGATAGTATGTGGTGACCAAAATGGCATGTAAAAGTGGACAAAAAAGACATTTTAGAACATTCATAATTGATATTGAATATTTATAAATGAATGAGGAATTTCATAGTTCATTTATGAATTGCAAATATTCACTATTCATTATGCAGTCGTGACCAGACTCGGCTCTACGACGGTCAGCGTATATATGATAGGCCTGTCATGAGAGTGGCATGGGGAAAGATCGACTCTGTATTAAAGGAGCATAAGCACGGCCACTTTGCACCTTATCAGTTACTCAGGAAATCACAAGTTTACCTGAGGGGGGGGGGGGTCTAGTATTTAACAAATGATAAACATGATTCGAGAACGCCCCGACCAACTTCCAGTTTGGTACGACATTTGCACTTAGTGTTATAAATTCGCTACTCTTTCAAGGATTGGCTTCGTAGCCTAGAGGTTAATTGTCCGGCTCTCACGCGGACGATACGGGTTCAATTCGCCGACTCGGAAAACTTTTTTTCTTTTTTTTTGAAGATAGAAAATGAAACAATTTTTTCTGTCTATATCTGACCCCAAATATATATATATATATATATATATATATATATATATATATATATATATATATATATATATATATTATATATATATATATATATATATATATATATATATATATATATATATATATATATATATATATATATATATATATATATATATATATATATCCAGTTTCTTCTGCCCCCAAACGACCCCCTCCCCTCAGAGAAAAGTGAATAAGTATGTATGTATGTATGTATGTATGTATGTATGTATGTATGTATGTATGTATGTATGTATGTATGCATGCATGCATGCATGCATGCATATATATATATATATATATATATATATATATATATATATATATATATATATATATATATACGTACGCACGTACGTATATATATATATATATACTAATTCACTTTTCTCTGGGGGAAGGGGGTCGTGTGGGGGCAGAAGAAACTGGATATATTTGTGTATATATATATATATATATATATATATATATATATATATATATATATATATATATATATATATATATATATATATATATATATATATATATATTTGGGGTCAGATATAGACAGAAAAAATTGTTTCATTTTCAATCTTCAAAAAAAAAAAAGAAAAAAAGTTATGAAAAAAGGTCATCCGAGTCGGCGAATTGAACCCGTATCGTCCGCGTGAGAGCCGGACAATTAACCTCTAGGCTACGAAGCCAATCCTTGAAAGAGTAGCGAATTTATAACACTAAGTGCAAATGTCGTACCAAACTGGAAGTTGGTCGGGGCGTTCTCGAATCATGTTTATCATTTGTTAAATACTAGACCCCCCCCCCCTCAGGTAAACTTGTGATTTCCTGAGTAACTGATAAGGTGCAAAGTGGCCGTGCTTATGCTCCTTTAATACAGAGTCGATCTTTCCCCATGCCACTCTCATGACAGGCCTATCATATATACGCTGACCGTCGTCGAGCCGAGTCTGGTCACGACTGCATAATGAATAGTGAATATTTGCAATTCATAAATGAACTATGAAATTCCTCATTCATTTATAAATATTCAATATCAATTATGAATGTTCCAAAATGTCTTTTTTGTCCACTTTTACATGCCATTTTGGTCACCACATACTATCAAATTCAAATAATGAGTGCTCCCTTGGAAGTGGTGAAGGGGGACATCTAGCGGGAGAATGGCAAACTATGTGAAACAGCAGAAATAAGATATTTAAATATATTTTTTCTGCTGTTTTGGAAAATGGAAAAACAGCAGAAAAAAAATATTTAAATTTATTTTTTCTGCTGTTTTGGGAAAAACGTTGGAGAAAATAAATTTAAATATTTTTTTTCTGCTGTTTTGGAAAATGGAAAAACAGCAGAAAAAAAATATTTAAATTTATTTTTTCTGCTGTTTTGGGAAAAACGTTGGAGAAAATAAATTTAAATATTTTTTTTCTGCTGTTTTTGGGAAAAATGGTGGAGAAAAAATATTTAAATATTTTTTTTCTGCCTTCACACTTGCACCATCGTACGAAAGTACTCCGTATATAAACTTTACAATAACCAGCGAGCAAGTTGGCCAAATAGAGTTGGTAAATATAGTGCGATTACAAGCAAGATGGCCAAACTATTGGTAGATATAAAACAATAACAAGCAAGTTGGCAACAAGGTTGTAAGATATTACAAAATAACGAGCAAGTTTGACAAAGACAGATGGTAGAAATTACAAGACCAGCAACTGAATTCACAATATATACATTTGTGTGTTGATTGACTGTAATTGTAAGTTCCAAGTCATACCTTTCGAAAGCAATCAATTTCTCTATCATTGCTAATGAAATATGATGCACACTTATATTTTCAAATATTCAAGTAGACAATTACAACGGATCATTTAAATCATCTTATATTTGGTATCTTGTTCTGCTGAGTGTTGGCATATACAGGCAAAGTTTGTCTTATTAGAGGGAAGGATGTAAGCCCTGCTATGTGTAAAATATCTCAAAAAGACCCTTTAGACAAAGTATTCATATTAGCCATCTCAACAGATACAGTGCCGACATTTAATTCCTGCACTTAATGCGTGAGCAGCACATGCATAATAATACACATCCGCACGCCTGATTGCCAACCAGTTCCCTGGGCATGGATGACCTCACAACTGAACGTAGCTTTGATTCGCAAGCTACGAGGGTCATTGATATGCTTGGCTTATTTTCTTGACATGTTATCCATAGGTGTTTGTACAACCGGGCACTGGCAGACGTATGGTCGACTGGTGCAGTTATTAAATGTCTGTACTGTATCTCAGCCTCGAAACTCATAATTTGGGATGCATCAATCATGGCGTCGTTGCTCTATCAAAGCATTAAAGCCGTGACCATGGCGGAAATACCATATAATCTGGTAAAATGCCAAATACTATATAGAGCTTCTATTACTTCGCAAGAGTAGGTGAGAAAGGTAGAGACGTTTATGTGGCTTCTTTCACTCAGATGACTACTGGCAGGTAAAGACTGGGATTTCTTCTCCTGCTATAATGGTGGCTTATTCGTTCAAAGTAATAAAATGTCAAAAAGCTATAAATGATGAAAAACCTAGCATATTGGTATTCATCTGATGTTACTCAACCAGCGCTTTCATATGGATACCAAGATGACGGGGTTTAGACGATATACTGAAATTTTTGCTGTTTTGTGCCGTATCCAAAAGTAGCCTCAGTATCGAAGTGGAAAGAAAAACAAAGTTATATTGTCCCCGTTAGGAATATATCAAAATTGCCAGGCTGCTTGTGGTTGTAAGCGTACGTGGGTTAAATTCTTATGCAGTAGAACCGGATAAAAAACTGAATATCTCTTTGAATCTAAACCGCTGCCTTAGATGTGAACTGTAGCCGCACTGAGGGATAATAATAATGATGATGGGATAACAGCAAAATTACTGCTGGATCTTAAGGTTATCACCAGTAGGTTATCACCACAGAGAACATCCCGCTTGAGACGGATTTTAAAGCAATCACTTAGGCTGAGAGCTTTAGACGGATGAGATAAAATAAAACGTCTCGCTGTCTTTTGAATCACCAAAAGAAACATTTGAGGACAAAAGAAAGACTTTAGAGGTACATGTATGATGAAATTCATGTATTTTTTGCTTCAGCGTATTATATCTTTAAGATTACGAAACTGTTAATTATGTTATATGATAACTCGTCATTGTTAGAGAAATTGTTTTTTTCCAGCCACTAAATTTACAATCCCATACAATGTGAATTCAACTGTTGGCTATATATTCTTATTTTACCAACCCTTTTTCCTGTTATTTTATTCCATCTACCAACTCTGGTTGACCAACTCGCTTGTTAATCTGCTTTAGCCACCAATCCAGTTGGGCCAACTTGCTTATCATTTTGATCTATTTGCGGACTGAGTTTGGCTGACATGATTTCCAGTCTACCAACTCACTGGCCAAATTGCTTGGTATTTCCAATATATGCAAGCTCTGTTTCTGCAACTTGCTTGATTTGTTTTATCCATCAACCCTGTTAGCGCAACTCGCTTTTAACCTGTTAATGCCACACGTTCGGTTTGGCCCACTTGTTTATCATTTTGTTCTCTCTGACAAAACATGCTTGTTTTGTTTCATCCAGCAGCTCTGTATGACCAACGTGTTTGAGGGTTATAGCGAGGCTTTTGTCTAGTTTGCTTGTCTACAGCCACTTTGTATTCACACAGGGATGTTATTTATCTGCCGAAATGTATCCCTGGATGCGATGTGCATAACTGTATTGCTCGTGCAGTACACAAAGACATTAAAGAGAGTTGATCGGTGCAATATGGTTTGCAATGGCAATAACATAGATCAGTGTTCAGTGCTATAGTCTGATTAAAGAACTATCAAATGCCGCAACGGGGTCGTGTCACCCAGTACCGGGAATACCCGGATCGAGTGGCTTTAAGGATAGGATGGTGACAGGTGTGCATTCTGATATGTAGTCTTCAATAAAAGACTACATGTACGGTCCGTGCAGGAGATTGTTTACATGCTTTTCCCCGTCTGTGAGCATACTTTCTCTATATCATCATTGGTTGCTTTGTACCGCATGTCCGGACAAATTAATAACCCACTCTCTCGGATTCCAGAATATATTACCTTTATTAGAATAAAAAGGCCAACACCAAGCCCGTCCCTGAAAAGGGTGGGATGATTGTCGACAAGCATTTAGCTCAGAACTCAGGATATACGGTCGGCCTGTTGGGCTAATTTGCCTATCGTAACATATCACGTTTAGCAAACGATCGGTGCTTACGCAAAAAATATACGAGGGTATTAAAACTAGCGCCTCACATATTATCCCACAATGACAGGTCGTACACAAGGAGTGTGTTTTAACATTGAAGCGCTACACTTAAATGGACGGGGTCTATTATTAAACGAACACGACCCGCTCTTTTAGGATTATACATAGTCCATGTTTTTACTGAATGCCACCTCTTCAATGAGAAACTTCTAAAATCGCTTAGGCAAGTGAGCTCATAGATTTTCTGCCTCGTTGTTGTTAGCGGTAAAACGGCTTAACTAAGCTCGGGAAATAGTGCCGCTCGCTACACTGTCTGCCTGACTTATGGTTAGTTCTAACGCTTGTCTCCTATGCTTTATTCATGAGGTTGTGAACGAGTTCCTAAAACATAGGTTTCTTCAAAGCCCCAATGTTTCTGGGCCCTTATAGTTTAATCTTTTAGGCCAAAATACTTACTGTGAAATAATCGAGGACACAGTATTGTTTGGAATTCAAATTACTGTTCCCCTTCAAGTAGTACACAAATCTATATTACTGGCTCACGCCAAAAGTTTTCAAATGAACCATACCACTAGACGACACCTTTGAAAGGGCTACCTAGATTATTGAATGCATGGAGCAGGCTTGAGAAAAGAGGTGCTCTCTATAATCTAATACTTGCCCCAGTGAAGGATAATTTTAGCTAAGGGGAACACGAATATATCACTAGCCGTGAGGAATACGAAATAGATGTACATCCACAGGGTTAAAATGTGATGAAAAACAAAGAAAAAATCTAAAACCAATGAAACGTCCTTGTAAACTAACACATACCACAATACAGCTATCATGCCGCAATGTTAGTACCTATGGATTATTTCAAAATATTGAATTGAGCTTCAGTGACAAGGATGAATATCGTTAGAATTTTGATAGATTCAATTTGTGTAGGTTTATCTAAACAATAGATGAATAGAGAATCTTATTTGAAACAAAAAGGGTGAATCGACTCGAGGTGATTAGGCAAATATCTCTTAGGCATACGAAAACAATGTATGCCTAAAATAAAGGTGTGCCGGTTGGTTTTTTATATATACTATGCGTCCGCCGCTGCCTGCGAAGTATTATGACACACACACACACACACACACACACACACACATCTATCTATCTATCTATCTATCTATCTATCTATCTATCTATCTATCTATCTATATCTATCTATCTATCTATATATATATATATATATATATATATATATATATATATATATATATATATATATATATATATATATATATATATATATATATATATATATCAGATGACTATTACTCCTAAGGGATACATATTTCAACAAACACAAATACATATTAACATTCAAATAGCTCCCTAAATCGGCCTTACTCACCTAGAAAAAGACATCGTTTTCTGCCTTGACATTGGGCTGTACCCACACCCTGAACCTCTGCCAGCCATTGGGTACGCACTCAGCCGCGTAATACTTGCCGGCGCCGCTACAGTACGGCCGCACCTTAGGGCACTTACAGGCGAATTTAAACGAATATGAATGCTTGCATTTTTGGTATCGCTTGCAATAACTCTGGAAAATAAAAAGAGAAACATTCAGTACGTGTACATGTATGCATGTATGCGCATGCATGTACGTACGTACGTACAAACGCACGTATTATAAATGTACATTATTGTATGTACGTATGTTTGTATGTATAAATGCACGTATATATGTATACATGTACCTAATGTATGTATGTATGTATGTATGTATTTATGTATGTATGTATGTATGTATGTATGTGTAAGGTATGCATTTATGTATGTTTATATGTATATATATAGCTTTATTGTATCCTACGGGATGGTACAAAGAACATCTTATGACACTGTTTAAAACGCCCACTGTATAGAAGAACAAGACAAGACAATGGGGTGAACATTAGAAATACATGTAGGCAAGAAAAATATACACTAATAGTTATTTAAAAAAACAACAACAGTACTATCTCACATGTATCAGACCCAGTGTACACGCCGGGTGTGCATGGGTTAATAATTCAAGTGTCAACAGTTATTGCTATCACAGAAGATATATCACCACTGACAGTGATTACACAATAGGACGAGAGCTATTGTCATGCAATGCGGTTTACTCAGGTCCTTCACTCGACACGGCACGTAAGCGTTACGTGCCGCGAACTGCCTTAGGCTGGATGTTCAATATTTGCTCTCTTTTGTTCAAGTCCCATCGGAAACCAAACGTTGACGGGCGCCATTTTTACAGTGTGAAATCTATCCTCTACTCGTAGCGATCTGCTATCGTTAAAGAGTGTGC
>OZ012689.1:32668027-32678027 GCA_963942565.1 Maea johnstoni
TGATAAGGGTATACCATATACACTCATCGTAGAGTGTCATTCACCTCAGCAACACGTGCCGAGATAGCTAGATAGGGTGAGACCACCTTACATAATGGGAAACACATAAAGGAGATTTATATGGCAGTACTACTGCGAGTCGGGAACATAATCAGCTCACAAGCTTTAAAAATAGGAGCAGGGATTTTGGAAATCCAATTGATGCGTTGATAATATACAAAATCTTAAGATGATTGTTAGTAATGTGGTTATTAATAAAAGAAGTAAAGCGGTACCCTCGTTTTCTCAACGCACAGGGCGCATATTATTTGATAATAACCCTAATTTTCTCCATAAGATTGGTCAGATTTTCTATGTGGACGGGCACAGAATTATACAATTCCTCTTTGTGAAAAACTAAATATATCACGTTAATGGAATGCTGTTGTTGAGATAACATAAGTATCGTGTAAATGATGATGTTACTCAATAATATTCGCAGTGGCCAAAAGTAGCCTAGCTTTTCCCATGATATCTGTCCTACGAGAGCATCTTTTAAAACATATTCAAGGAGAAACATTGAGCAGAATCCCACCTACAACTCATCTCCAAATAGTTTGTGAATTTATGCTTCATTTCTAATCTATTCACAAAAGTATCATGATTCCAGACGACAATTTTAAGGAGCTCTATAAACATGAATATTTAACGTAGAAGCTTAGGGAGAGAGTAGGATGAAAGACGACCCGCTGTGCTTAGATGTGCTCGCATACTTTTGACGGTGGTAAGTTTACCCCTTCCAGTGCTGAGGCTACTTTTGTCCAAAGCACAAAACATCTAAACCCTTTCATGTTGGTATTCATGCTGAGTACTCTCATATGGGAACCCTTGCGACAGGGTTTCAGTCAATTTTCAGGTTTCTGCATCTTGTATTGGCCGAAATAGCCACCAGCAGCATAAAGCCCCTCTCACACAAGAGCACGAAGTCAACACGACTGTGCACGAAGTTGCTGACTTCCACTTCATGTTGACTTTGTGAAAGTTATGAGGTTTTGTAGCTACTCAACTATATAACTATCAAGAAGCTAACAAGCGGACAACCAGAAGATAGAGCCCCATTCTCACATTCACGACTATGTCTACGACTATGCCGATCTAACGAATAGACCAAAATTGATGTCTCGAGTATGCTATTATGCAAATTTTGCGTTTTCTTTTTAAAGAGGACTGTTAATCGTCTACTATACGATTGCCATAAGATTGACGGCGACGGAGTCACAACTGTTGTTTGACCTGAATACGTTCGTTCAAGACCTATCCCGCATGTAGTTGTAGTTAGTACGACCGTGATACGATGCTCATAGGTATATCCCGACTATCATACGCTACTAATACGATTGCTGTATGACTTGACTACGTGGCCTACGTGCAGAATTTCAGGGGTGCCCTTTCCTTTAGGATTTTAGAGTCCATGGGGGCCTGCTTTTTCTGCATCTCTCTCTCTCTCTCCCAGTCTCTCTCTCATTAGGTATTTCTCTCCCTCACTCTCTCACTTCTCCCTTCTATTTTTTGTTACTTCTCTGACTATCTCATTTATTGATTTCTGCATCTCTTTTGTACATCTGAAAGTGTGTGACATTTCCATAAAAGCTACAGAAAAAATCTTTATACTGGATTTTTGAATCCTCTATATTTCCCCCCCCCCCCCCCTTACATTTTCTTTCCTTTTACTTAATGTTGTTTGCATTATTTCATGTTTGTTTTTTTCAACTTACATATTTTTTGGTCTGTTGATCTCTCCCTATGGTGAATCTAGGTTTTCTGTGAGTGGTTGTGGGGGAGGGGGATGGGTCGTATAAACAGTTATAAAGTAGTTCTATCGTATTGAGTTTAAGCAAGACTAGAGAAAATAACATTTTTTGGCAAGAAAATTGATGGAATAATTTAGGGGTTTGCCAAACCCCGTTGAACCCTATTGAATCTGCAACTGCTTCCTACCTTTTAAAAGTTGTATTCAAGCCCCTGTTATTTCTTTTGCACTCCTGCCAGTATTTTTTTGGTTTCACCAACCTCTTAATAATTTTGTATTTTCTCTCCTGTATCTTACTTATTTTAGAATTCTTTCTTTCTTCATTTATTTATTTTGCAAAATATCTTTCTGCTGTGTTTTCTTTTGGCATTTTCTCAATAAGATTTCAGTGACTTTTTTGAATTATGGAGGGAGGGCGTAAAAAGGGAGGGAGGGGGGAAAGAAATCATGTGAATTGATTGGAAGCTGATTCTCACTCTCTCTATTGCAATTCATTCTCTCTTTGACTCATGAAGTATCCTCTCGTCTTCCGCTTTCACTGTGTAATTTAAGTGGAGGGGAGCTTTACTTGAATAGGACTTTTCCTACTCCCTTTAATGTTTGTGATATATGGGCGATTCTTTTTTTCTCATTTGGTAGGATTTTAGATTCCAAACCCATGATTCCAAACCACGGGAGCTACCTATCGCAGCCTACTGTCATGGCAGCCAGTTCTGGTCACATGACTGCAATGTTTTTACCAATAGCAGTCTTGTAAAAGTTGAGGTGAACATATAGGTAACCAATAGCTAGCGTATAACTGTTGTATACGATCATACGCACAGCATACTGCAACTTACTGGTCAATCGTGGCTGAAGCCCTCAATGTGAGAATGGGGCTTAACACGATGCTAATATGAGTGTAAGTACCAGGATGTACCTAGTCACGTGATCTACTGGTTAACTACGTATTGGCTTCGCGATACTTCATGGTAGTTCGTGTTGGCTTCACGTTCACTTTGTCTTTAAATTTTGGATAGGAAGTGAACAGGAAGTAGCATGATGTCAACCAGTAGTCAACCAGTATTCTGCAAAATGTACATGAAGTTGACACGATATCTATCCAGGTCAAACTTGGTGTGGAGTTCGTGGAAATTTTTAAACAGCTAAAAGATTTCAGCGCGGATAAGGAGTGAACAAGGTTTATACCAAAGTGAACATGAAGTTTCAGGAAGTGTACCCGTTTAATCGCGAAGTCTACACAAACCTCCGCGAAGTCTACACGGAGTGAAAAACCCAAAGTTCATGTACAGTCGTGTAGACTTCATGGTCTTGTGTGAGAGGGGCTTAAGAGTTAAGGATGTGTAGGCTATCCGTATAATATGTATTGTGTACATGTAGGCTACCGATACTTTATGTATTGTGTAGATGAAAGCTATCGATACTTTATGTATTTTGTAGATGTAGGCTATCGATACTTTATATATTGTGTAGATGTAGGCTATCGATACTTTATATATTGTGTAGATGTGGGCTATCGATACTTTATGTATTGCGTAGATGTAGGCTATCGATACTTTAGGGATTGTGTAGATGTAGGCTATCGATACTTTATGTATTGTGTAGATGTAGGCTATCCATATTTTATGTATTGTGTAGATGTAGGCTATCGATACTTTATGTATTGTGTAGAAAGTAGGCTATCGATACTTTATGTATTGTGTAGATGTAGGCTATCGATACTTTATATATTGTTTAGATGTAGGCTATCGATACTTTATGTATTGTGTAGATGTAGGCTATCGATACTTTATGTATTGTGTAGATGTAGGCTATCGATACGCTATGCATTTTGTAAGTTCATTTACCGAATCAATAATGTACTCATATCATTGTTAGAGAAGACGTATCACTACGAGAAGACATGGGGTCTACTCCCACGTCCAAGCCGTCTAATGCTGTTTGCAATACTTGCTAAGTGCGTGTTGCTAATGCCAGGACCCGCTCCCATAGTCTGATGGTCTGATTTTTCAAGCATTGTCTACTTGCTGTTACAATACCACCAACAAGGCTTGTCTCAAAAGCCCAGCAGGCGAATGCTCCTTGCAATGACTGTTTACTGTGTCCCACCATGGCCAGGGCGTGCTCCAGGTGGCCTCTAGTCTACTACATTGTACACTGACCGCTTACTGTGTCTCACCACTGTCAGGGTCTGCTTCCATAACCTAGAGGTCTATTGAATCGTGCACTGACTGTTTACTGTTCGTCTTGTCTCAACATTGCAGGGATCTACCCAATTGGTCTCAATGCGTAACAATATTTCACTGACTGTTCGCTGCATCTGACCACCGTCGTGGCCTGCCTATTCCCAAGAACTATATCACTCAATGCATTAAGGGACATGTGCACGGACCTTCAAGGGAATCTATTAAGGCAATCCTCATTATCTTCAATCGTTTTCGCTGAAACCAAGAACCACTTAATCTATTAAGCCCTACTACATGTACAATTATTAACCCACTCATGCATGTAGAGTGCCAATATGAACCGAGTATTTAGAATTCATCTTTATAATAACGCATGTTCAATTAATGGATTCTCCAATATCAAATAGATAGGTAATTCATTACTCGCCTACAACTATTCTTTAATTATTCTGAAAGCTTGATATGCAATTGAAAAACGAAACCTTTCTAAAAATATAAAGGAAATCTTCACTTGAACTTTCATTAGTTTTGGGAATATCTCTGGAAGGGTGCGGACACATCCTGAGACCTGAGCGGTTTTATCTGCAGGCTTCTCCAATCAATAGACTCAAGTAACTCTAGGCAAAGTAATTTTCCAGTTGGGGGCTAGCCTTGCACACAAGCTATTAATTGGCTCCCAGCCTTCCACTTAGTGGCATTGTCTCGTCACTACAAATGACCACCGTATTATATTACTCCGCACTACAAGGATAGCTCTATATATTCAATCAACGCCATCTCCGATAATTGCGTTTCAACAATGCGCTATTTAAATACGAAACTGTCCAATGCAAAATGGTGAATTTGCACATTTCTTGCCTTGTCATTAGAGACAACAACCGTATTACATAACTCCTCACATGTCACATAACTCCACACATCTAAAAGACTGTTTGTTAAACTACCGCGTCCCATATCTTTAACTATACACCATTCAAACACAATTCTTCAAGTGGTAAAATGTTCTGCTTGCACCTTTTAAGTCTGGGCTATGAGGATTACTCTGTATTCAACCGTATTCTGCTATCGTTAATTCCCTTTCTACCAGTTCACCCTTCACATACAAAACCCCTGTGTGGTAAACCTTTATGATGGTATCAATCGACATATAAGTAATGGCATGGCCAATTTCCATATCACTCAACAATAAAAATGGGTCTTACTAAACTGCCATCTACCTCCTTCAATTGACCTCACAACTTAACTCAACAAATGAAAAAACTTTCCAAGGGATACACTACTTTGGTTGTATCTTTAGGCGCATATACCTTTATTCCTCTGTATGCAAATGTATTTTATGGAGGAACTACATGTACACAATACATATTATACGGATAGCCTACACATCCTTAACCCTTCAGCCCCTCTCACACATTAGACCATGAAGTCTACACGACTGTACACGAATTTTGGGGTTTTTCACTCCGTGTAGACTTCACGGAGGTTTGTGTTGGCTTCGCGAGAAAACGGGTACACTTTCTGAAACTCTGTGTTTACTTCGGGATAAACATTGTACGTCCCATAGATCTTGTTTGTGGGAACGTCATTTTACTCATTTAGCCATCCGCAAGCTATTCGCGTATGATACTTCACATTGCATACATTGAATGTATTGCATAGAAAACTGTTTGATAAATAGACATGTACGCGAAAGTTTTTCATTTGTTGTTTAAAGCCCGTACAGCAGTATGGTATTTCATTAGCATGTGCTATTGCGATCCGCGATTCCATTGCTATCTGCAACAACGTATATTTGCGAGAAAAAAAACACGATTACACAGCAAAAGATCTCTCATAGCAAACGGACATCAAGCGTACAGCAAACGGATATAAATCTGCCCATGCGACCGTTTGTGCACTAAAACAGCTGTCAACCGTTTGCTGTCCGATACAGCAAACGGCGAATGCTATTAAAGGACATACACATTTTAATTGGGTATTGTAATGTAGAATAAGTATCAAGGACAACAAGGCTTTTCATATACATCTATATATTTTTCATTTCATCTATATCAGGTTTTAAATCAGCATTTCTGGGACAGCAAACAGTCGACCGCAATTTGCGTCAACCTTTTCTTCACAAATGTTCGGTTGACGATTTGTGCACACATGTTCCTGCGCACAAATAGTGCACAGGAAGATTCGTTGACCGATATATCGGTCAACCATTTGTGCACAAACGGACAGCAAACGGTCGATCGTACTAATTGTGAACCGTTTGACACCTGTAATGTTTTGCTGTGTAGAGAAATTGAACTTTATGATGTAGTGGTCCCTTTTACTGGATTGTCATGTGCTTGAGATGTTGACAATTCAGGTATCATAAAAAAGCAATTCCTTTTATGAAGTTTGTGAGTTATAAAAGGAATGGGCACACCTTGTGCAAAGCAATGTATACGTACTATACAAACTCAATAGTCAATACACTTGAAACAATTTAGGTAAACTCTTTTGATTGCACCTATTGGAACATACTTAATGGCATTGCTATCTAACATTTAACCTATTCACATCTGGAGTGTAAAAAAGGCTGGACACAAAAGAAAATATACTTTAACAGGGCACATTTTGAGAAATAGTTCACTCAGAATTGTTTCACTGTGTCAATATACAACCCCTCCGAGCATCTTTTCAATCATGACGTATTTTCATATTTTCAGTACTGTACTTAGTTGTCAGACTGGGGCTGCACTTCGATGCAAATAGGCAAATGACCCCATCTACATGTACTTTTGCGCTTGGAAATTAGCCTGTACTCAACTTTCGCCTTCCTTAATTGCCTTTAGATGAGAACCCCTTACACACACAAACCCCCCAGCGGTAAAAGTGCTTTGTTCGTATCTCTAGCCGTGTGCCTAATTGTATTGAGTGCCATTGTCGTGTCATTTCCATTGACTTCCACGTCGTATATCTCTGCTGCAAGCATGATACTGCACTTAACAACAACCAACTCTCATTAATAGGTCTACGTTGGAAATCGAGCTGTTGTTGGATCTGTACAATGTACTGTACTGTATACGGCTTTAATTTGGAGTGCTAAAAATTCTGCTTAACAGCCCTGCTGGAGGGTATTTGTGCTACTTTAAATTCGCGCAATCAAGCACTCGAACTAAACCATATATTCATTTGATATTCATCTGAAGGATGTTATTTTGGCGCTATCAAGGGGAACGCGAAATAGCAAAAATTAAATGCCTGTAAAATACCAGTTATACAGTAGTTCAAACGGATAATGTATCATGGGTATTCATGTTGACCTCAAAGAACTCTTTTGTCCTTATTTTGAACTTAAAAGTCCACTTTTCTCTATGAAAAAATGAAAACATTTATTTGTATCAACATTCGCCACTTCCTGGGATAGCAACCATGGTTAAGAGGTCTCCCATGGTGTCATTTAGTTTACAATGTTGTCACTTACTAATTCATGACTTTCTGTATTTATATAAGATAATGCATTTATCAAGCAGCGTTTTTTATGTCTTTGGAATTCAACATTTTATGGAAACAGGATCCTATTTGATAAGATCTTTTTGTAAAAGGTACAACATATCATATATCTTTATGCAAACATTTTTCCAAAGCAAACTGAAAAGAGGAGTAAAGTAAATGTAATGAAATAAAGATACTAGGTCAAACCTTATTTACGTAGATACCAATAACATTACAGTAAATTACAGTAAATACAATAAACCTCAGAAATATAATGAACTTAGTTCCCCAGGTGTGGGCGGTGCTTGGTATTAAGTGCGAATACAAACACAAAGTGATACCGCGGTCTTTTATTGAAAACATAAGCCTTTCGTGACATCGTTTGTTATGTGCTCATAAGCTAAGGGATCAAAAACTCGATATCTCAAGCGATACACTAAGAATGTTTGAGGAACTCTCCAGGCACGGGCAAATAGGAAATTGATATGATAAACATTAAGGGTTAGAGCTGTTTTGCAGCCTTACTGTACCAATTGACCTTTTTCTATTAAAGCACGTCATTGCAGTGTAATCATAACAGAGTAGGTGCAATGATGAAGTCAATGGGTGCAAACCCGGAAAAAACTATTAGAACAACTAAGGCACGAGTAAAGTCATTCTTTTAAATTGGTTGAGCCGGACCTTGTGTTTTTCAATCTATATAAACCATGTGAGGGCCTACTATCCTTTGACTTAATGTGATAGAATAATGTATTCTGACTGATCCCTTAAAGGGGATCTGGCCGGATTTTTCTCGGGCCCAAGAGAAAGTACTTTCTCTTACCCTTTCATATTTTCTTTACTAACCCTCCCTCCCTTTCTTTTTTGTTTTTTCATGTTGACTGTGATTCATTTTACAGTATGTTCGTTAACGTTGCATGTTATGTTTGACAATAATTGCAAATATCTATGTTCTTTTTTAATCAGTTTTCTCTTTATCTGTGTTTTTATATTTAAAAGCTTGCTGGCTTTAATCAATAAACATACACTACAATACAATGAGTCAAATGTCAGGGATTTGCGTAAAATAGAAATTTGAATATTTCTGCAATATGAAAGAACAAATGAAACAAATGGTTCAATGGTGAAATGTTACATGGAATACAAATGCAAAGTTTGTTTAGCAAAAACTGCCAAGAACAACTATAATATTTACCTCAAACGAATAGAGCGCGCCTGGAATTTTAGTCGAAAGATACTCAACGGAGTTTAGCAGTATATGTGAATAGCAATACAAATCCTAAACTCTGTCAGAATACATTAAGATGCCTCTAAGATGCTGTCAATTATGATTTGAATTGTTTCAAGGGTCTATCAAGCTAGTACAGTAACCGCTGTATTAAGACTACAGCGGTTGCAAACACTTACCTGTAGTTGTCAGATTATTCCATGAATTAAAGGTGATATGAATATTGGGTTATCTGACAGACACGGCAGGTGATAGGTGATAAACTCGCTGAATTACTAAATCATGTAGGCTAATCCTAAAGCAACATGTGTTTGCTATATTCGGCGTGACAGATTCCATCCTTGCGCTGCTCGCAACAACATTTTACGGCGTTGTTTTTTGGATTTGCTTAGCTTCACCTTTTCCCATCATATTAAGGCTACAGTAAAGATATCAAATTTCTGGTCCAGTCGATCGGTCGCCTGTCAGCGACAGGTGGGAAAGTTGTTGTGGCATGCCCGGATGCGTAGTTCAGATTACGAGGTACACATATTCACAAAGCTGCATACGGATGCTATTTTTTTGCCGTGACGTCACATGTGTGTAGCTTTATCTTTGCACCGGCATCCTAGAGCAATCAGACATACGCTCTTGTAGAATACATTGTCTGTCCGCGCATTAAATGCACGGTTTAAATGCCTCTACTGTTAATTGTGACTAGATGATAATGATAGAGGAAACCGGACAACTAGGAAAGGCCAACGATGAACCAAATCACTGGCAACTTTCAGACATACCTTGTTCCCTGAGCCGGTTTCGAACCCTGGGTTTTTTAGCCGAAGTGGGATTGGTCAATAACGTCCACTTGGCTAGCATGTCAGCCCCGTGTAAATGTGAGAAGGATTGTGTATGGTATCTTTATAACTGAATGGCTCCATAACGACCTTAAAACTAGAAGAGCATTTATTTGCTGATACTGATTTTTCCATGATGCGTTGATATGACCAAAACTGTTCAAAATATACTAATTCCTCTGTTGTGCTGAAGTGTGCTCACTCTAGCGCATAGTTGATCACAGCGACCAAAAGCAGCTTGACAATTTTGCTGGAATACTGCAGTCAAAAGAATATTGAGGAAAATATTTGATGGAGAAATGTTTAGCAGGACATTACTAACAACTCTCCTCAAATACGTTGTCAAATTATTCTCAAATCTTTAGTTTTAGTTAAAATTATCAGAGATCCAGACGATATCTTGGCCTTTTCTATGTTATTTCAATGTTACTGTGTAAAACATATCAAACGTTTATTGTGAGATGCCAACACCCATTTCATAGTTAAATGTTTCTTC
>OZ012689.1:32683027-32827227 GCA_963942565.1 Maea johnstoni
GACATGACTTTATCGTTAAATAGGTTCACCTAAATTTCCTAATATTCTAAGTCGTATGTAAATCAGTAGTTGCTGTTATAGTCTTAGTATCCAGTAGTGTTAATGCCTATTTCTTTTTAAATCAAAATTTACTACAGAAAAATATTTTTTGTAGTTTGATGAAGGGTCAGTAAGGTTTATTTTAGGTATTTTAAAAAGAGCCCCTAGATCAGTGTTCATTGAGCGTTGTTTCGAAATAATTTGTAGGAAACGAGATATCATTTATCTATATTCAATTATGTAAGCGTGGACTCGATAAAATTAAGATAGATGACACTAAACCAGTGGTGAAAAAACCTGCCACTCGGTAAAGTTATACAATAAGGACCTATTTTAATAGGGATGTATTTTATAGGGTTATACGCCTTTTTGCATACATATGATATGAATATTCACGACATATTTAAGATGATTCCTATTGATTGAATTGTTAAATATGAATTAGACAGAGGTACTGCTATCGTTTATTTCACCCGCAGCCATTCGGATTAAGAAAATAATTGAGCAGTGCTATAGATCGATCCTTCTGCAAAGATATAAGGGGTAAATGCTGATTGACATTTCAATCAATATGAAGCGCTACATTTTTTCATTCTTGTATAATAGGGCGGAATTTTCTAGAAGCATGTGCGAGCGGCTAAGAGTTAATCTGGAGTCGAGCAATGCACCAGCAAACTAATAAGCCAGCAATATTTGAACGTGATCAACAGTTCGGTTTACTCTTATCAGGCACAGTCCACGGGGAATTCCAGGAGCAAGGTCAAGCGCTTTTTTTCTGAGGAATCACTTCAAAGCAATCCTTAGAATGTTCTCCTCACGATCAATCAAGTTCTCGATGATTAAGTGATATTGTGAGAATGTTTCGTCTATTTGCACTGTCATCTTCCATTTAGGGAGTTTGGCGAGGAAGTCGTCAGCACATAGACTGCTAGACGCATAGGTAATATAGGTATTATGTCTACTGGAAGGAGGAACTGATAGTGGTGGCATCCAGGGGCTCTGTGCCACTTGGACCAGCTACTTCTGGCGCTATTGTATTTACCATACTATATATATATATATATATATATATATATATATATATATATATATATATATATATATATATATATATATATATATATATATATATATATATATATATATGTGTGTGTGTGTGTATATATATATATTTATATATATATATATATATATATATATATATATATATATATATATATATATATATATATATATATATATATATATATATATATATATATATATATATATATATATCATCTCTCAGAATCTTACATTAACCTCTCAGAATCCTATATTAACCAAGTATTCTTGTATTAACCCTCTGTTTTTTAGGGTAGGGAGAGTTGAGCATTGCATCAGATGATTATGCCCATGATGCAATTTCAAATTCTCCCCAACCCCTAAGTGCATGATGCAATCACCAATTCTTCCCAAACATTGCAAGATGGCTGCCCCTTGTATGTATATATGTATGTTTATTGTTATTACCTATGCAGAGGTCGGGGGGGGGGGGGGGGGCGATCATGAGATAAATTCGTTATAAACTGTTTTGGAGTATGATACAACTTATATCTTTATATCTCGCAATCAGAGGGCTTTATCACCCTCGGCTGCGCCTCGGATGATACAGCCCTCTGATTGCGAGATATAAGTTGTATCATACTCCAAAACAGTTGATAAGTATAAGTTGATAAGTATATTATATATATATATATATATATATATATATATATATATATATATATATATATATATATATATATATATATATATATATATATATATATATATATGTATAAACTTTTACTGTAAGAAAAGTTTTAAATATTTTTCCATAGATAAATTAGAAATATTGGATTGACAGATTGACGGATCGTCTAAAATGTTGTATTCATAAGTTGCTGTTTAGTTGCAGCTGAATTTGATTTCAGCAAGGTCCCAAAACCAGATCTAGCCACTCGCACTGAGTAATGAATGGGTAGACAGAATTCCAATGGTACTACTTCAGCGTGCCTTTATGTCTGGCTGGGCGCTTCCAGATGGACCTTTTACCTAAGCCATAAACTGACAGCGAGTTGTGTCTTGACTCAGCCTTAAGTAACCTGTAGGCATATTAATAATTCATATCTCCCCTTTCACTCTATCCTATCAAACAATGCAATCTTTCAAGTGCATTGCCGTCTCTGTTCCTTAGAATACTGCAGTGATGCCTATTCAAAACAAAACATTAATCAAACAAGATAGCTTTCTTTGTTTCCACTTCAGCGGTCAAGGCTGCCTTTCACAAACACAAAATGTCTAATCTAATTGCTGAATTATATCCTGCCTGTTCAGAGAAGCTCTAAAATCAAAGACTGGCAGAGAAGGATCGCTCTTGATGCTCATAAATGCCACGCGATATTAGCGTGGCTTTTCCCAATGGACAAGAGGTCGGGAGAGATGCCAGATTAATCATCTACTGGCCTCAAGTAATAATGTTTTATTGGCATTGTGAAACAAGGGCTACTTAAAGACCAACCTCGTGAAAAAAGCACTTAATAACATGCCTTGCGCGATGCCTTCAGTCTCCTATTGGGTGCCGTATAAGTAATTGCCAATTCCCAAGGTTTGCAGGTTTCAGGTAGTATTGGTGCGCCATATTGTTCTAGTTAGCAAGTAGAAATAATGGGGAAATGACCTTTAGATGTAACTAGACAGCGTTAGATACAATCTCTATTCATAAGGCGTTATTCAATAGATTAGAATTACTTCTCTTTGAATATCGTGCTCATTTACCCTTATTACCTGTAACAAAGGTGTCAGGTAATAAACATAAAATGCACATTTCTGACCCTAACGACGATGATATCCTAAAAATGAATTTTCCATTTTTCTATGAAATATAGCCAATTGCAAGATATTCAATTGAATAATACAGTTATGTATGGTAGGGATTTAAACCTCATAATCCCAACAAGAAACTTGGTATAAACTTTTCTTGTATTTTTGAAATAAATCCTACGACGGCCAGTTGCTAGGTATATGAAGGTGAAGGTTCTATTAGTATGAATATAGATTTTTTACTTGCAGCTACTTTTTACATTTAAGAGTTGATAGAAATAAAATAACCTACCGGTTTGGAGCAACTGAACCTCGGCAACCTTTTAAGCGTTTGCAGGGTAGGTCAACCACATGATGTCCGTATTTTGTTGTTGATAGAGAATTATATTGACCCAATACACACACACATGTATATATATATATATATATATATATATATATATATATATATATATATATATATATATATATATATATATATATATATATATATATATATATATATATTAAATATATATATATATATATATATATATATATTTTTATATATATATATATGTATATATATATATATATATATATATATATATATATATATATATATATATATATATATATATATATATATATATATATGTATATATATATATATATATATATATATATATATATATATATATATATATATATATATATATATATATATATATATAAGTTGTTATATATAAGTTGTTGCCGATAAATGGTTTATTGTCTTATCGAAATAAAATTCTATTAAAACCTCCAGTACATTTCTGGGATACTGTATGCAAATCGGTTGGTTTCCCTAGATAATCCGATACCTCTCAGCATTGGAAACTAATGAGTCATATTTTATCACGGAATGACAGCAATGTGACGATAGACAAAATTACTTTCAAATCCCTATATCCCTGAAGCAATGGGCGTCAATCACCTTCGAGTCAGTCCATGAATTAAGCGGTTTAATTAAGCCGCAGTGATAACCCGCTGACTAGACAGGTCCAGCTGATTCTCTCTGACAGGTCTGCTTCCCAAGGCCCCTGCGAAGACCCCCAGACCTTATCATCTAATACTCTACATCCTAGGGGTGGCTGTAGGGATGGTTTGGTTGAAGGGAGGGTATTTGATACAGAGGAACTGATTGATTGTCACTCTAATATATTGTGAGTGCAGATGTCTCGAGGGTAACGATTCGTATTCCAATCCATATGGGGGTGCAGGTACCATTGCAGCCAATTACTCATAAGATAAGTCTCCCTTAGTCTATTGGTAAATCATCTTTTGTGTGTATATATATATATATATATATATATATATATATATATATATATATATATATATATATATATATATATATATATATATATATATGTATATATATATGTGTGTGTGTGTGTGTGTGTGTGTGTGTGTGTGTGTGTGTGCGTATGTGTGTATGGGTGTGTGTGGGCATTGAGGTCGTCACTGTCATTTTTATTGAGACACATCTTGGTGGTAAGAAAATGACTCAGTATGTTGTTGTTTTTCCAGTGTTTTACACTTTCGATTTTACATTTTACATCGTGATGCTCACCAGAAGACCTTTACGATTATACATGTATCTACTTCTGAGATCAACGATCAAATAAGAGCATAGTAATGACTTTTTAAGACTCAGCAAAAACTGAACCCCACAGGGTGCTTTAAATGGATTTAGAAAGATGTGTTGAGCATCAATTGATAGAATGAAATTGTCATGAACCATGGATAGTTTAACTTCAAGGGGTGCGCAAAGTATTGTTTTTAGGTTCTGATCTTGCCAAGCATCGACCCAATACCACTCTAGTCATTGGATTCCATTATTCATGTTAAATAGTCGTTATCTTAAGGCATAGCATTACAAGACATCCGTGCAATTTTGCTGGATGTTTGTAAAATCAATTTTCTCCGAGCACTTAACGTTTAACAAACAGTGCCGGATCATGATGGGGCTTAGTAAGATAGCCCACTTAGTGCATTAAACACGCAAAACTAAATAGAACGCATTAAAGACAACAAATACCCCTGTTCTTTCTGATCGTATATGTTAAGAGGTTTATCTATCATGCTATTGGGTAGAAAGTTATTTCCTCAGTTTAAGTGGTTTAACTAAATTGTCAATTTTTTTATTCATGGTATGCTTACGTCTTTATGTTGCAGTGCAGGCAGTTTCTGACTAATAATAGCTCAGGCCTAGATGTAGTTAGGTGGGATGGAAGCCCTGGGAAGTCCTGGTGGAAACAGTGTTTCCGCAGGTCTAGCGTGTTCCACACTGAGAGCCTACATTAGAGGTCGAAACATACAGTATATATCACACAAAACGGTGAAGGAAAGTTATATGCAATATCTAAATGGAATTCGTTCTTGTGAATATGGGAGATGAAACAAAGTCTATTCAGACTATTCAGACTATGCAGTGCTACTGGTATTTTCACCTTGATTTATGTTTCTCTTGAGTAAAAATGCCAGGACAATCTTTGCAAGTTCAAAACAATACAATTGCTAAAGGGGAATTAAAACAGTGTGTTTTGTATTGTTTTGTTTGGACCAGTTCTTTAATTTGGTACCATGAACCATGTTCCACATATCCACGTTATTAAGTAGTAAATGTAGAAGTAGTCAGAAACCTAGCCTTGCTGAGTTTTTCACCATACCATTGTGTATTGCAATCAAATAATTATCTTTTTTAAAATCTCTTTACCACCCGTTTGGCGTTGTACATTTCTTTACATTCTTGAAATATGATGTGCAAATATCACATACATCCAACGTTAAGATTTATAGATATATGTATCTATTTCCTAGTATATATCAGTGGTAGATTGAAAAATATATTTTATAACCAACATCTGGCGTGTGCTGCCACCTTTATTAAAGGGTAGCTTTGATGCACCTCGTTTACTTATGTTTTCTAAAAGGGGTGTAATACATACAATCTTTAATCTTAGTTCAATTCACTAATGCCCACAGTAGCTTATCAACTTTGATGGGTGGAATATTTCAAATAAAAGCATATGTGAGAAAATTTCTAAAGGAGAAATGTTTATAACAATACAACCAACAACTGCCCTTCCAATATTTTGTAAGATAGATCGCATAGATAAGGACGACAATATCTTGAGGGGAACTCTCAAGCATTAATGTGTTAAGACAAAATGAGATGCTAGAACGAGCAAGCATGAGTGTCCTCAAAGGGTTAATGGCTAGAGCATTAAAGGCTAAGAGGTATGGATGTGAGTGGTTTGCGTGCTGCAATAGCTTCATGGAGAGCCAGGGTGTTTAAGACTACACAAGAGACATCACACACGACCACACAACAACGGCAAATCAACAAGCCTTTCGCGTGACTTCTCATTAACAATTAAACGGCCTTATCCTACGAGCCGCCGTGCAACCTCGAGCCGGCGCACTTCATGTAGCGCAAGGCCTTGCCAATGTTAACAACAGGCCAAGCAATTTGATTAATTGGCGCCAGTGAGCAGTTTGTAAGGTCAACTGTTTTCCATGTGTGGCCCGACATCTCAAGAGACCTGCAAGAACACTTCAAAAATAATTGCTTTTTCCTGGCAAGTCTTTTCTAGCTTGCACACACGCTTTCTCCTAACGGTCTTATTTCCGCCTCCATTACCGCCTCCACGAGCTCGTATTGATTACTATGCCATCAGTAATGAATTGTGAATTATGATTTAAGAGCCTGTTGGGATAAAAGCTTCAACGCCTCAAGTTCCATGTAAATAATAACCATATGAATTTGGAGCTTTTTAATAATAAACCTATGGGTATGAATATCAAGCTCGCAAACGCGGAATTAAATAACATAGTTAACAAAGGAAATCGAATTAAGCATGAATTACAACCGACTTATACAGATTGGCGGTAAAGTGGCGAGGAGCAGCCGCCATGGCCAAGTGGTCTAACGCTTTGCGCAACGGCTTATGGCTGTGTATCAGTTTGATAGACAGCTAGAGACCCTTGTCTAGTCACGTTTTAGCATGAAAGACACTTGCTAGTGAGTGGGAGTTTATCTCATGTACTCCGGCTTCCTCCATCACCATAATCAATGTGTCTAGCGACGCTCCTTAGCCAAAACAGTCGATAAATGCAACGATCATGCAGTATATGTATGGGATGCAAGCATACTCCAATTTTGGAGTATACGCTTCAACCTTTTCGTATGTACAAGAGTATGTACGAATGTGTAGTACTTGGTAAAGGTAAAACTATATTCTTAAACATTTGCAGTGCAGAAGAAGGTAAAAGTAGTATAGACTTTTCTCGCATTGCTCTTAGTCAGGTACGATGGTGAAAGCATAAAGTGTTGTTTACCAAATGTATGTATGGCCTAAATGCATTTTAAAAATTGATTTCGAATTAGCAGTGCATGATTTATATGAAGATGATAAGCGTCTATGGAGCATCTGCACGGATATTTAATACAAGATATATGATGGAATTACTATGAGAATACATACGGGATAATCTTGCGTTAGATATTTCTGTTCTTTTTAGTTACTTCGGTTTCCGTAAGTAAGCATATTATAACGATAATGTACTACTACTACTACTACTACTACTAGTACTACTACTACTACTACTACTACTACTAATAATAATAATGATAATAATAATAATAATAATAATGATAATAATAATAATGATAATAATACTTTTAATAATAATAAAAATAATAATGATAATAACAATGATGATAATAATAATAATAATAATAATAACAATAATAATAATAATGATGATAAAAATAATTACAATACTAATGATAATGATACTAATGATAATCCCACATACTGCCGTATTGCATGCGTCTTTGTTATTGTCCTGGCGCATGTAATCTGTTCAAGAACTATTATCAAATCATCCCTCAATTCCCACGATACCCGTGAAAATGGCCACTACTAATTAATGATGGTCCCTAAATACCCAGGGTCGCGACTGTAAGATGGCCCTATTACTGTTTACGGGCATGTAACGTGCACGAATACATAAACTGCCGCCATTTTGCATGACATTACAGCATTGCTTAGGCCATTGGCTCAGACATTCTCTTCTAAGGGAAAATACGTGCTTAGAAGCTAATCTTAACAACCTTCTGACTATCAGTGGCAGATTGGTGTATTTGTATTAACAAATGCGTTAGCAATGAGAACTATCTCAGCACTCCTGTTTGCGCAATTCAACCTGGAATTTGGAATTTACCTTTTCTGTTCTTTTAAGTTAAACCATGCATTTGTAGAAGATACTGGAGGATCCGTAGAAAACCAAAAATATCTAAGTCACTGGAAATATGTTCACATGCCTCAAGTCGGAAAAGAATCCTAAACACAAGGCGGTGGAAAGACCAGGGAAGATCCCATGGCACATATCGGTTGTCCACCAGTATGTGCGGACAATCTGGGACAGCTTCTTCATTTTATCTCGGTATTAGAGAAAGTTACTTGACTGATTTTTGTAGAGATAGTAGCTAACCCATTATCCATTCTTTTAAAACAAAATTATTATATCAATACTCTCATATTAATAAGAACTTGGATTACTCGCTTTTTCGCGATAGGTACCATAGGTTCGATACACATTTAAGCAACATTATAAGTTATCCTTGTTGTGACAATGGTGTATGGCAAGTTGTCTGCGAAAAGCCAGCTGGCCACAGGCCTCGTCCGTACACCATTTTCTCAACAAGGGTAAGGAATTTATCATTAGCCCCCCCCCCCCTCTCACCCCAACATAGAGTTTTAAATTACGATAAGCAGAACCTGTTTTAAGTTCAAGGCTCTTGCAGTGGACATCTGAGAAAACCCTTCGTCAGACTCGTCTCACTCAGAGCAAAGGGCAAGGAGTTCTCACTTGAATTCGAAATTTACAAACCTAAATCCATCTTAGTTACTTCTTGCCATCTTTATTTCGAGATAAATAAAATAATGGCAGACTATAATGCGCAAATAGTGTTTTAAATGCCCAAAACAATTTCTAGTGGCAGTGTGAAAACAGTGGCTGCCATCTTTGACAGCGACCTCTGTCGAGGGAGAATGTAGTTACTGTCGCCATGTAAACGCCTGATATTTTAGGGATCCTAACAATTGAACGTTGAGAAAAGCATTGTTAGGATTCCACTTAAGATTTATAATGGCCTCCTAACATAGAAGCCCAATAAAGAACATAGAAGCCAAATATAGTTCAGTACAACAAAGAAATTGACCAATCAGCTGCTAGTATCAGAGTGGAGCTGATGATAAGAGGGTTTACGAAGTGTTCAGATACATGTAACTGCATTCCATAGCAACTTGATATATCTTCGCATCTGCTTGTTAATTTATATCAAGGCATTTACATTTACGGGAAGGTTGTCTACTATCATTTAAAGCCCAGGTTGGGCATCGGTTAGAAAATCATGACTTTGAGGATGTCTGTGCTATAATAGGACCTGACCCGAGCAATGTTTAAGGGACTACGTTCCGTTATGTCTTTGTTCCATTAATGGTCCCTTTTTTCTCTCTTCTTCCCTGCATCCTCTATGCAGGCCCCTACTACGGGGTAAGTCTGAAGCATTAATATTTTCCTTTAAGCCATTGGTTAGTCACCACGTTTGTTAATAATGGCTTCGTCGTGCACTGTTAAGTATGCTTCAGACTTTACAAGGGTGTGCCTTATCATGTATCATGTCTTATGTAGTGTTTACTCTTGTGATTTGTGTTATTTTGATATGTTTGTACTGTATTTTTACGCTTCGGCGTAGTCAATAAATATACATACATACATAGGCATAGGAATTTAAAATGTAGAATTCCGTTAATCGTCTTTTCCGGCCAATCATGACTGGCCAATTAATTGCATTGGTAACTTTTAGGTATGCTAAAATCAAAGACACACGTTGTCTGAGTTCTAGAGGAATATAATCCCAATTTCTCGGAGGCCATATCACATATACAGACCTAAGAAATGTTGAACGATTTTATGTTAATTGGGTTTACAAGGAAAGGCCCGGATCCATAGGAGTTTGCTCGGATAAGAGTGTTGGATATCAGTGGCAGTGCTAAATTGTCATCTCCTATCACTAGATCAACAGAGCCTCTTCATCATGGGCACACGCACAAGAATAAATCAATGACCAATTAATGCAGGTTTAAGTACTGATCGGCTCTTAAATGTGTTCTGAAAATCAGTACATGTAGAAACCAATACACATACTAGCATCAGGGGAGCACAGATGATATGCATACAACTCATTGAGTAGTGAACATTATATGGTGATGTTAAACCAGAAAAAAGACACGTTGCAGAATAGGATTGGTCAACGGCTATACATGCAGTTTCCCTCTAAAGTATCATCTACTGTGTGAATACGTATAAAGACAAACGTGGAACATATACTTCAGAGGCTTGTTTGGTTGTTAGTGGGAGGACCGGTAAACAATCTGTAATTATTGAATAATCGAATGATATCAAAATATCCAATAATCTTTTTCCTTACTCCTTTTTATTCTGGCGCACACTTGTTTATAAAAATGCATTTGATATTATATTCCAAACGGCGTTCCCACCTTTTCTGAAAGTAAAAAATAAAAATAAAACTTCCGGCGATTGTAAACTATACTCATAAATATTAGTTTATTTTAATAAGATTATTGTTCCATATATTTATCAATAATATTTCAATATATGAACATTACAGGTTTACTCTGAATGATTAAAACGGTGCAGTTTTATATGGAATTATGGATACCGTTGCCTTAAGTTTCACATTGAATGGTGAAATAGGTCGTTACTTGCCATTGGATTAAACCCAAAATACTATCTTGCCTATAATAAGTTGAATATCACCAAATGTCATTGATTATTTCTTTATTCTAAAGTAGAAAAAACGTTTTTTTTGTGTCCAAAAGAACTTCTGAATAAAGACATCAAAAAGTAATTACCTTTATGAAAACACCAACTTTTACAGTCTAATAGGCACACCGATCAAATCATTATGATATATCTCTAGCATTTCAAAAATACAGAAAACTCTATTTCAAAAAATTATTGGAAAAGGACCATTCCTGTGACTTACCTTCAAACATGATGGCACTTTTTACAGATTTACTATGTTGTTGTTTGATATGGCTGTCTCGTCTCTTAAACTATTACCTGATTCAACGTACTTTTATTGTCTATGATATACGGCTCTGCTAATACAGACAGGCAGTGATGCGCCATTATAGGTTAGTACATACATAAACGTCAACTTACTATCGGATCAGCATGCTGTGTCCATTATTTTCCTATATTTCTTATAAACGATAACAAAGCTACTTTGGCATACGTCTGTATCCTAATGGATCTCAATGGATAACAAAATTATACATATACTATTTGTAGCAAAAAAGACGTCGACATTATCACTCTGTTTATGATAGCACTTCATTCAGAGTAGGCAGTCTTTTATTTTAATCGACGGGAAACAATGGCAATGTCCCCTTGACTGACCCATTTGAATAAACCACTCAATCAGATGGCCATATTCTCTTGATAGTACGTGGATATGGCAGACATGGGCACTTTTGTAGAGTAGTAGTACGTTTACTATTAAAATACTAAACATAAAAGGACAAAAAAAATAAGATTACGTTATAGAGAAGGAGTTATGGTACAAACTAGAAAACACATACATGTATATTAGACCTTAACACACTTATCGCAACCTGCTCCTGAAGACAAGTACATGTAGACTATCGCGTTGCCATCTCTCTCTCTCTCTCTCTCTCTCTCTCTCTCTCTCTCTCTCTCTCTCTCTCACACACACACACACACACACACACACACACGCACACACACACACCACTACTCTGATTCTAATCCGGTTCGGCCCAGTAGAAAAGGTGCCAGAAATGAGGGTTCCCTACATGTAGGTACTCGAGAATAATATATAAAGCGAAGAGATTATTTACAAGTGTTATCCCCCACATATTCTGTCTTTCCAGGGCTCTCCTGAAATGTGACACATATTCGGAAATCCATACATGGCCCACGGATGCAAGAGTGCTACAAAACCCAGATTCTCCATAAATAATACATGATATCCATATATGAGGAAGAGATAGCAATACATTCAATGGTATGGATATACATGTAGTCCACGTGGAGTGTATTCTCACACCTGTTACTGTGTCAATGATACTTCATGATTGAATCTCATGGAATATTCATTAAGATCCAACGTCGTTTTATTATATAAAGGTTTGGGCTTCTATGCACACGAGAATGTAAATACACACTGTTCCACTTATGAATCAAACAATATAAACCCAATACTCATACATTACGTCCAGGACTAGGAATAACCAATGTTATCTACCTCTTAAAGATCAATATCTAATATTGATATCACCACTACATACATTAATAGTAAGCCACTTGCTCCTAACTTCTACAAACTATCCTTACATATATATTTAAATTGAATATCTTTTAGGTTGGAAGTTACTGTTTGTATCAAATGGACTATGGTTTTGCTTTTTTTAGTTTGAGAACAAATTGCAAGTACCGGTATGAGACTATGAGTGCATCAACATGTGCTGTGTCCACTAGTGGCGAAAGTATTTGTTGATACCAGGCCTCTTTGCTCTGTGCACTGGTCGACTCATTACGTATGAGCACCCCATTCTCATAGGCCATCCTCAAGGCTTATGATTACATTGAACAACATACCAATCCATGGCCGAAATCAATGTGGGCTATCAATATCAACTCTAATTTCATTATCATGATTTGGAAGGTAATCGGACACAGTTTGCAGAGATATTGTACATAGGCATTCTCGACTGACGGCCAGTGGATTATATAATATTGCAAGTCTGCATAGAATACTCTGGAGACTTTGACGAGCCGTCTAACCGTGAAATGGATAATCATTGCAAGAAGGTCGCGGAGTGTCATTCCATGCCGGTGCTCCAAAACAAAGCGTGCCGGCCGTGAATCGAGCGCCCTGTTTTGCGGCTAGTCTCAGCATCCTCTGCGGCGTGGAGATAAGGCCGGAGTCAGCCAGCCGTGAACTAATTAGTATTGCTTCTAATCACTCCATACTGATGGCACTAATAAACTATGGCACCACTCGGAGCGCAGGCGGCGAAAGCAGCACTGAGCACTGCACTGCTGCCGGCCGGGAGGGAGGCTCAATATGAACACTAAGGCCACTCCCACAGACCTATACTGTATCTTCTGTAATTCCCTTATTTCTCCATGTATAAGGTGGAATATTGTGAAATAAGTCATAGTCAATAAAGTATATGCATACACAAGGTATGACTTTATGTTATCGTCACTTTTTCGCCATTTTGGAACCAAATCATAACTTACAGACGCAAGAGCAGCATCACATGCATCAAGGACCTATAGAACCAGCAAAAAGCATTATACAATCTAATGAGTACAAAGAAAACACGTCAAATACATGTAATTTGTAATCTCATTTATCGTCATTCCATCTGCTAAATTCAGGTTACTCGAAAACTCGAGGAAAACCTTCGCCTAACTCAACGTCACTTGCAACTTTCTCGCCTGCTCCATGCCATATACAATATTACAGACGTTGTACAAAAAATGTCTATTAATTGATAAGTTGATTCATTTAATGATTTACTTCATATGTGCCCTATGAATTTGAATTTGAATTTGAATTTCGTTTTTCGTCACATTTATGCCAATTGTGGCTAATTCGTGACTAGCCAGTTGTAAGTAGTGGAGGAAACCGGAGTACCCGGCGAAAACCACCGCCTAACTCCAAGTCACTGGCAACTTTCTCACATGCCCAGGCCGGGATTCGAACCCAGGCAGTGGTGAGAGACAGCGTACAGTCAATGGCGGCGCCTTAGACCACACGGCCGTCAGAGCAGGCCCCTTGTGCCCTATGACTTGCACGACTCTGCGGGTTGTCCAGCAATGATTCTAGACCAACCACTGTCTCGCCCTGGCCTAGTGGCCTCGATGCCTGGCTCCCAAGCGTGCGTTCGCAGGTTCGAGTCTCCGTTGGGTACCCAAACGGGTTGGCCTGGTCGCGAAATAAGTGTGCGGCGTTGTAGAGAACTGCTGTCTATGGTGCTTTCGGAACTGAAACATCTCTTGGAACTATTCGTTAAAAGAAAGGAATTTCTTCCCGGTACCAGGTGTCGTTGCAATATGAACTAAGCTGTTGAAAGCGACGTTAAAACCCATAATATTTCCTTCCTTCCAGTGCCCCTACCGTCCCCCTCTCCTTCACAGTCCTTACCCGTCCTATCACTTCATTACATCTAACTACTTCAATAACTTCTTGAACTGTCACTGTAGCGACTAAATGAGCCATATGTTTCATGCTAAAGCTTCATTAGTAAAGTATCACTCGGAAATGTGTCATTGATGAGTATATTTTTTAATTCTCAAAGAGATTATATTCATTGCATCATCGTATCGTGTTTAGAATAAAGGTAATCACATAATTACAGGTAATCTTTGATTATAATGAGACAGGAATGACATTTGATGGGTATATGACAGAAATTGCTTGAGATATTTGACAAGTGAAGGTATAAGTGATGCTCCCATTGTATGCTATTACGTATGATCAATCTTTACCTCACAGTGCTTTTTCAATATCTCTAATGTTATATTTCTAAAAGAAGTCATGCACTTTCAATTTTGTTCATTTTATCAAGCAAAAGATTCTGTATTGCAAAACATCAATAAATAAGATCCGATTGAGATCAATGCAGACGCATTTATCAACTCTTAATGACAGATTCAATGTCTTAATGCAGAGATGATTACATCAGTGATTAAAGCATTGTGAACATCTCGTCTACTTATCTATACGGCAATTTAGATAAGTGCAACACAAATTAAGCCAATTATCAAACTATAATGGGAGAGGAACGACATTTTAGGCTCCATCATTATTTAGCAGAACACGCCAACAAAGGGGCTATGCAAATACGATCTTATCAGATATTCACTCTAGACTTGATAAGTGTTTGTATAAGGTTAATGAGGTTAGATTAATGGCCCTACGTAAACGAGTATTTGTAAAATCTAATGAGAACCCTAAAAGACCTTTGTGCTTACTTGTGTGTGTGTGTGTGTGTGTGTGTGTGTGTGTGTGTGTGAGGGAATTCCCCCAAAAAGTAAGAAAGTTCCTTCTCTTGGGTAATATACGTCTTAAGTTGCCTACGAGCTGCCTTTGCATAAATAAGTCAAGAAAAATTGTTTTATGGTTTATACCAACATTCTATAAATCATGCAAATAGTTGCACGATTAATTTCTTTAAGAAGTTATCTCAGTGATTTTTGGGAAATATCTAGTTTTAGAGTAAAGCAAGGAATAATGTCTTACAATAAGTTAGGCATAGCCACGTCCACACATTTGCTGTGATATGATTCATAAAGATGCAAAAATCTAGATAATTGCAAAAAACATAAATCTGGATGATTTGGAAACACATTGCTGTTTTAGAACGTGCACCTTTGTAGAGATGTAAGAAAATAACTTGTTTATAGGAAATATTGCTACAAATTCTCTATGCGATAAACCCTGTCATAAATAGCGGTTAATGAAGAATTAGCTATGTGATAAATAGCTGTAAAATAGAGCAATGTATGAGCTGCTCTAAAGGTCCATACATAAAGAAGTAGTGTAAATGGCTTGGTCAGAACTTAACCCCCTTAACACTCACTTAGAGCTTTGGGAGAAGATGCGGTTTGTATATAAACGTATGGTGTATATATAACATCCATTAAACACTTGTCCAGGATAAAGCTAATAAGTCTTCATTGTTTTGCCGTATACAATCGTAACAAAATGGCGTGATATGATGTTAATGAATATGGGCGTTGCTACATTACAGTGTCACGGTCCAATAGACTCCATTATGGTTTATATCTCTACAGAAGGATTTAATGGCTTCTACTTC
This sequence comes from Maea johnstoni, assembly GCA_963942565.1. Lineage (NCBI taxonomy): Eukaryota > Metazoa > Annelida > Polychaeta > Spionida > Magelonidae > Maea > Maea johnstoni. The sequence goes on from OZ012689.1 coordinate 32,698,885, forward strand.
AGTTTTATATCGTTTCGAGGATGCCCTGATACTAAGCACCACTGCAGCAGTAGGCAATTCCAGTCAATCAGCGAGACGACGAACGACCCTACTGTAGCCGCAGACAAGGCATCGGACAGGGCAGGGAAGTGCTGGAAATTGGTTTGGTAATAAATCGGAATGCATTAGGCTTTCATGTTCACGGATATCAAATAAAAACCAACCCCCTCTAACCTATACATATCATCCATTTACCGAGGGAATGTATATTTTAATAAGTAGATGTTCTAAGGTAACAATTCCAATTGCGAATTTATTGAATAAACAGCAGAGTAAATATGCTACAGGCAATGTTTATACTACACATCAAGAACACGATATCACGTTGTCTATAGGTTTGATTTTTGAAGAGATTGTTTGGGAAAATACTTGAATTCTATTGTTTACCTTCTAACGCATTTATAGCTAAAGCAGTGCATTCCTTGCTCACTTTGATGTCAATATCAACTCTATTTTGTAAGTGTTTATCCCATTTAGTTTGGTATCAAGCTCCTCACATATTTTGGTGCTTTGATTTTGTATCAAAATTCATAATCTATCCAATCATTGCATGTACCTATGAGAGGGTGTTCTCGCGCTGAAGGCTATTGAAGGTAAATGACATCTCTTTGACTAATAGCTCATGGTATTAAATGGCTAATGGCGGCAGGTTGAGACCTGTACGGTTATTGGCCTGTTGGCAAGTGTCCTATCGTAGAGGACGTTGGCAGTAAATAGATAGTGGAGAAAGGCGGGCAACCGGGATCACTAATGTATCTTAAGAGGCAGCTCAATTTCACGCTTATCCTCGATGAAATGTTCCGTGATGATCATCATTACCAGTTTATGCTGTCCATGTCCTGTATCAACATACATTACGTTCCGTGCCACCAGATATAACTCCCTATTCGATGCGTAAACAAGCATTATTTCCACTCAACAGGACTACAAAGTGTTAACTCCTTTTAGAAATTTTAATATAGACGAGAGTACATGTATATATTTGCATATCCCCTAAATCACTTTGCGCAGACCACGGTATACGTACGTGCATTGCATATCTTCTTGACCTTTTAGTAATTAAAAGTGGGTACAAATATGCATTTGCATATCTTCTTGGCATTAGTATAGACAATGGTATATATATATATATATATATATATATATATATATATATATATATATATATATATATATATATATATATATATATATATATATATATATATATATATATATATATATATGTATATATATATATGTATATATATACTAGTATATATATATTTGATCCAATACGGCTCTAAGTGTTTATAATTTAGATATAGGCGAGGGTAACTCATGAGACATATCATGATATCAAGATTTATCATCAGCTCTACTCTGATATTAGCAGCTTATTGGTCAATGGCTTTGCTCACTCTATTTGGCTTCTAATCGTGCTTTTAACAATTGTCAATGTAAGGAGGCCAATACTATTAGTTATCCTCCTTGTACAAAAGGGATACGGCTTGGTATCTGCGAGAAGCCAGCCGTTTCGGGCTGAACGCAGATACCAGGCCGTATCCTTTTTTTACAAAGAGGATAGCGAATTTATCATCCATCAGCTCCCCGTTACTTACTGACAACAAGGAAATTGGATATATATATATTTGATTAATATTTTATTTTATATATATATATTTCTATTATTACTATTATTTTTTTTTCGATTCTTTTAAATTGAGGTAGTTACCATGGCGAAGGGGAATAAAACATGAAGAGTGGGGATAAAACACTTATCCGGATCCTAACATTGACAACTATTGAAAAGCAATGAAATTCAATCCAGTACCCAACAGCAATTGACCAATCAGCTTCGAGTATCAGAGTGAAGCAGATGATAAATCATTTATTGGGATCCTAACAATGCTGTTCACAACGCTCATTGTTAGGACCCCTAAATTGCCATTCATTGCTATGGAAACAATTAGGAACATTCCCCCGGGACAGAGGTCGCTTTCCTAAAGCAACAAAGATGGTGGCCTCTTCTCTTCACATCGCCAATAGAAATTGTTTTTTGGCGTTTAAAATAGGATTTGCACATTATAGTCTGACAACAAGGTGTATATCTAGAAAGTAAGATGGTAGGAAGTAATTAAAATGGATCTAGGTTTGTAAATCGTGGGTTCAAGTGAGAAATCTTTGCCGTTCGCCCTGAACTTAGAACTTGTTGTGCTTATGGTAATTCACAATTTATGCCGGGGTGAGGGGAAGCTGATGATAAATTTGTAACCCTTGTTGTGAAAATGGTGTACGTCTGCATTCAGGAGGCAGGTATCGCACTCGGCCTGATGGCCTTGGGCGATACCTACTGGCTTCTTGCAGACATCTTGTCGTAGACCATTTTCACAAGGATAATTAATATTGCTTCCTGAATATATTTTTCCCAGCTCATTTTTGCATCTCCCTGATATAACAAACTTCCAAATTATCATCCATTTGTCATACGGTGATAAATAAATAAGCGGTCTGGTATTAAGCGCTACTCTATCCATATTCGTTAGCTCGGTGTTCAATGAAAGCAAATGCGCAGGCGTAAAACAACTAGAATACTTAACCCCTGCAATGATGACAGCTTTACACAGTGTGCATTTGTCACGCAGAGTTTGATATTTTCTTAGCGTTTATGTGTGTAATATTCCATGACAGACTCACGGGATGGTTTTAGAGTCATCTCCTTTTACCTTGCGCTGGCATGCCATATGTTGAAGGAAGAATATTAATTATATAACTGATAAGACCACCAGCGAATGACACTGTTATTAATGCACTTTATTGGGTATGAAGCTGGGAACGTATAGAATGATTTGATTTGATTTGATTTTTTTAGATCAAATATAGAACGAATTGAATATGAGATAATGTCTGGAGCACTTAATGGCCCATCTGTTTCAGCCAAATCACTGTTGAATTTACCTGCATTTTTCATCGCATTTCATTATTTTAACAGGTTGCCGTATAATTAATCAAGCAGGAAATCGAATTAAAGAGTAGGCAATCATTTTTCATTTACCAAACTTGTCCTCCCTCGCACATTCAATCTAATATTGTCCCAAAAGTATGCGTGTAAGAAGAGATAGATGTTTAAGTGAGACATCAGTGTGACCGTAACTCATGACTAGTACCAATAAACATCTTCAGGGGGCGCTCTAGCATGTTGGACAAACTACATTTGAAACTATCAGTAGTAGAATTATTCAATCAGCTGTATATTTTTAATAAAAGCAAATGCAGACAATACATCTAACCAAAACAGTATATACTTGCTAGATACCATTTTTCATATTTAAAACTAATAACTATCATTTGAACTTTTGTTTTTTGCCATCGGATGAAAGTAGAAATGGTATTGCCGCCTTACATTACTAGTAGGCCCTCTATTATGCCATTTGTACATCTTACATTAAAAAAAGAAAACTTCTGAGATGGACAAATAAAGTGAACGCGTTTGCCGTGGTCCCAAACTGTTCACATCTCTGAGGTTTCGTTGTATCCAAAAACGAGTCCAGGCATTTCCCCTTCGTGCAATCTGGTGGTTTTAGGTAAACACATTTTGCAGCAATAATCTATACTCAATGAACGATTTAAGCAGGGCCTTAAATCACTCCGTACCCTTCACGATATATCTGTCATGAGTTATTTCCCCCGAGAGACCCGTGCTGGCGAAATGATTCATTAAAGTTTCAAAATCTCTTCAAGGATTATGCAGTAATTGGGGTAAATGAATCACAAATCATCGAATTGGACGTTTACTGACTACACATGCAATCACAAATTCAAACAAGATGTTTCCTGGAAAAACACAACGTACAGAAAACGGAAAAAAAATCAGCAAGGATAGTACATATATGTTACGTGTGCAATATGAGGTAATAAGGGTCTCCAATGCAATACTAATACTGCATCATGTGTTTTGCGTTGATTATTCCACATTTGTATTTGTTCTTATTGTTAGTATATATGATATGATATTTATAGACTATAAATATATACTTGTATTTATGTAAAATAAAAATCTGTTTACTTACTTGTATAATTTCAAAATTCACTGCAATATTAGGTGGACATCAATATTACCATAGAAAAACTATACTAGCGCCATGGTAACAAATGAAAACCAACAAACACGGTCAATGTCATAAAAGGAGAAAAGATGAAGAATATAGTGACAGGTCAAAGTATGACTTCGTCATTATGAGGCCATGTTTTTCTAACGCTATCCCTTTAATCCAACTTTTTTATATTCAAATAGTTTTTTTTTCAACTTTATTTTTATTTTTACTTTAATCCAACTTGGACGAGTAACAATAATTATGACAAGCACATCAATGGCAACTTAGCCGTGGTAGGATCTAACCCAATTAAATCAGATGTGCAAAACTGTTCTTACAGTTTTGCCCATATCGTTTCAAAGAGAAATGCACTGATGGTTGAGTGTTGAACTTAACTAAAATAACCGCTTCCTTTTTTAGCAAATTATTGTAAGTGATGGAGGATAGGCGATAAATATACTATAACACTCACTAACTCCAGTCGCTGGTGGTTTCCAATAGAACTCCCTGCTGCAGCGTGCAGACAGTAGATAAACCGACATTTGACAAAGACAAGAGACGTATGGGGGCCATGTAAAGTGGCTCGCTGAAGCGGAAAATTGGCAGTGGACAAGGCATCCATTCTGCAGATATCCCACAAGTATACAGGGAGCTGGTGTGAGCGCCGTCTACATACTGATGCCAGGTGCAAGAAGAGAGGTAAAGTTACCGTTGGCAGTTAGCCTTAAATCCGTCCATTGGCACGTAGGAATATATGCGTTTGTGGTAACATAACCTGGAGAACCATCCAAATCAGTATGCGTGCGAGATAATAAATTTCATTTAAAGAAGAGCTTGACTCGCCGATCTTAACGACCACCTTCATAGCTCGAAATTAGGCAATTGGCTGATAGAATGTTGTGCTCGACTCAAGGTTCATTTTGTTATGTCACATGACTATGCTGAATTAGAATTTAATATAACATCAAACATGGACAATCTGGTACTGGATTTTGGTCGATATCCTCAATGCAATTTTTCGTGAGCCATTTGTAGGGAAAAATACGATTGTTTTTTTGTCTATCAACTTACATGGGAAGTGTTATGTTAACTTATGAACTACTATTTTATTATTATGCATTGTGTTATCATTATTATTATTATTATTATTATTATTATTATTATTATTATTATGTAATCATAATACATCAGGTGCTTCAGTTTTTCTCTTTTGTTTAATGTTCTGTTCTGCTTTTTTTATGTCCTAGTTTTTCATTGTTTCCTGATATAAGTTGTATACGTAATTTCGTATTTGAAAAGATACGGTCAAAAAAGAATACAATGCAAATGTATGCAGTGTGATTGCGTACACTAGTTTTCGGCAAATAAATGTATTACTACAGTACCATTCATACCTTGGCTTCTTGAAAGGTGGCGTCTGGATCCAGTATACTCTATGAAATAACTTTGGAATCAAGTGTGAATTCAAAATTATTTAAGAGGAAAGTTGTGGGTGCTTATGAACAGCATATATTTATGTATAATGTTCAAGTAGCAAAGATATTGTTAATCACATTAGGGTAAACTAGCCTTCTAGAAATTATCAAAACAAAACTCTTACGTCGCCTCTACTGGCCTGCTCTGATGGCTGTGTGGTCTTAAAGGCGTTGCCACTAAATGCTAGCTATCTCTCATCACTGCCTGTATTTGAATCTCGGTCGGAGCAAGTGAGAAAGTTGCCAGTGACTCGGTGTTAGGTGTTAGTTTTCCCTGGTTTCTTCGATTTCCTCCACAACTTAATATGGCAGAAAAGTAATTAAAGATAATCAAAATTTCTAATTTTAAATACGACGCCACTGCCAGTTTTTGACACTAGAAAGTTTATTGTCCTCTGTAAACTGATTAGGATCAGGCCTGCCTCTAGTGAGTGGAGTAGAATCCAAAGGGGAGAAATTTAAAAGTAAATTTGTAAATTGAGGCGACGATAATGCACAACAATGCAAGCCGAAACACTATCAGGTTTTGTTAAATGGATTATTCTGAGTAACAGTTAATGATTTCAACATGCATAAATAATACTGATTTATTCGATATTCAGCCAAGCAATATGACGTTTTTTATAACATTTTATATACATTAGTTATATTCCCATTGTTAATCTGTTTTCGTGGTTGTTCGATAATGCTGAACGGCACTTTACAAAACGTTAAAAGTTAAATTGAATATTGCATTAGCTTAGTAGTAATTCAAGTGAAATATTGTATCTTATCCATATATAATACCAAACGATAACATAAAAATGCTAATGTATTTTGACCATGCAGCCAGGTAAAAGACAGAGTAAATCATTTTTCGCCTGAAATAATAGTACAAGTAGTTAATATTGATGAAAATAGTAAATGATAATAGCAATGAATGGTATATTTTGTAATGGACTTTATGGTCAATAGATTTCCGCACATATTATAAATTCTAACCAATATATTTGAGATTTAAGTTGTAAAACCGTATTTATTGGTCCCCGTCTAAAGCTCAGCTGGACTCGTATTTTACTCCCATACGATATTAGTTCGGACAACCAGACCCTGTAAAGCCACTCGTGTTACGTGAGGGCTTTAAACCCGCACATCATGCGCAGCATTTCTGGCGATTTATACCCTTTTTACTTTTCTGGAGGCCCATTACCAGTCTATACATGCATGATAGGGGTGAGCTTTTACGTCCCTAAGGCTCTTAAAGCGTGCCGATGATAAGACAGAGTAAATCACATACCTCTACGCTACTAACCCATTCATGACCCCATGAACCAGATACAATAGAAATGCGTGGACATCGATTACAGAAAGAAGTGATGTGAAAAACTTTAACATAAATTCGGTTTATGCATATACAATATTGGTGTGCAAACCATTCCAAAGGTTGTCAGAGGTATATAAAGCATAATGTACATGTGCATACCTACTGTATAGGGTTCGGCTGAATAGATGGCTCTCAATGGGCATTTACTTTGTATTCGGGTCCCGCGACGGTCGGGCGTGCGGGGCGGTATTCTAACATACTACTTATCGTTATTTAAAGTATGCCACATACTGTTTGATGGATACGGTGGACAAGCTAGATGTCCATCCAGCATCTTTCCCTCTTATCTCCACATACAGGCGGGAATATTCCACAATTATGGTACATTCATAATATATTGCATACTGAATAAAAGTACATAAAAGAACATAATATGAGAAATAAAGCCATTGAAAGATATGTCAGCCAGTGTATGGAGACCAAGTCAAAAGTTGTGGAAATGGAATTCTTCCTGGTTAATTTTTTGAGATATGTATTCATGTATATGTAATGAATGTATGTGACGTACAAACATGCAATCAAATTTTAGTTACCAACAAAATAATAGTCGGACTTATAATCAGACTGTCTCTACGCAGAGAAATGCCAAGATGTTCTCGAATGCCCATGTAGGCGGGATTATAACGTAGATGTTCTTTACGTTCGGCTGGAGAATACATAGCACGCATTGTAGTAGACCGATTTTCATGAGCTAAAAAGTAAACATTTCAACTTACGGATGCACTATGGTAAACAGTAGATTACCAATTAGAATACAGTTATATATCATAGTATTTTTCTGCTTTTTTCTACTTCCAATGTATCTTCTTTTCCCCGTATTCTTTTTATTCATGCTGTTTTCTATTCTTCCCTATTTTCTACTCTCACACTTGATAGGTTAGCGCACACATGACAAACATTATTTGGTAACGTGAAAAAGAGAAGAATATACCTCGATAAATTCCTATTGAAAATTTATCGGTGGTGATCCCCAATGATTCAATCTTAAAATCATAAACTAACATGTAGTATGTGCTGTCTTTGTCAGCTGTCACATATGTAAGGACGGTGCGCAAAGTCATTGTGTGTGTTTGCAATGGTTTATGTAAACTGACGAATGCGTCCGATAGTTTCTCATCGGAAGAATACCGGATGTTTGCAAAAATACATAAAAGCAATATGCATTTAGTACCAGTGAAACAACAAGGATATTTTTGGGAAGAGGAACACTTGGTGCATGGTGAACACTTTAATGAAAGTACTCGTAAATAACTCAGCATTAGTTCACATGTGTTGTGTATAAAGCATATTGATTAACATCATGAGTATTGCATTGTTCTGTTATCCCTAACGTTTCTCCGCTAATCTCATAGTCACGTTCCGATGATATGAAATAACTGATTTATGGAAAGATGCAAGTAATGGCTTGGAGTAATTCACACACCAATATACACACACACACACATATATATATGTATGTATATATATATATATATATATATATATATATATATATATATATATATATATATATATATATATATATATATATATATATATATATATATATATATATATATTTATATATATATATATATATATATATATATTTATATATATATATATATATATATATATATATATATATATATATATATATATATATATATATATACACACATATGTGTGTGTGTGCAGTTTTTTCCGGACGTCCTCAATGGTGCAAAGTTAAAAAATGTGCTAATGAAAGTTACTCTACCTTCTGTCTGTGTGCGACCGATATCCCTGTACTGTTCATAGACAGATCAGCCAACAATATATAAGCCTCTTCCAATGTATTGACCGCCGCTACCCCTCTCGCCGCACGCGCTAGGCACCACCTCCCGGACTGCCTGGTTCCTTGTCTCCCCTATTAACACGCAGCTCTACTTACAACTCGCATCAAATACCAGCAGCCTTCGAAAGGGAACCAGTTCAGCGTGATGTAGATTCAATTACCTACCCACGCAGTTTGACGGAGTATGGTATGCGGATGAACAAGTGTGTGGGTATTTTAATGACGTCATTTTGCCAGACAATTGGTTTGATGACGTCATTTTTACGAGCAAATGATTTCGTTTTGTTTGCACTCGCCTTTGAGATTGCATTTTAGAAAGTTTTCAGCGATAAAAACAAAGGATTGTGAAAAACAAATAGGACAACGATAGTTTCACGGGGGGATGCTTTAATTAACGCCAACTCAATGGTCTGAAATGTCAATCTAGTGAGGAAATCCTTTCAATCTTGAACATCTGTGCTACGATTCGGAAATCACAGTTTATAATTAAGTTAAATTCGTCTTACTTATTATTCGTTGTCTATTTACCTCTTGTTCGTTCAATGTACAAAGGGAAAGTAGTTTTCCAGTATTTTGTATGATTTTGTAAAGCGAAAGTTTTCAGTCAATAAATATACATACATACATACATACATACATACATACATACATACATACATACATACATAGGTAAAGTGTCCAATCACATTGGGAAGTAATGAACTTATACTACCCAACTATTGAAACATTCTTGTTGGTGTGTGTGTGTGTGTGTGGACGAACACCAACATAAAAAGATAATTTCATACAAAACTATGAGTATTGATTACAAAGCCAAAAAGAACATAAAGAAAATACGGAAGTAAATTATAGAACACATCATACAGGAGATATATCACATCTAATGATGACATCTGGCACAATCATAGCCTATTAACATAGCATTTTTCATTATCAGGGAGTGCGGTAATAGATATTATTATTATATATCATTATTAATATCATTGTCATTTGATATTGCGCCCTTTCCATACAAACATGCTCAAGGGCGCATTACATTCCATTGTCAAAGGATAGATGTTGATATTCACATAGTTAATTGATATACTAAGTATACATTTTTGAACAGATGTGTTTTAGTTGTCGTTTGAAGATTGCCACACTCCCAGCTGCCCGAATATTATTTGGGAGCTGATTCCATAGTTTTGGGGCATAGGCACTAAATGATCTGTCACCGTAGATTTTCATGCTTGGATCAAAAACAGAGCCCAGATTGCCGATAGGTATATTGAGAATCTTAACAATCTCACCATTTACGGAAATGCTAGGCACAGATATTTTGGCTCGCTGCTTAGGGGTGCCTAGCACTAAGAATTTCGTTTTGTCTGCATTCAGTTTCAGCCTGTTCTGTGACATCCATGTATATATGTCAGTGAGGCAGCTTTCTAGCCTAGCAACTCCGATGTCGACTGCCTGTTGAGTGATGGGTTTTATTGACAGATAGAGCTTAGCGTCATCTGCATATATATGAAGCTCTAAACCATGCTTTCTGATGAGTTTGCCAAGGGGTAGGAGGTAGATCAGAAACAACAATGGTCCTAACACTGATCCTTGTGGTACAGACCACGGAATGTCCTGTAACTCAGAAAATGACTTGTCAATCTTGATGCGGCGTGTGCTACCTGACAGGTAAGACTTATGCTCGACCCGTAATACTACTAGTAGTACCTACATAGTATTTAGCTTACTAGCTATTATATTACCCACACCTTTTTAAGGCGGTTGTTGTACCTGCGATATACTAGTATATGTCTGGCGGACATTGCTCATGTGGTTTCCATAATGTTTTCTGGAAATTCGTTTGACACCCTTCCCAAGGAGAACCAAGAAAATATCTTGCATTGAGTCTAGAAAGTTTTACCAAGGCCGCCAGGGATACCTTTCATTCCATTGGACTTGCTATATCTTAATATCTGTTGGCTAGGGCATTGCATTACGAGGTGTAATACATCTTCGCAAACGGAGAGATCACATGAAGGAGAAAATTTTGCAGCCGCAGTGGAACCTTTGTCTCACATCATCAACGTTTAGGAGACTGGTGTGGCAGAGATATCTAATCTAACTTCACATTCTCGCATAAGGTTCTGGGACTTGCCAGCCATCTTCCACCAGACACTATCAGCCATTCTCCCTTAAGGGTCCACATAACGAGATTTGCGTGACCCTCGACCCCCTAGGGAAAAATACTGCATGAATACTGGCTTACTTGGTATCAGCCAGTAGCTAGGATCAATGTGCATCAGAGTCATGCATAACTAGTGTCCTAACTCTAGTAGAAATTTTTTTTCTGAGGCCGGAAGAGCAACAAGGCGAAACGGACTAACGTGTCCTCAGCAAAGGTTAAAATATGATTTTGTGTGAAAAGATTAAAAAACCGGATTGTTTTAGGAAAACCTCATCTATATTTATTGGAAATATTTTGAATTTTGATATTTCTGACGCAAGAACAGAATATTTCATTTTGAAATATACTTTAGGTAGGTCTGTACACGTGTCTTCAATTTTTGTTTGTACATTTCGCATCAAGCTATTTTAGGCGGGACATGTACCATATTAAATAGTATTCAATGATTTTTTGGTCTCTACATCTGCGGAAACATCTCAACTTTTCGATAAAATAACAAAAAGTCTGAGACCAAGTTTTAAGAAAGGCCCACAGACCTCGAAATGGGGTAAGGTTGGTGCGTATCGATAACTAGCGCAACTTACGATCGCATTATACCTCCCTATACATGTACTCGTGGAAGATCTTCTTTTTGCATCTAAAAGACCTTCAGGCATAGTACAAATAACGATTGTAACCAATCCAGAAAGAATTATTTCTAAGCCTGCAGGGAAGCATAAGTTCGAAAAACCGTCACGTACAAACGTTGTGTAAGTTTCTAGGCAATCCGACATTGCCATCTATCGACAAGCCTACAGACTAAAATAATGAGGTTATGGCCTCGTTTTCATTTCTGACGTCAAGAAGGGATGTTAGGCCATGCTGCCAGACTCGTAAGAATCAGCGGTGAGTGTTTTTTTCATAAAATTTTTCGATTTCTAATCATGGGATCTTCGAAAAATCGGTGTCATTTTAGGGGTAGGCTAGCATAGAAGCTCCGCTAACAGAAATTTTAAGATGTCTGTGCGTAATTTGCCGTAAGTTTAGACAACTTTGAAATGTTTTGCTCGTAAATGAATCAAAACAACATGGCGGGGGGGTATTTACATCTCGATTTGAGTTGAGGACATTTTCGTTACGTGTTGTTTCATTTGTGCGTTACGTTTTTGAGGACATGGCTTATTTTGACACTTTTCTTTACTTTTTCAGCCGGATAATGTATTCTACCCGGGCAAGACCCCTTCCCCTAAGCAATGCTGAGTGGCAACCAAGATATTGGGCGGAGAAACTTGCTGATCTGGGTGCTACCTTCATGAAAAGGGAAATTGAAAAGGTGAAAGGTGATCAAAAGAATGTAGCAGACATGAGAGAAGAAGAGAAGGCAAATAACAGGAAGTTAACCAAAAGCAGGGTCAGGAGACACCGTAAGAAGAGACTGGAAGAGAAACTGGCTGCTCAGGCTGATGTGGCGGAAGATGAGGACTGGTCAACTGTCAATGGATCTAGTTACAGTGATGATGCTGATGATGAGACGGAGAATGGTACTGGTCTAAAGTCTACTACTCAAAAGAGAAAACGTGTCGAAAAAGCTGTTTCAAAATTGAACCAACAGGTTAAAAAACATGAGGAACAGATTAAGAATCTCAAAGCTCAGAAACGGAAATACCAAAGGAGCTGCAAGAAGATGGAGAAGAAAGGATCAAGTGACATTACTGTAAGGACAAGTAGTAGTACTGTCACATCTCCAAGCCAGGGGACTACAGTACAGATCAATAGACCGTGGTCTCCAGTGCTTCCTCCAGTTCCAGTGGTAGTGCCACTCGAAGCTATGCAAGCTGAGCAAGGCATCACTGCTCAGACACCACGCAGCAAGCCTATCAAGCTCATTCGAGACAGTAGCCTTACTTCAATGAAAGTCCCAGCTGGCATCAAGAAGAAACTGATCTATGCGAATGTGGTGGAGGATGAACTACAAACTGCAGCAAAGAAAAGTGACCAACACAAGGAGGTACTCACAGAACCCCTCACTCCAAGTCCTGATGTCTTTGTGAAATCTTACCAGACGGAAGAGGCAGTTAAGGGGTTGGTGGATAAAGTCACAGCCACTGAGGTTACTGTCCAGCAGAAAGTTCTAGATGCGAGAGATGACAAACGCAGAGTCAAGGTTGTCAGTACTCAGTACACACAGCTAACCCAGCTGAAAGAAAACCTGCCAGCTAACCGCATCATAATCAAAATGGATTTTGCAGAAAACTTCACGTGTGCATATACTGATGCTGTCCAGAGTGCATATTTGAACCAGGCTACTGTTACATTACACCCCTGTGTAGTGTACTACAAAGTGGGAGAACAGTTGAAACATACAAGCTATGTTTATGTATCTCCTTTGAATTATCACAACTCCAGTATGGTGATCACTATTCTGAAAGCACTCATGAAGAAGGACCTTCAAGCCCTGATCAGTGAAAAGGGAATCCAAATGGTCCATTATATTACAGATAGACCCTTCTCACAATATCACAATAGGTTGATGTCCGATGCTGTTGCTAATCACAAAGAATTTTTTGGCATCGAGGCAAGGTGGAAATACTTTGAGTCAGGTCACGGGAAGGGCCCCTGTGATGGCATTGTGGGCAGTGTCAAAAGGATGGCTGAGCAAGCAGGCAAACATGGAACTCCTATGGCTGATGCAGATGACTTCTTCAAATGGGCATCTGAAACTGGTGGAGCTGTAAACTACACTTGGATTGGCCAAGAGGAGTATGATTTATCCCAGAAAGAGGTGAACATGCTTCAAGCCCAGATTGCAGCTGTGAAGGGCACTGGCATGCTCCATGCAGTGAGGAGTGGATCTGATGCACCCCATGGTTTATGGAGGGCTACTTAGACTTGCAATTGCATCCCAGGGTGTGGCAGTGAATGCAAGTGGGAGGAATGTAGTCTCCTTCCTCCTAAGGCAAAAGGGAAACTCAACAAATTCACCCCATGTCTTCAGTGTGATTGGCTCTGCTTCTGTCCCAATGGTCCAGTTGTATATGAGCCTGAAGCTGCTAAAAGGTTCTTCACTCTCAATGCTACCTCTCTGGATAAATTTCTGGCAATCCAGCAGACCGATGGAAAGTGAATAACTGGTTAGGCCACGTACAAACTAAGTGTATTCACACTTCATTTCCTAAGTTATTTCAAATGTTCTGTTGCATGTTTAAATGTTAAGGTTTCATAACTTCTATGCATAATCATTACATCTGTTAAAAGTATAAGGGATGCTGGTTTAAAGAACTTAACTATGCATAATCATTACATCTGTTAAAAGTAAAAGGGATGCTGGTTTAAAGAACTTCTATGCATAATCATTACATCCGTTAAAAGTATAAGGGATGCTGGTTTAAAGTGTTTAAACCATTTTTATATTGTATATTTCTCAAAATGAGTCACAAATGACATTGTGAAGATGTTTTATCTCCAATAACATTCCATATATGTGATTTATTCAATGTTACAGTTTTGTTCGATTTTAGTTTGCAAGTATTACTCCAATCTAGTCATAACTTACTGCCTTTAATGATGTTCAAAGGTCCAATCATTTTGGAGAAGATCTGCGCAACTTACTTAACTTACTCAAACACTCCATTTTGAAGTTCAGTAGTAGTGTAAAAGTGCTGGGAAACTTGCATTATTTATTTTGTTTGTCTCATTCTGTTTTTATGAGTGGACTTTTAAGTATTCAAGGGTGCCATTGTGCCGTTATGTGATCATAAATGTGATAATTCCATATCTGTGTCATGAAAAAAACAGATATTTTGTGCTGATCAATGCTGTGCCAAAGCGATAATTTTGATGTGATTTCATTAGCACAATGTATAACTTTCCTATATATATGGTAAGAATGGACATTAGATGCTTACCTACCTAGTTTCAAAGCTTCACATTGAGATACAACTTAAGGTAGCAGACCTGAAACCTACAAACTATTTTAGTCAAAACTTCAATGCAGGTCAGTGTGAAGAGATGTTGTCCAAACTAGCTTCATGCAGTTGGAAATTGTTTCCATCATTATGAAAAGGTCAAATAACTATGAGTAGTACAATATAATTCACCATTATAGCCTTTGAAAGGTGTTGCCAAGCGAGAAGATATACCTCATTTTAATTCATTTTATACTTTTATACTTTGAAGTGCCTTCTGGGTGAAATTTAACATACCAAAGTGGCTCAGCCTTGCCAACGATTGTTGGGATAGGTGCATGTGATATCTATGTATATTTTAATTTCGTATTTGACAGGTTTCTTCAATAAACCTTTAGATTTTTAGACTGTATTCATGTGTTTTCCATTTTACCATTTTCTGCAACCTACAAACGAAAAAAATCCTAGCCTCATCGCCAACTGCAATGAAGTCCAAATTAACAAATTAAGTTAATTAGGTGTCTTTCGGCCTATTAAGATGATTTCTGAACATAAATATTAATTTTGAAAAATTACAAATTTCTACATAAAAATATCGCAACTTACGAAACGTTTATCAATGCGCTATTAACCAGTGATGCTTTCACCTATGCTCTACATCTTTTGGGCCAGTCCCAGAGCACTAATTTGTCATTTCCCTGAGATAGGTTAGACTATTTTTCAGAAAGATCTCTCACTTTTACAGCTAAAGTTATACAATACTTTCAGGACTTCATTGCAGTTTTGAAACTATACTTCACAAAACAGTGGCAAAATGATGAAAAAACAAGTGAAATATATGCAAAAGCTGTATTTATTTGAACCATCATACAGTTTACTTCATAAAAATAGCATACAATGGGGTATTAGCCTTTTCAATACATTTTTACAGGCCTGAAATCAAATAAAGGTCATATTTTGAGTGGTCCTCTGAAATTTGGATAGCCTCAACTTCAAACTGCTGTAAAAAATTTGTCTGAAGACTTTGTAGGCAGATTTTTTGGGCTTTTGCCCTTGAGATATACTAGTTTCAGAAAAAATTAGTCTCAGAAAGATCTGTGACACAAACCCTCGTGACCAACTTCCAGCCCCAATGTGGACCCATAAGGGAGAATGGCTGTATATCTAGTAATGTGGCTGACGCTACTCAATAGCCCAAGACTTTTATGGGCTTTTATGGCACCTAGTTTGTACGCACCAATAAACGTCCTTAAGCTAGCTCCCAAGCTTTTTTCCAGACACGATCATTTTATATGTCCTTACTCCATGTGGTCCCTTATAGCCATATTTAACACATCCTCTAAGACACGGAATACTGAAGACATTTCAAGCATAGTGAGAACTGCGTTTCCGTGAGGGGTTAACTTACACGCATAAGGGTCCCTAAAGTATTCCAGACTTCTTTCATAAAGATTATCTTTATTGAATACATCTAGTTATCTTCATGAGATAGTATAGACTGAATAAAGAGTAGCTGTTTTACCTCAATAAACCTATCAAGCCTTATCCACCCAAAGCTAAAATATGCATTTACGTTAGGGTACTTTGAGTATATTCTCTGGTTCCTCTATCCTACATAGTTCTGGAATACCTTCAGTAGTCTAAGACATTTACTGTTGAGTACCCAAAATTCAGAGTCATAGGTAGCTATTGGAATAACGATAGTCCAGTGAATTATACAACAGGTACAGATAGAAATTCCATTCTTCCAATTTCCCAACCCAGATAGTGTGTTAAAGACTTGCATTCTTTTGACAGTCTCTCCTCTACGCCCAAGGTGTTAACATTATGCATTCTTTTAACAATCTCTCCTCTACGTCCGAGGTGTCACCATCAGTAATAGAAAGTTTCACCCCCACTTGATAATGAGAGAGATTCTCAAGCACACAATCGTTGCCCAAACTGAAGTTTCGTATAGGTGAGAATCTATTACGTTCTGCTCTAAACTCACCGAAAATAAGGATACCATTTTTAATGCGTTTAAGTCAAAACACCAAGTATACTATATCTAGTATACCGGTATACCATCCTCATCACTCTGTCAAGTCTATTCTGGGACAGACAACATGGGGCGAGGTCGTCAGTATATCCAGTGGGTGAACTTCGTATTCTGTATATTTTACAACACAGATTGGAGTTATGCAAAGAGATGGTTAGAGAGTTTATGAATAAGTACTGTATATTTCATCAGGGACAAATGTCCGCATTGGTGAATACCACATTTAAGCTGATACCACTCAGAGACACATGTCCCCGAACACGAGGTCAACAGCGGAAATCTATGTAGTGTCGTTATTGAAGATGCCATAGTTTAAACTGGATACCGAGTTCCCACAGTCGGAAAAACAACCTACCTATTCAAACAGTGTCAAAGGCCTTGGCCATATACTAGTATTGTAGAAGATGATAAAGCATTTTTCGACGTCCTCAAGCGATGCAGCCACAGACCCCCTATAAGAAGAAAAGCCGCATAGACACAGGAATGTTTGTTTTTATAGGCGAACTGCTGATTATACTCACGGCTCAGAATATTAAGTCTCTTCGCAGAATTGTTCTTAGAACTTATATTCACTGTAAAAATATTTTACTGTGATGCACAGGCTTTTTTTAAATTTCAAATTTCACGCATGTGCAACAGGATTTTAATTCTCCATAGCATGTTTATGTCACATTTTATAAATAGTTGAGATTAATAAAAAATAATTATGTATACATATATATTACTATCACCAAAAGAATCTTTTTGTATTTACAATGTAGAGTATACATAGATTGTATACCTGCTGTTTCTAGTATGAATACCAGCTCTCAGGTTTGTAATGAATAGATTCCAAATTGTTTGTTTGTCCAATAAAATTTCTTTTGTTGTTATAATAGTCAGGTTTTTCAATCATATACATCTGAGATCATCATTTCTTGACCTTGTTATCGTTTTTGGTACATCATTTACAGTAGTAATTATCAAAGGTGTAATTTGATTGTCTGCTGTCCCTATTTTTCCGAAATTAACCACTTTTGTTTTGTCAACATTAATTTTCAGTCCTGAAATCTGGTAGAATTCTCCCAAAATCTCAATACAAAGTCTCAAATTCATCTCACTCTGTTTTATAAAAAGAGTAGTGTCGTCTGCAAATTGTGATATCCTGTGCTCCCTATCTCTAATTTTATAATCCTGAGGTTCTTTATGGGCTCTGAAAGAAACACCTAGGAGCTCTACTGCAGGACAAAGATATATGGGGATATCGGATCCCCTTTTCTTCATCCTCTATAAAGCTTGATGATATCTGATGAATGTCCATTTCAAAGAATTTTTGAGAGTGACTTTTTTGTAAACTTTTAATAAATCAATTGTTTGATCACTAAAATTATATAAATTTAGAATTTTTGAGATAAAGTCCCATGAAATCGAGTCGAAAGCTTTTTCGAAGTCTACAACTCTTAAAAGGCCCCTTGAATTTTCAAATTGTGATTCTGTTAAAATATCTAAAGTCAGTCTGGTGTTTTCGGCGATGAATCAGTTTTTGCACAAATCCAGTCTGATTTTTCCTATTAATTTGGGTAAGTGTTTTTTTATCCTCTTGGCCCAAATTGATGAATAAAATTTGTAAATAGAATGTTCAGGCTTACCGTCTACACCCCTACAGGAAAAACTGGCAGCCAACTCTCGTAAAAGCGAAAGCTATAACCTTTTAAGTATTAGGGATTCCCTTTAATGAAAGAGAGTCAACTCGACTCTACGTTTCAATTCAAGTTCCTATAGAGCAAAATAGTAATATCTAAAAGAATTCTCGCGAATCAAGTCAACAATAACAAACCATTTACTTGACATTGTTGCCTTTCGATCAGCTAAGCTGTTTACACTATGATTCCCAATTTCAATGAAACTTACGCCTTTGCAAGAGTTGAAACATGAGTGTAAAAATGCTGTGAAATAGAAGAGACGACACAGAAGAGGTGTGGTGCATTACGCGCAGAGCTCTGACTGTTATGTGTTTGTTTTAACCCTTCCAATGCTGAGGCTACTTTCGTCCAAAGCACAAAGACGCAAAGACTTTTGAAAATCATCTAAACCCTGTCACGTGGGTACTCATTGGAAAGGTCTCACTTAGAACTCTCATATGAGTACCCATTTACCAGGTTTCCCGTCATTTCTTAGGTTTTTTGCATCATTTTGTATTGGCCAAATCAGCCACCAGGGGCAAAAGGGCTAACTCATTCTTTACCTTTTTGTGTGTGTATATATTTGTAACGTTCAACTTAACAGAGTCAATACAATACGATTATGGTCCCCATTGTATGATTAGTCTGTGGAGCCAAGATCGCTATTGCAATAATGAAGTAATGTAAGCAAAGGGCTGTGGATCTACTTTTGAGTATGGCAAGCGCTTATTGACAAACTGGGTTTGGATTTGGATTTGGAATTCTGCTTTTCGTCACATTTATGCCAAATGTGGCTAATTCGTGACGTATGTATGTGGTGGAGGAAACCGGAGTACCCGGCAAAAACCACCGCCTAACCCCAAGTCACTGGCAACTTTCTCACATGCCCAGGCCGGGATTCGAACCTAGGCAGTGGTGAGAGACAGCGTGCAGTCAGTGGCGGCGCCTTAGAACACACGGCCGTCAGAGCAGGCCCCAAACTGGGGAATCTATGCAAAAGCTTCAGACAAATAAGACCCATTCTATTTCCAAAGGGTTGACTAATTTTGTCAATGGAAAACTAAACAAATGGATATAGATTGTTTAAAACAAGCATTAATAAATTGTCTATGGAGTGTACACGCTGCCTGTCGAAGTAGACCATAAATCATCAAACGAGGCATGTAGAGAATAGTATCTTTTTTAGCCAAAAGGTGGCAGCGTGTTACACTAACCATAACAGTCATCTATGGCAGGCATTGCAGCATTTTTTGAGGAAACCGACGATAGCTTGCTGAGAACGTGAATTTATACTTCAAACTTATTTATTCTTAAGAACCATTATTGTTATAGATGAAGACAATACTTAAGTGAATCTTGAAAAAAAAAGAACAGAAAAAAATGTTCACTAATATAGTCTCTTAGAAATGAGAATGACAGTCCTATTTTTGAAATGTATACACATGTAACGATGTATAATTAGAATTATAGGCGTGTTCAAGGGGTAGAATATGCTTGATATTTGAGCAAAATCCATTGGAAGAGGAAGAGGTTGTGCGATACTGAGGATAGAGAGTTTTTCTTTTACCATTGCTTGGTACTAAGATTTGCAGTTCTTGAAAAGCCTTACTTTTTATTTTATTTAGGGGCGGACCATTTGATATAAAAGAGGGGGGGGGGGTCCATTTTAGAATTTTTAGGGCCATATTTTTCTTGCCTTCCAGGCTTAGAATTTTTTTCTTGATTCCCAAGGCTAATTTCGTTACTGCCCATGTGGTGGAAGAAACTCAAACACCTGGAGAAAATCAGAGCCTAACTCCAAGTCACAGCCAACTTTCTAACATGTTCCGACCAAGAGTTGAACCCAGGCAGTGATGAGAGACAGTGAGCAGTCAGTGACAATGCTTTAGGTCACCCGGCCATCAGGGCAGGTCTACCAAGTGGTAACTTCATTGTCCATATTTATGTAAGGTTTCAAAGTTTTAGTTTGGTGTGTGCTCCGTGCTATGGGAGTGCCGGAGATCTGCTGTGGCCTAGTAGTTAAGTTGTCTGACTCCCAAGCATGAGTTAGCAGGTGTGAGACTCCGCTGGATCCCCATTAGCCGGTTGGCCTAGTATGATAACGTGATAATGTGCGGCATAGTGTAGGGCTGTATGGTGCTTCTGCAACTGAAAAACCCTCTGGAACTATCCGAGAAGCGAAGGGATTTAATCCCGGTTCCGAGTATTATCTTGTTGCAATATTACCTAGGATGTTTAAAGCTAAGTAATTTCACAATGCCGAGGCTGAGAATGAATCTATTTAATGGCTTTTACAAACTAAAAGAAGTTGAAGCAATTTGACCAACACACTGAGATTGAGGACGAATTTCTGTTCCTAATAATTTGATTTGAATTTTTTTGAAGACACCTTATTTTCTCAGTACGAAGGTAATCATTTTCTTACAAGTGAGGTCTAAATAACAATTTCCCATTCGATAAGCCAATCTCAACAAGGAGGTTAAAGACAACACTTATTTGAAATGCTTTCATAATGCTTATTCTAGGATCTTATAATCAAGCCAGTTTCTAAAGGATGCAGTACGCCAGGAGTAAAACAGAAGCACCCAAGGAAAGCCAAAGCATATGAGAGTATTCAGGTCTAAAATTCTCAACAAATCTCAGAGACATGTACCAATGAATCTGAGAGAGCAGAAGCAGGATGGGATAAACAAAAGTTATTGAATACACAACGAAAGTGCAAATTACGTGCCAGCCAGTTTGCATTTGTATGGCTAAAATTTTATTTCATTGATCAATAACATTAGTTTAAAAGGTTTATATTACAAATAATGCAAGAAAAATCTACACAACGAAAAGTGCCCACATTTATATAATAATAATAAACATAAATTTCAAACCTGTACCCATAGTACCTACAATCCAAAGAGGGTTGGTCCATTGTAAATGTCACTTTAATGTCAGGATACTTCAAAACATCTCAAAGCAAACAGACTGACATCTTCCCTTTCTTGGTTTACACAAAAGCTTATTGAAGGGAATTTGTAAGTAATTTTTGCATGAATTTGAATAATGGCCGGCCTGATCGGTCAGGTATGCAGTAGATAGTTGATATATTAGGTGTGTACATTTAGCAGTTCTATCGTAACTGTAAACACGTAGGATGTCACCTGATCTGACTGAACATTATGTACATGTACTTGATAGAGAATTTTAACGATGTTCGAAGCTTTCACTCAGTCTCGGTAGTGTCTCTCAATATTGTCAAAATATTCATCTTAACCAATCTATTGCATGTAAATTTAATCAGTTCTATTCATGTATACAAGGCAAGATGGCGGTGACTCAATCTAGGTCTATCATAACTAACTTCACAGAGATCTTTAAATGTTTTAAGGTTATGCACAGTTCACTTAGTGGCCGTGTGTATTGTGATAGTGTTTCTTTATTTTGTAAACTTTTAAAAATCTTTGTCCGTTTAGTTTCAGTTCATGTAAATAATGGCTGTTTCTGATTGGTTCTAAAACAATCACAATCCTGCATGTATTACTATAACACACCCCTCAATGAAGTCACCATATTTGAACTATATGGCGAGTGAGCAAGACCTACTTGGATATGTGTGTACCCCATAGATACACACCCAAAGGATTTCTCATCTTTTTTCAATCATAACAAACAGGGCATTTTCAATAAAGTTGCCTTGCCAATAACCAGCAGCTCGTCATGATTTAGCTTAGAATAGTAGAAAACATGATAGTGGTAGAAGATAGACATGCCATAATAATAGATATGCAATGGTGGTATTTCATAGTTACATAGTGCAGCACATTTCAGAGTTGAGATTTTTCAGATGAAACACACTGGGTCAAAACAGAGGGAAACGGATGCAAAATCATGTTGCTCTGTAGAAGACTAATCTATATTCAATAGCTCTCATTCTTTAAGTCTGACCTAGATCTCAATCCAGGTCACTGGGTGACCTATTTAGTTGGCTGATGTACATGCCAGTGAACAGAAGGATATTTTTCTTCTTCGTGAAATTGACCCATCTGAATCAAGGTCATTAGGTGACTAACAGGGTTTCTAATCTAGTAACTCTCACTTATTTAGTCTGACCTGGATCTGTATCTAGGTCACCAGGTGACCCATATAGTTCTCCAATCTGTAGCACTCATGGCAAGGATTAACTTGATCAGAAATTGAAGCAAATCCATTATTCATAATTTATGTGTCTATTCATTCCACTTCATCAAAAAGCCACTACTTTATCCCCTTTCAATATGTAGAACAGGCGGTCAACTATCAAAAATATTCCCATCAAAATTCCTTTGATTCGACATAAAACACACAGAAAAAATAATGCAGTTTAACAATTAACTAGATTGGTTTAATAGAGAATTATCAAATATGTACACCAGCATTGGGTAGAGCTCGTCTTAAGCTAATTACACCTAGGAAAATAACCACAGGTATGCAAGAAATTATATATTCAGATTGAATTTCACCTCAACCTCATTATCATCATTCATTTATTCCATCAAAAGAATCAGAGATAGTTAATCAAAGACTTCCCTCTGCCACAAGGCTTTGCAGGCCAAATGATTAATATATTCACCATTTGCATCAAGGTTAATGTGACCTTAGCAGAAGAAAATGACCATCAACAGAAAAAGATACAATAGTATGCAAATCATACAATGAAAGCTCATAGTGGTATTTCATTCTGAGGAAAGGTTATAGGGCATTCTGGCTATTTTGTTGTTCACATCTTTAACCTTAATCCCAAGATGATGACTTAAATCATTTTTAAGGCAAAAACAATTAAAGGTTTAAATACATTTTACGATAGAACAATAAATTGAAAACCAAAAAAAATATTTTTGTGTTGAAAGATTTGAAAAAAAAAATCTTTGATAATCAAGGACTTATGAATTTGGAAATTACTTGGACATGAAAGGCCCTCAAGTATCCTGTTTTATGCCAATTCATGCTTAAAGAGTTTCTTGAAAAATTGTCATCCGGATCCTTGATACTTACGTAGCCAACTACTCAATAAGTAAGAATGATTGTATATAATATTTGGAGAATTATTGTTAATTTTCTGATTGAAATTTCTCATAGAAATATTTTCCCAACTATGCCATTGTTTGAACAATATCACCAAAATCAGAAGGCTGCTTTTGGCTTGTGGTTTTACCTAGGGAGCATCTCATCACTGCCAAATACCAACTAAGCGCCAATTGAGGTTAGTTTTTAGAACGCAGGTGGTGGACAAATGTTAAAGGTCCACCACAGATGTACCAATGAGTAGCTGTTGGTAGAATTAAGATTGCCTACCACTTGTATGTGGTGAAAACATGGCATCCTAGCCATTCAAACAGAAGATATCTGTAAGAGTCAACATCTTCCATGAGTCGAGTGTTGAAAACATGTCATGCTAGTGGCGAAATAGAGAGTTTCCTGTGACAGTCAAAATCTGCCATGGTTATGTGGTGGAACATAGCAGGCTAGTGGTTAAAAGAGAGGGTTATCACCAGTTATATACCTTAATCGCTCATTGTTTAGATTAATCCGCCCCATTACAAAAGTGAGTAGATGTATAGGTGGGTTATAATGGGCTATAATCTCAAAGAGCTTAGTGGCTGTTCTATGAACTCCATGCAAGTATAACCAGGTTTCTATAACCCATCTGCAAAAGGAGTGCACAACTTCCCACATTACTCCTCAAATAGACTAGTATTTGAAATAGATCTGAAGAGATTGCTAAATCCAACAGAAGCAATAACTTCAAGTTCAATGTTTCTCAAAATATTGCTTTGTTCAGACAACAGATGCTGTATGTGTTAAACCATATGTAAATAGGTTCAGGTAACAAGTATGTTTAAGATGGATAGGTGGGATAAAATGGGTAGAAAAGTGGTAGTTCTTGGGATATAGGCAAACAGTACCACAAACATTATTGATCATAATTTTGAGAGTACCTATGCCAAGAAGTAAACCCTATCCTTTAATTAGGATTCAGGCATATGCTTGCTTTCTATGTTTTCCTGTTAACATTACAATGTGAGATATTCTCGCAAGCCTTGATAGTAAGTAAGAAGTGTAGGAACAAAATGAATTTATTTGCTATTCTCTTGAGTTTCTAATTGTCATGCATGACAAGGGATGTGATAGGTCTTTTACTAGCAAGTCTTTCCTGACAGTTTAATGAGGACGGATATGTTTTAATCTATCCAACCTCAGAAAACGAAGTTTAACTCTCTAGATATATGTGGATGAAATGCAGAGTTTTCCTTGTAAACTAATTCATAGAACAAGACTTAAGCGACGAGTTTGCAACTGTGTTTCTAATTTGAGGGATAGAAAAATTTGTTCTTATTTCCAAAGGAGGCCAAAATACAGTTAGATGGCAACAAATTACTTGATTAGGAAAAGCAAAGTGCTCTTTATTTTTGAATGAAATGAATATATTCAAAAAATTCTTGAAAATGACCATGCTATTCATGACAAAAATCTTTTTGTACCCCAGTGTCTGATTTCTAAGTTGTTGATGTTTAAATGATACCCAGACACCCTGACGGATTAAATCCTGGTCACCCAGCATCTATTCCGACCATCAGACTTGCTTAGTGGTTAAATACATTGAAATGGATTCTAAGGTAAGCTCCAATATTCAATAAGGAATAAGTAATAGTACCAGGGGATACAAAAGGTGGACAGTATTTCATTGGATAACTACTATTGCCCATATTGATATCTTGAAAGTTGTCCCACAAAGCAATAATGTAAATCTTAATTTGTCACAGTGCTCACCAAAGAGGTATAAAAACATGAATGCATGAAGTGATAAGAAATCTTTATTCTTTGGAATAGTGAATACCTCTTTAATACACCTGTTTCATTATCCATTAACATCTTCAAAGAACATGGTACAACAAATACTTTCCTATACAACAAAACGCCAACTGAGGGATATTTTTATTATCTCCTCACAGGCTGTAGCTGACATGAAATGATTCTGGTCATCGCATCTCCCATAGTAATCATATGTAGGCTTATTAGATCCCTGACCTGACAGAGGTCCACCGCATTCAAAATACAAATCAATGTCTCTAAGCCAATCAGATTGTCACACATGATGAAATGTTCTTGAGCGTTTTCTTGCTCCCCAAAAGCAGCATCACATGTAAATCTTTCGTTTTCTCGTTCTGTGATTGGGCTCCGCTGTGTTCTTCAGATCTGAACACCAGGGGGCGCACTATGTTCGTCTCCGACTCGCACGCACTGGCCGCTTCCCTCTCAGTACTTTAGGCTGGTGCTTGATGCTGCCACGCTTACGTCTACTAGTCTGAAACAAGAAGGTAACAAGATCATGTACATGCTGGCAGCCATGGGGCTGAATCTAATAATTATTCCGGTTTGGCCTGTGCTAATGCTTTTTTGTCTGAAGTAACAGGTAAAGCTGATTAGGTCAGCCCATATGACGATATCTCTTCTACATTATAACAACAAATAATTCTAATTGAGTCCTCATTTATGTCTACAAGACTGAAATAACATGTTTTTCCAATTAGGTAAGCACAAGTGTTTACTAGACTGAAATGACAGTTATTTCAGATTAGAACCACAAATATGCCTACTAGTCAAAAATAACAAATAATGCAGATTTGATCTGCAGGATTCTCTAAATATCAAATTCCTTTTTTCTGTTGCTATCAAAATAATTCATTTACTATAATATAGTATAATAACTTGTAGATTACTGATGAGTGTATCACAGAGAAATATTACTTGATATCCACAAGACTTATAAAAGAAGTTATTCGTTCTAACACTAGATGTCACCACTTCTCAGAATGGTGATGGTTTCAATATCCCCATTCCTTTAATCCATTCATAAATGTAGCAGTCAAAACCAGTCTATTCAAAATAGTTGTACATTTTAACACAAGATGTCACCACTTTCAAGTAAGGTAAGCTTTTCTATGTTCCCATTCCTTTAAGCCATTTGTAAGTGAAGCAGTTGAAAACGGGTCTAACAATCTGGCCAACTTACAAAGAATGGGGCATATCCCCTATAATCACTTAAGTCCTTACTTTACTGGAAGTCATTTTCTTGCGTAGTCTGGGCTTGCTAGGGCCCTAATTGCTTTTGACATAAGTATGGTATATCCCTCAAGTCAGACTACTTACTTTTAAGGATGCTGGTTTCTTGCAAAGTTTGAGTTTGCGCAAGTTGCGGAAGAAAAGGGTTTATCCTTTTTTATCACTCAAGTCATAAAACTTACTTTTCTGGAAGCATATTTCTTGCACAGTTAGTGTTTGCGCGGGTTGCAACAGAATAGAATTTGTCACTCAAGTCAGACTACTTACTTTTCTGGGAGCAGGTTTCCTGCGTAGTTTGAATTTGCGCAGGTTGCGGGAGAATATAGTTTATCCCCTATTATCACTCAAGACAGACAACTTATTTTTCTGGAAGCAGGGTTTTTTATGCAATTTGGGTTGGCATGGGTTCCAAGAGAACATAGTTTATTCCTATTATCACTCAAGTTAGACTACTTACTTTTCTGGAAGCAGGTTACTTGCGCATTTTGAACTTACACAGGTTGTGGGAGAATATAGTTAATCCCCTATTATCACTCAGGTCATTCTACTTACTTTTCTGGAAGCAGGTATCTTGCGCAGTTTGGGTTTGCGCGGTCCCTGCTTGCGGTTGACGAGATCCTTGACCCTGTAGATCCTGACGAGCCAGTGCTCGGTGGTGTACGCCTCCTCCATGTAATCCAGGTCAAAGTTCTTGTTCCCGATCTCCACACTACGTGTACGGTCAAAGCCGGCGGGGGTTCGGAAATCCAGCTACAGGGAAAAAAAATTGGTTCACATCACATAGCATTACAGTACTAAATGTCAGGATTTTGGCTCCAACAAGATTGATGTGCAAGATCAATGAAGTTGATGATTGAGTTAATACAGATGGCAGGGACTTAATTTTGTTTCATCATCACTTTTCTGCCATAAATGCTGAACTCAGGGCTCGACGTTAAGGCTAGCCCCGTAGCCCCGGGCTAGTTATTGAATGTCAGGGCTAGTAAATTCTACCTGTGAGTAGCCCTGAGGGACTAGATAGAATTAGAATATCAGCGCTTAAAAATTATGAAGCCCACCTTTGGCTCTGCATACCTGGATGATAATTTACCTCAATTTACCACAATACACTGTATTCTTTTCATGTTATCAACAGAGGCTATGATATCAAGAGAGGTCACTGTTTGAGAAGAGTTGTCATTAATATCAGGGCTAGCAAAAATATTTCAGGGCTAGTAAAAGTTTCGGTAACTAGCCCTGCTGGGCTTATGAAGTTTTTTCATAATGTTGAGCCCTGGAACTGTTCTAAACTAGTAAGTAAAACATTAGCAAATAAATTACCCAGCAAGTGACATCCTTGAGTGAAATAGTTTATATCATATACTGATGTCGAAAAGTACCATTCTTTTTTCAAGCAAATTGCCTGTGTCCATTTAGGAATTCAAAATAGCTGCAGTATTGGTAAAGCTTTCTACACATTCAGAATGAAATTGAAATTAATTTCTGTTCTGATATTTAAGGATACTTACATCAAACAGAAAATGTTCACTATAGAAACAGGTCTGCTATACAATATGTCTCGTGGACAGACTCAATTGAATGAGACGGTTCAATGGAACACAATGGAATACCTCAATAATATTAATAAAATTGCAGCAGTTTAATCAATGCATACTTTGCACATCCCTGGAGTCAGCGTTTTGCGCAACATTATTTGGACATCCTATCCCTATGCTAGCATCGTAACACAAGCCGACATGATAGCTTGTCATTCAACACCAGTACGCAAAAATTAAACTGTGCATCAATGACCTGCTGAGCGCAATACTGTATATGCCCAAAATTAAAATGGAATAGACCCTTTTTTTTATTTTAGCACAGTAAGGGTAACCTACCTGCAGTTCCCCGAAGCGGTAGTAGCTTAGTTTATACATGAGACAGTTGAGCAGTACGGGGGAACCAGAGGCGTCAACGCGGAACTCTCCCTGGGGCGTGAAGTAATCAGATTCCTGCAGAGGAAAAGAGAAGAACAGAAAATGTTACATTTCTACATTTGTGAAACTTTTAACCCATTCACAGAACCTGGGCAAAAGTGTTGTTTGAGTCAAAAGAACTTTTCATTAACCCATTCATGCCTGTACCAGTCAAAACTTTCTGATTATTGTGGTGGTGTCTCTTTAATATTGAAGCAATATTTAGAATATAATTGATGGAGAGTTGTTTATCAGAACTCTATCTACATTTAATCTTCGAATAATTTTTCTAATGGATGTCTCATTCAAAAATCCAGAAAACAACTGGCCAAGTAGATCTCCAGGCACGAATGGGTTAATGATAAGATGAAAATAAAGCATGAATTTACTAGTCTTGTGGAATTATGTATATGCATTATTTCATTTCCATAATCAAAATAACATAATAACTGTTCTGGGATTGAGTGAGATGCTTTTTCATAAGAATTGTCTTAAAGCATTTTCAAAGAAAGGGAATCATACAAATAAGAAATGGCATCTCACAACCATCCATAAAGAATGATAAACAATATTGACCCAACTTCTACGTAGATTCAATTGTGCCGAAAATATATCAGAACAACTTATCAATAATCCCACACCTTTAATTCTTTATTAAAATAGTGCTTATAAGGCTAAGCTCTACCTTCATATCTTTTGCCTAACATTACCCAACATTTAATCCGGTATTCTCCCAAAACGCCTAATTTTTTAAAATGGGAAATGATACCAAACTTACCCTAATATCTTTAGGATGCTCCCCCTCTGCTATCCGTACCATCCAGAGGAATTTGTTGATATCGTCACCAGAGTATCCTATCACGCCCCCAAAAATCACCAACACATAATCTACGTCCAGCGCCCGCATGATCGTGTACGCTTCACTCTCATTGGACGACATAGCCTTGCCAACCTATAAGGTGGAGGAGGAAGAGGATCAGAAATATATAATATATATACATGTATTAGCAAAACCATCTCCATAATTAAATGTTGGTGTTAAAGTGAAATATTACTGCTTTTCACTCCATTCACAGGCATGGCAGAAAGGCAGAAATATAAGGGTATCATAGCACTGGTAGGCATGGTCTTAGCCAGCAGGGCGTCTGGGTGTCTTTTTGGACACCCAAACCCCTAGAAAGCACCCCTCAGGACACCCAAATCTTTTGGTGAGGAATTTCTTAAAATGTCAATCTCAAGCATATAATGAAATTTTTTCATCTCCATATTATTCCTATGATATTGTATAAGGATATCATGCCTTATTTTGATAAATTCATACATGTTTATGGTGGAAGTATGAGTGTATTGTGGTACCCCTCAAAAATTTGGACGCCCAAAAGTTTTTCAATTGCCAATTTTAGGCACCCAGTTTCTCAATCCTGGCTAAGACCCTGCCATCTATCTACCATACCTGGTACTACACCACAGGTTGCACTGAAGTTTCTTCCAATTCAAAGTACTTCCAAGACATTTTAAGCATAACTCACCAGTGCTACATGACTATCATTCCCCATAGCATTGTCCTCTAACGTTGTCTGATTCCCCATTCCTTATCTTTACTGAAGTTTTCGCCAAATCAAAGTACTTCAAAGCCATTTTTAAAAAAGTAAAACAGTGCTGTATGACTATCATTCCTTTTTTTCAGTGAAACCTACCAGTGCTATATGACTATTATTCCATTTTTTTAAGTATAACCCACCATTTATATATGACTATTAATCCATTTTTTCAGTATAACATACCAGTGCTATATGACTATTATTCCACGTATTATTGTCCACTAGCGTTGTCCGATTCCCCATTCCCGCTATCTGATAGCCGTAGTCCCACCAGGACATGATGCGAGCCTTTTCGTGTGTGTTTTGTCGTAGCCAATAGTACGCTTCTCGGAAATCGTCTAAGATGTTTCTGGTTCTGAAATAGGAGTAAAAGCAAAATATGAAAATAAGACAACTGAAATCTTAAATGTAAACAAGAAGTTGGAATAATGTTCTAAGTTTCTCAGAGTTGGATGCTATGATGCACTTGTAGCAGCTTCTCTTCATCAAATCACATGTGAATATATAATTTGGATGGGAGGAGCAGACTTTATTCTAGCGAGATGAAAAATTGAACCTGGTTACTCAGATCAAACCAGGCACAGAGTGTTACTCGCATATAGAGACCAGTGACCTCGCAGCTATCCTAAGAGCAGCACCACAATAACAGGGTCTGACTTTTAAGGTAAAAATATTTTGATGATTCCATCCATTAATGCTTGCGGTGGGCCAAAGCAGCCTGACATTTCTGTAGTGGAACCATGATCATACTAGTAACTTACCAGTATTTAACATGGTGGGGTCGTAGCGAGTAGCTGCCCACAAAGTTTGCTGATAACCAAGCAACAGTGACTTACCCGTCATGACCGTAGGAGGCTAGGACAATACTAGGACTAGAGTAGGCATTGCTGATGACCAAGCAACAGTGACTTACCCGTCATGACCGTAGGAGGCTAGGACAATACTAGGACTAGAGTAGGCATTGCTGATGACCAAGCAACAGTGACTTACCCGTCATGACCGTAGGAGGCTAGGACAATACTAGGACTAGAGTAGGCATTGCTGATGACCAAGCAACAGTGACTTACCCGTCATGACCGTAAGAAGCTAGGACAATACTAGGACTAGAGTAGGCATTGCTGGTGACTTACCCGTCATGACCGTAGGAGGCTAGGACAATACTAGGACTAGAGTAGGCATTGCTGGTGACTTACCCGTCATGACCGTAGGAGGCTAGGACAATACTAGGACTAGAGTAGGCATTGCTGGTGACTTACCCGTCATGACCGTAGGAGGCTAGGACAATACTAGGACTAGAGTAGGCATTGCTGGTGACTTACCCGTCATGACCGTAGGAGGCTAGGACAATACTAGGACTAGAGTAGGCATTGCTGGTGACCCAGGTACAGTGAACGGCAAAGAGCATGAGCATCATCAACATGGCCACGATGATGATACTCTTGATGTTCATGCCGAGGCCCTCTTCCTGCTTGGTCTTCTCTTCACGAGGCTTCTTCGTTTTGCCAACCTGAAATAGCAAAATATATTTTTTTTAAATCAAAACATACAAATATATTTCTGAAACAGTAAAAAGAAATCACCAAAAAATTGATCATACAAAAATATAAGGAGCTTCTTGTGCCAGACATGTAAAATATTGAAAATAAAGAAGCAATGCTGATACATTGAAGTATACATCACAAAAAAGTAAAATCGTACAAAAAATTAAAACTTTGAATGCCAAACATATAGCCTAACCAGGTTGTTTTGTGAGACTATCTGATAAGCGGCCGAACAGTTGAGAATTGGAAATAGGAGACCCAGCATGTTTATTTGTGTCCTTTTTGAAAAATTCTTGCAAACGCCTTACCTGAAGGGCATTCTAATTGAAAAGAAAAGATTCACATTGTTCTGTAAGAAGGATATAAAACTAATTTTCATATGGTATTAATGGCTGCACCGTGGCAGAATAATTATTTCTGTTTAATTTTGACAATCCTTATAACACAATGTACATAATATAAAAGACCTAAGGCTATCTGCTGTCATCCACCTGTAAGCACCAACTGTCCCAACAAGTCACTCACAGAAATCAATAACGGTCATACTGTACTTCCCAACACCCTTCTACTCTTACCTAAAATCAAATATCTACCACATATCATTTCCATGACCATTTTCCATGATTTTCGTTGCTGTTTCTCAAAGTATCACCGTGACCTCACACCATAGTCTTAGTCAGCAGGGAGTCTGGGCATCATTTGGACACCCAAACCCTCAAAAACACCTATCAAGACTACTAGATTTATTTGTGAGGAAGTATTCAAAATGTCAATTACAAGCATATAATTGATTTTTCACCATACATGTACTATGTATAGGGATGTAATGCCCAATTTCACTAAGAAAATACATGTTTGTGGTTATAATCGGAGTATATTGTGGTCTGCCTAGAAAATTAGGATGCCCCGCAAAATTGACAATTGCCAAATTTGGGCGCACAGTTTTCTAAAGATCCTCAGCCTCCCAGACAGGGAACCAAGCCAATTCCTTATACACATACACACATTGTATGCACTACATTCATGCAATCAGTGTTCCAATAAGGGTTAGACCCTTCACACATTAAAAACAGGTAAAAGTTGATGAGGAACAGGTCATATTTAGGATATGCATGATTATCAATATCAATGGATTCCTCTTGGCATTAAACTGTATCATTCACATATCAACCACAACCAAGAATCGTAAAATCAATTGTAAGTGAAAGGGATATCATAATCAGATTTTTCTTTGCCATATTGTTGGATGATCAGTCAGTCAGATACGTTTTTTTCTGAAATACTAGGAAATAAAAGGCATCTAAATCCATAACCCCAAACCTCACCTTTAAGCCTTATCTAGCAAACTATTCAGGAAGTAAATTACAGGTTAAAGGTCATGATTGTCTACTTGCCACTTCTGTTTGACTGTTCATTTCCCACTCGTCCTCAGGTTCAGTCCACTTATAGAGAAAGTATATAGCTGCCAGTGAGCGGAGGGGGTAGCAAGGAAGGGGAAGAGGGGTAAAGAACCACCTTAGGTGACTTTACATAATCTTAGCAAGCAGGGCGCCTGGGTGTCATTTGGATACCCACACTCTCAAAAAGCATCCCTAAAGACACCAAGAAGGTGGTGTGGTTTAAGAACTTGACCTTTTTTATCAATTCATGCCAATGGCTGCCCAAAAAGGTCAAACTATTTAGATATCTCTCTCCCAGACGCCTCCCCCAGAAAATATTAGTTAGATCAAAACTAACAATTATCCCACAAATACAAGGGGTTGACATACATTTTGGGATCAATTTGCCAAACAGGCTGAAGGGCAGTTGTTGTCACACTTCTAATTGCTCCAAAATGTCAAGGAAAACTAAAGAATTTAGGAGAACAAGTCCCTGCAGAAGTACATCTTCCGCAAAACCAACACAACACATTTGAAATGGGATGAATTATGGCTAGTTTTGTGGTTTCTTTTTGTGCAATTAAAGGTGTTCTCAGGAAGCATTACTTTTACTAAAAATGAGCGATAATTGATCAGAAATCTGACAGTGGACAACTGCAATGTGTGTCATCAATTATGACAAAACAACCAAAACAAATGAGAGTTCAATCATTCAATTCTCTAAGCACCATTCAATATGGCCAAAAAATGACGAACACACTTAAAGTCTATAGGAGAACAATTCCCAATATGTGTACAAACACATCTATTACAGACCCAGAAGAATATGAATTGGGATATATTATCTTAACACATATCTCACCTGGACTTTGTCGTAGTATTTTTCGTTCCTCTCCTTAACGGGCTCCTCCTCCTTAGGAGGCTTCACTCCCTCGTCCTTGAGGTAGATCGCAAACGTCTTCGAGAAGGCGATCGCTGCCAGGATACACACCACGGGGGTCAGGGTCAGCATGAGACGCACCATCACACCGGCGAAGTACACCGCACTGATGGCGTATAGGATAACTGAAATAAACATCAATCATACAGTGATAAGCTTTGTGTTCACAAAGTATACTGGTTATTTTAATCATTGATTTTAATGTATGGATCAAAAAAAAGTTGAGTAGTATTTGAATTGTACATCTGTTGTATAAATATATTCTATGCATGAAAAGTGGGGGCCTTATTGATATTAACAAGGAATCTTATTTAAAAGATTATCCGAACATTGTTGAGAAGAAGACGGGACAGGTACTTACTGAAGACCCTCTCGTCGTTGATCTCTTTGATGACGAACCAGGCGCCGGCGGGGAAGGTACAGATGAGGATGTGCAGGTCGAAGAAGAACGACACCCAGGTGGTGGGCTGATGCTCCGATACCGACGCGATGATGGGAATGTGAATTTTGGCGTATCCTGTATCCCATAGCGAGTAGAATCGCCCACTCCATGGTGCAACATAGCCTGGAAGAGAGCAATAATAGGCTTACACAGGAGAAATACCTTGGTTTGAAGGAGCATTGCAATCAGAAGCCAAACAACAACAACTTCTCTACAATTTCATTCAATTTTTTTGATATTACTCATTGTGTGTCTACTTGTGACTTTTCATGGGGATTTCTTAGATGAGCTATTTCAATCATTTTAACTTTAATGCCACACAAAGACTAAATCATAAATTAGGAAACTTTACAATCAGAGAAAAACCACCATCTAAACCCAGAGTCACTAGCAACTTTGGCAACTTGGCTTGAGTTGGCTTCAAACCTTGGGACCTTTGCCAGTGGAGTCTGGAGTAGGTACACAATATCTCGCAAAAAACAACTTTAACCAATTAATAATCACAGCGGCCAAAACAGCCAGACAACTTTGATGAAATCTTGGAGGCAAACGGATAGTTAGAAAAATATTTGATGGAGAAATGTTGACCACAACATTGCCGACACCTCTACTTCAATTATCTTGTAAAATCATTCTCATTTCAAAAGTTATTGTATAAGGTATCTAAGGTCCAGACGACAATTTCTGGGTTGAAGGATCTTACCTGCATATGTGAGTCCCACGACACAGAGGAACACCAGGCCGGCAGCTCCGGTGACAGCCAAGAAAAAGAAGTGTCTGAACTCCTGCTTGGTGAGGAACCCTTGCAGGTACTTGAGGAAGGCATAGGCGTTCAGCAGTGCGAACACACCTGAAACACACAACCACAAAACATTCCTCTTCACCTGTTTCATCTAATGACATTCATAACATATTATGCATCTTGAAAGCAGAAACTCAAATATGAATAATACCTAATAAAAAGGCCTATTTTTGTTTCTTATAAAGAGCTCAAATGATCATCAATGAAGATATTTAACAACATTATTGCAATTTTTAAAGAAATATTTTTCATATGGCAAGTCTAAGAAAGAATACTAATTTTCAAATGAAGGCCCTTAACCCTTATGCTGCTGGTGGCTAATTTGGCCAATACAAAATGATGCAAAAAACCTGAAAAATGACCGAAACCCTGGCAAATGGGTACTCATATGAAAGTACTCGCCGAGAGCTTTCCAATAAATACCAACAAGACAGGTTTCTGATGGTTTTCGAAAATATTTGCGTCCTTGTGTTTTGGATGAAAGTAGCCTCAGCATTAGAAGGGTTGAAAAGTAAACATGATCAATAATGCGAAATAATCAAACTACTGTTCCAAAGTTAGCAGTGGCTGAAAACCCACAAATGTGACTTGTCCTGCTAATTAGTGGTAACAGGAGGGGTGGGGGTAAGGTTGTGGGGTCTGCTTTCCATTTTGCATGTAAAAAGTTTGTCTTACCAGCAGCGGCCATATGCTCAGATGTTCGCAGCGGCTGGAAACCCACGAACGGGATTTGCATGGATAAGAGCGTCCCCAGTACATAGAATGATGAGTATGCTGCAAAAGTAAAAGAAAAGTTGAATAAGTGTCTGGGTGGTATTTGGAAACAAAAAATCTGGAAAATCATGCATCTGAAGACCACCCAATGTTGGGTCAGTAAATTCCAGTGAATAATTGGAAATGTTCACTTTACTGAGAGATTATTTTGAGAAATAACGCAATTTTTTAATAGAATTAAATCAAAGATTTCATGGTTGAGAAACATGTGTTACCAATACTGGCATACCTGTATTAAATGTTTTTCCAAAACAGTTAAGCTTGACTTAAACACTTATGCTACTGATACCTAATTTGGCCAATACAAAATGATGCAAAAACCTGAAAAATGACTGCAACTGTGGCATATGGATACTCATCTGAGAGTACTAAGCGAGAGCTTTTCAATGAATACCAACATGACAGGGTTTAAATGGTTTTCAAAAATCTTTGTGTCCTTGTGCTTTGGGCGAAAGTAGCCTCAGCATTGGAAAA
The DNA here is from genome assembly GCA_963942565.1 of Maea johnstoni. Classification (NCBI taxonomy): domain Eukaryota; kingdom Metazoa; phylum Annelida; class Polychaeta; order Spionida; family Magelonidae; genus Maea; species Maea johnstoni. The sequence continues at coordinate 32,735,391 of OZ012689.1, forward strand.
GTATAATTATTAGTTAAAAAGTTATTATCACAATACATAGAAAATGCCCTTAAATGCCAAACTTACCGACATATATTCTTTTAGAAAACCTTCCCATGAGCAGGAGGACGAAGACATGAAGTGGGATAAGGTTGATGATAAATACATAGCCTCCCCAGGCTGAGACCTGCAAAACAGAAAATACTCTCATCTGCACTGTTGATTGGTCAATAGGTGGCAGATATGCAATGGTAATAAGACGATATGTATATCTTAAACCCCAAAATTCAATATCACACCTTGGTGAATAAATATTACAATTCTACAAAAGTACGATTGATCCAACAATAACGTGTAACTGCGTGTTCCCCTTTCTTGAGTTATATGCAAGGTAGATCAGGCGCTAGCTCCAGTATACACTATAGACCACAGGATCCATGTCGCAAAACATAAAATATCATTGTTGAACCATCGCATATTCAGCTTTTTCCTTGATGTGTTTAGCTAGCTGTTTTCTTTTTGTGAAACAACTGAATAAAGCAAAATTTACAGAAAGGATAGCTGTCCTAATTATCAAGAGAATCTTCAGTGACTATTTCTAGAGAGCTAAGGTAGAAGTTGCTGTTTAACTACAAATAAATTTCAATTAACCACTTAACTCAGGAGTAACCAAAATAGAAACACTGAGACTGATCCATTACCATCATAATTAACTTTCCATTTACAGAATGGTTGCTGTTCACTATGTTTCCAGGTCGGGAAACTGCTAGGCGCTGAAAACTGTTACCCTCACCCCACAAAAAAATCAGATAATAGCCAGTAAATATTTATCATTACTGAAGGCTTTATTTATAGATGACTCCTCTGTAATTGGCAGATGGACTACTTAGAAACTAGAAATTGAAAATATAGTACTTAAGTGATCCAGATTTATCACTTTCACAACTGAGTTAACCCATTTATGCTCACAGCAGCCAGAAGAGGCCCAGCAATTTTGATGAAATCTTGTAGGCAAAAGCATTGTAAGAAAAATATTTGATGGAGAAATGTTAATCAGGACATTTTCAACAACTTTCCCTTAAATAGTTTGTAAAATCATTCTCAACTCCAATGTTATTGTCTAAAGTATCTTAGGTCCAGACAACAATTTCTGTAGCAACTCTTTTAAGCATTAATGGGTTAAAGATGAACATTATTTTGCTAGACTTACCATATAAAAATAGGATAAAGCGGTGAGGCAGCCCCAGTAGAGAGCTCCTGTTTTTACAGCCTTGATCTGAAAGGAAAAGGATAAAATAATCAATGCGGAATCAGCAAAGCTGGAATTCCAGGGGGCGACTGGCAACTTTCTTACATGCCCCAGCTGGGATTAAAACCCAGGCAGTGGTTAGAGACAGGTAGCGGTCAATGGCACCATTATGAGACGACAGTTCTTACTGTTAAGACCTTAATGAGATCACCCTTGTTTGACCTAAGCTTAAAAGCAAGAACTGCCCAGTTAGAGCCTAAATGACTAGAATCCAGGTGTTAATTGCCAATTATACTACCTATTTGCCCAAGTTATGGCTGATATATCCGTAAATTTTGGCAAAGAGCCAAAAAATTAAGTCAAGCAGCAATCTCGAACAAATATTCAGCAGGAGTGATACTACTTTAACCCATTCATCCTGGATTTAGAAGAAAAAAAACATCCAAAGAAAAAAATTCAGGTAATACAGGACCAACATGTTTTTTTTCATGCTAAACTTGTCATAATAGGCTTACTGAACCCAGTCTGTCTAAAAAATACTTCAACTTGCCCCACAAAAAATAAATCCTAGGTGAAGTATTTTATGAAATTGAGATATAAAAATAAGTTGCAATATACGATATTCTGAAAAATTCCAGGTACCTACCCACAAATAGTAAGTAAATATGAGAGCGAAAATAGAGATACCCTCTATTCATCGTATCTCAGAAAAAGTGGCAATATATGACATTCCTGAGTACCTACTCACAAAGAGTAAACTGAATATGAGAGCAAATACCCTCTTCCCAATACTTAGTATCTCAGAAAAAATGGCAATATACAAAATAAAAATTAAAAAAACAGGTACGTACCCACAAATAGTAAGTAAACATGAGAGCGAAGATAGCGATGCCCTCATTGTCGTAACTACCTGCCACGGACCTGCTGATGTAGCCTGGCACTGCAAAAGAGAGAACAATAATCTTATAAACACTGTACAAATAGACTGGTCTCCAACTATAAATTTAGAGCGACATCGATTGGAAATAAGGAACGTTGCCAAATGATGCAAATACGGCAAAAGATAAAACGCACTGTGGATTCAAAATAAAAGGTGTGCCGTGTTTCAAAATATGAACCCGATTCCCATTCCCTTAATGTTAACAGCTCAAAACCAATTACACATACTGCCATGGTCTTAGCCAGCAGGGCATCTAGGACAGGGCAACATTTGGACACCCAAACCCTCAAAAATCACCCCTCAGGACATACAGTATTTTTTTTAATTTCTTGAAATTTCAATTTCAAGCATTTAATTGATTTTTTTCACTGCAATATTATTCCAATGACAGTGTATAAGTACATTATGCCTTAATCCAATGTATGTGGTTGTAAACTGAGCATATTGTGGTCTCCCTTAAAAAGTATGATGCCCCAAAATTGGGCACCAAGTTTCTAAATTATGGCGAAGACCTTTCGAATTGCTAATCCATAGCATAGGAAACATTTAAGTCTTCAGAAGCTCAGGCCTAAAAAAATTAATTGAATGTTTCCTGTAACGGTCCGGGAAAAAATAGGGTAGGTAGGTAGGTAAAAAAAAAAGTTCTTTACTTTTTTGGTCAAAAATGTGTGTTTTATGCATGTTTTACTTTGATTGGGAGTTGGGAGGCCGGAAAAAACTTTAGGGTGGGGATTTTTTTGAATAAAAACTTGTTAGGGTAGGGTTACAGGAAACAAACAACTTTTTTTTAGGCCTCAGCAGGATCACAAGAGCTTCCAATGTGTAGCCTGAGGGCCAATGACCTGGTAATTTCAAGCTAAGGCCTTGACTTGAGTGCACCAGGAAGAAGGGTTGTGCAGCTTAAAAGTGAAACTGAAATACCTACCAATGGCTATAAAGCAGGCTGCGAACAGACCAGCTCCAGAATTCCATAGTTCCTTAGTAAGAAAATAGGTGGAGATGGCGGTGAGTCCACTGAAATAAAAGGTTAGCTATAAGTTAATGAAGAACATGGCATCACCATAATAACCCATTCATGCAAGGAAGTTTCCTATATAAAAGTGCAGACCTACACAGATTTTGTGTACAACTTTGTAATTAAACTTTGAATAACTAACAAAGCATTCTAGTGGGAGATGCCGGTTGTGTCCTGATGAATACTGTAGAACACAAAATGTTACCGTCTGTTTATATATAGCGTACATAGCGTGTGGTTCCGTTTCGCTATACACTGTATATAAAAACGCTGTACTTTTTTACTTACTGTACTGGCGCTGTCAGCGGCGGCTACCGTCGCTAACATAAAGATATGCTATGATGCGAAAATTCCCCAATTCGCTATAGTTGGGACACGCGTCATAAATGTGTTCTACAGTATTTTTCCCAAAAGTGTTTTTTCATAATTTTCATGATTTACTTCTAAAATTAATTGCAAAACGTATGGCACCTAACTCTTTAGGAGTTTAAACCTGTTTTGAACACCCAGTTTTTAAAATCCTGGCACTGTTTGCGATCTTCATACTTAATGAGTTCCTCTTGAAGTTTGTCATCCGGACAGAAGATACTTTCAGCATTAATTAATTGACAAAATATTTGAAAGAAAGTAGTTGATTTGGTTCTGATAGGCCGTGATTTTCCATAATATGCTCCATCAGGAAAAAACAACAAGAAACATTTTGGTTGTTTTGTTTATTGTCTGCTACAATATGAATAAGCTTATGCAAGTATTTTAACCAAAAGGCAACATTTTTGTGGCAGTTTGATGAAAGTTCAGGGCTCGACATTGGTGCTTGCCCCATTGCCCCGGGCAAGTAGAATTTGTGAATCATAGCTGTGGGGCAAGTAAAAACTGCATCTTGCTTGCCCCACTGGGAAAGTACACTTTGTATATTTCCGGTTTACTTTTGAGAATGTGTGCAGGTTTCGTGATCTGGCATCCAAGCTTGTCCTAGAAAATATGCTTTCACATGCCAGTACCATGTTCTACTTGGTTTTAAATGAAATATTATAAAACATACAATTTTTCAAGGGCAAGTGAAAGTTGGAGTAGGGCAAGTGAAAATTGAATCTCACTTGACCTGCGGGGCAAGTCGGTGCAAAAGTTAACGTCGTGCCCTGAAGTTCGTTGCTGATTTTTTAAAAATTAATGCTGATCTGTATCAATTTATTTCACCACTTGTCGTTGCACTGAAGGCCATGTAGTATGTTCAGAATAGAGTTACCTTAACGATCAGGCAGCTGTTTTCATAACAGTGGAGACACTTGAGAGTAGGTTTTAGATTATAATCTGCAATCCAATATCCTGACAAAGTATTTTGAGCTGCAGCTTCCATTGCACAATGATATTGTTTTTATCATTTCATTACCGGGTCATCATATTTCATATTAGGTCTGGCGAGGCAGGGTTTCAATCAAACACAACACGTCAACTGATACAATTTCAGCAAAACTGGCAAATTATAAAATAAGGGTGAAGTTTATATGTGATATATAAATGTGTAGACAACTTAGAAAATCAGCTTGCCCTTTCAGGCCCCGAAAGCCCTTTTTTCAAAAATTCACTTGCCGGGGCAAGCAGATATTGTCAGTGCCTGGACTTAGAACAACGCTGGAAGATGGCATTTTCTTTGAATAAATTACCATCTTGTAGCTTTGTGATCTGAAAGAGTGGAAGTTGCTGAGTTATCTGAAAGGCCTATAACGAGGTCTGACAAGGTGATAATGCGTTTACCACTGTTTTTCCTACGGCTCCTCGCTCTGGCAACAAACACAGCACTTGTTTATTTCAACAAAAGCACCGCTGCAAGCATAATTTACGATGACCCTTCAAAAACTGAGCTCCTCCAACATTAACCCCTTCCCTCCCTGTAGCAGCCAGAACAGCTAGGGCCCGCCATGTGCACTTCCGTCACACCTCCCTGGGAGGCACATGTTGAAAAAAATTGAAGTACTAGGAATGTTTATCAGAACCAAGCCCACACATTTCTCCTTCAAAATTTAAATTTAAGTTAACTTCAAGTTATCTTTAATAATCTCATAGGTCCAGGGAATACTCATAAACGAATACTCTGAGCATAAATAGATTAAAGCATTCATTCTAGGAAATCCCCTGAAATATTGCTTTCTGAAATTATTATATTTTTGAAAATAACTTTCAAATGAAGTTGAAATACACATTTAATACATTGAAGGGGAGTTGTGGGTTGGGTTATGATCAACATTTCTTATTCAAACTCTTTCAGAAAAATGCCCAGGTACATGGTACCTAAGAAAGAAAACATCAATATAGTCTTGGCGTTTTTCTACCCTACAGGCGTAAACAGATTAACCCTTCCAATGCTAAGGCTACTTTTGCTGAAAGTCCAAGGACACAAACATTTTTGAAAACCATCTAAACCCTGTCATGTTGGTATTCATTAGAAAGCTCTTGCTGAGTACTCTCAGATGAGTACCCACATGCCAGGGTTTTAGTCATTTTTCATGTTTTTGGATCATTTTGTATTGGCCGAGTTAGCCACCAGCAGCATAAGGGTTAAGGTCTTTATAGTAGTGGAACAAGGATTTAAGTGATAGCGAAGACTTACCTAAAGATTGGGGCTAGAAAGACACAGATGTCACGGATGTGTACTGGGATGTTGAGGGCATCCAGGACCCAGTGGATGGATCCGGATGTCACCATCAGACCTGGATACACCTGAAATAAACAAACACATTCATCCCATAACTGACAGCCAGTTAAAGTCAGGGTCCAGCTAACCAGTAGCCCTATAGCATGAGGCTACAGAAAATTGTGTGGGGCGATATTTTCCTTTGTAGCCCTGCTGACCATAAGAAAAGTGGAATTTGGAACATGGAATTTATATTTAGTCATAGCTTCCTAAAAGGATATAAAATTTCTCTTGGCAATTGACTTTACATTAACATAGTGCAAGTGTTTTTCCTCTTCTTGGAAAAAGAACATGCACCATTTAACTGTAACCGGTTAACCAGAAAAAATCTACTGAAATATTATCATCACTAATTTTGCAAGGCAGCGAATATGGCAAGTTTTCTTAGTTTTTTAGGCCAGGAATCAGGAACAGATAAAACATGATTAAGATTTAGTGTTAGAGAATTCAGATTTTTTTTATTGCAGAAAAATAATTTAAGATAAAGAAAATGATTGGGAAACTGAAAACAATTTTCATGTTCTGTTCCTTTCCAGATGTTATGACTTGTGAGTTTCCCAGTTCTCACCAGTGCCTGCATTTTATTACGACAATGGGCAGGTGAGAAAGTTGTCAGTGACTTGCGGTAAGGCAATTGGTTTCCCTGGGTACTCCAGTTTCAACCACCACAAAATATTTAAGTCCTAAAAAAAAAGTTGTTTTGTTTCCTGTAACCCTACCCTAACAAGTTTTAATTCAAAAAGATCCCTACCTTAAAGTCTTTTCAGCCCTCCCAGCTCCCAATCAACGTAAAACATGCATAAAACACACCAAAAAAATAGTGCAAAAAAAATCTTTTACCAACCTAGCTACCCTATTTTTTTTCAGACAGTTACAGGAAACAAACAATATTTTTTTCTTGGCCTAATACCGACATCCTGGAAACCAGACATGCTTATTATATTATTTTTAATACTGTGCAATTGTCTCCATTTGACAACTCCTCCATGAGAGTATATGATGCTCTCTGTGTATGCTGTAAAAGTGGGAGGAGGAAATCCAATACCTAGGATGTATACTGTTTCTAGCATGATTGCCCGGGCACTCCTGTTGCAAGTGGGAATCTTGTGTGCATGGCGTGCCTCTAGTTAGGTCACGCTTTATGCTGCACACTGACTGCTGACACCCTGTTTGCTCTCCGCTCTCTTAGACTTATAAACCCCTTTTTCACTGCCAGCCTTGACAGCTGGGGGTCAATATTCCACATACCACGTAAAGTCTGTGTCGTCAGTTTACTTTAAGGCAAGAGGAAATTGTTGCCATGCAACTAGAAATCATTGCTTACTTGGCCATTTTTTTTGTTATCTATAATTGCTTATTAATAAATCTAATAATGAATAATAAGTAAATGCTTTTTGGGACCTTATTCAGAGGCTGGTTGGCCTCTAAACAATTCAATATATGTTTACAGTTGACCCCTGCTAGAATATAATGGACCTGTACATTGCAATGTCCATACTTAAGAAGTCTGTTCCCTCTCACAATGCTAAAAGCCTTTTAGTACCTTGTCATGTTCTGAGATAAAGAGTTAACCCATGCATGCCCAGGAAACCAAAACATTTTACTTATTAGACGATGCCTTTCTGACAAAAGCATCTTTTGGAAATATTAATGAGGAGCTAGGGGCAAAAAAAAGTTTGTTTCCTATAACTTGAACCTAGCAAGTTTTTACTCAAAATGATTGTGACTTCATTTTTTTTCAGCCATTCAAAAATCAAAATCAACATAGATACTGTATTACAACTGTATACCTAAGGGCTAACCTATCCTATTTTTCTTTGGACCTTTACAGGAAACAACATTTTTTTAAGCCTAACCAACAATTCTCTCTAAAATATTTTTCGAGATATGCTAGCGTTACATGGGAAGTTACAAGCATGATGGATACTCTTAGACACTCTGCTCTAAGACAGAAAATAGGATGCTGAGGAATTTGTGAAAAAAATGAGTAAGAAACACAAGATTTTGAAAATAAAATCTTTTTGATTGAGGCAGACCATACATTTTACCTAAAAATGATTTTCGAAATGATGCTCAATCATCAGATAGATATTCAAAGACATGATTTTTCACAGAGAAAAGTCTAGGCATGATAAGGTTAACTAATTAACACATTTACTGCCCCAGTGACCCAACACAAATGCAAATTTGTAAAACACCTTCCTGAACTGGGACAAGAATTGCGTCTCATTTGTCAAGGGAACTCCAGCGTGAATCAGCGAATAAATATAACAGTCCTACTTACCGTGCCTCCCACAATTCTGCCAAGGGGATACCATGCTCGCTCATCAAACCAGTTTAGGAAATTATAGAAGCCGTTGGCCACCATGTAATGTGTCGCCCGATAATTGAACCTGTAAAATCAATGAGACGATGTTATTAGCCTTGTCACTCACGCCGTATCACGGCGCCGTACGTCTTAATTAGGTCGGCAGAAAATCAAAGGTAAGTAGATGATCGGGGGATGGCTGAGAATGCAATCTGTCATGCCGGATGTCTTTAACCCATTCACATCTGGAGTGCTCATTCACAGAGCCTGACACATACAGAAATATATCTATAAATATCTATGCAAATTTTCAGGAAATATTTGACTTAAGGTTGCTTTTGTAGATATTGAGGTTAAGAAATAACAATCCCTTTTCAACTGTTTTTCTCTTTAAATGCAAAAATAGTTAACCCATCTGCATATATGGAGTGAATATCTGGTTCCTCGAATTTGGTTGTATATTTTGAAAAATATCTGACAGCTCTAGATGAATTCTTATTGAGAACATCAATCCCTCTTAAAGAATGTTTCAAATATGCAAATGAGTTAACCTATATGCATCTGGGGTGTGTGCCTGGTTTGTAGTACATGTAATATCATGTTTACAATTAACAGGGCTCGAAATTATGATTTTATCCAGGGAGCCCAATCTCATCTTCAAAAGCTACCTTAAGGTGTTGTATATAGAAACCAGTACATCTTTGGGCTCCCTGCAGAAATTTGAGGGAGCCGCAGGAGAATTCAAGGGAGCTGTGGGCTCCGGGCATCCCCTAATTTCGAGTCCTGATTAGGTCAATATTTGAAAAATATTTGAAGAGACATTGTCAAATCAAACAAGTACAACATTGAATATTTCGCTAAATATGGTGTTGTTCTCAAGATAGTTCCATTTTTATAAGTGTCAGACCATGAATGTTCTTGGTGCAGAGAGGGTTAACCTTTCTGATCTTCTTCAACCGGAGTGGTGACATCCACCCTACTAGAAGAGACAAGAAATCATTTCATGGAGCTCCGATGTCTTGAAGGATACCTTCACGATAGAAGCAATCAGTTTCTTAAAGATTTTGATAGCATTCTGCAACAGAAAGGATGTCTGATCGCTAATTTGTAGGTGCCATATTTCCAATGGAATGCAAAAAAATAATCAGATAAAAGTCATAAACATGTATCTAATTACAAAAAAAAACTTGCTGTCACATTACTACATCATGACAGCTTAGGGTCATTGAAAAGTCACATGGTAAAACACAAACATGTCATTGGCCAAACAATAAAAAACAATGAAATTTATTTTTAAATTCTTGCACCCTTCCAACCTAAATTTTCAAAGGGGTGTTATACAAATAAAGCATGTTTTTACAAGTATGTTGTTATTTGGACATGCAACATTGACAAAACACAGCAGGACATTTCAGTATCGAACCCTGCACTTGTAGGTATTGAGCGATCCATGCCCAGGCTACCCTTGGAAGTAATGAGTCAGAGTGTCATTTGGACACCAAAGTATACCCTAAAAAATCACATATCACGTTGGCCAGATTTTTTTTGAGGAATTTTTGAAAAGTTCAATTTCAAGCAAATGATCAAATATCGTCACCTTAATGTAATCCCAAGGCATTGCATAAGGGAATTATACCCTTCCTCAACAGATAAACACATCTATATGGTTGATATGATAACAAATATTGTGATAATTCCCATGAAAAATAGGACACCCGAAAAAAAAAAATCCAACTGCCGATTTTTGTCACCTAGCGTATATCCCCTCTCTAAGTCCCTATTTCCAATACAAATAAATAATACTATAGTAGCAACAAGCATTAGGTCCTAATAAAGGGCAAAGACTGGCCCCAAGGGCAGCATATAGGAAGTCTGTTGGCAAGTGCCTGTCGTCCCAATAGCATAGCATGAGATCTGATGAATGGTATCCTTCAGGGCCAGCCTTTTGAATATATGAACTACAGTAGAACAAAAGCTTTTTGAATCAATGAGCTGTGGTAGCTTTTCTACGTAATCATATGGTGTCTAACGTGAGGGCCAAGGCCTCACTTTCGGAAGACCTAGTCGGTCCTAGGTAGTGTGATCATTGCAACCTAGATGTAATTGACTGCAACACTAAAATGAATGGAGCCTCACAAAAAATCACTCACTCCCTTTCTTAGGTCTGGATTACGCTCTGCAAACAGCATAGGTAAAACATACTAAGCCTGAATACTCATCATTAGAACCTTTGTTGAACCTAGGCCCACGTCTAAAGATGGGCCTATGCATTATAGACCAGTTGCTTGCTCCTACTGATGAATAAGGAAAATAATCACCCACACTTCCCATTATAAATACATACAGCTCTTGCCAATCTGAGCCTTCAGCTACAAATTGGTTGGGAATAGAATTAAGCTTGCGATGTGCAGATCCCCTCCCCCCTTCTCCCACTGACCTTTGACCCCCATGTGTGATATATGCCTCTTGAAACTGGCACTTATGGCAATTGGCTCAGAGGTCATCATTGAATGGGAGTGTTGATTGACGGACAAAGTGAATGTGGTTATACAATTAACCTCCCAAAGCAGAGAGGTAGGGAGAAAGGAGAAGGGGCACCACAATTAACCTTACAAGAAGAAGAGGTAGGAGAAGGCAGAAGGGGCACCACATGCACACAAAAAGACCAGCAATGAATGATTGAAGCACCAAACAGAAAGCTAACCCTTTGCATCTTAAAGGGGCATTCCGCAGTAATTCGTCTATGTTACACAGGACAATATGAGATTTCAACACAAAATAACTTTATAACCAAAATACTTATATTCATACAAATTCATGCAATGCAAAAACCATATTCAGCAAATTCAGACTTTTCAACTCCTGCTAGAATTAATTTATAATTGTAGGAGGTATGAACAAAAAACACTGCTATGTTACACATGACACAGTGCGACATGATTTTCTTATAGTGTTCTTAAACTTGAAATTTCTTCGCGCTTATAAACATCACATTTATTAAACTTAGTTTAACAGATTCTTTAAAAACTTGGCTTTCTCATGATACAGTTTGCTTTTTGTTTTACATGTGGACTTCAGGAGAAAAATTGAGTTTTACTGAAAAGTCACATGTTACATAGGACAATGTTACATGGGACAATTTGTCCATTGATGCTCTACCATTGCTTTAGGAGTTATATCTAGCTCTAGACAACATAAAGCACACTCATGTATTCTTCAAAGATTATCGCTTCTCTGTACTATCTTTTTTGCTGAAAAAATATTCAATTTATTAAATGCAAAAGTTGACTTACTAGCTGATCCTATACCACTAATCGTGTTTCTAACTGCATATTTCAACTAGCTAAAACATTAAAGTCATTAAAGCTGCTTGACATATTGCCCAAACCAATTGGTTTAGTCATGACATAGTTTTTTTCTTTTTTTACTTGTTGATATAAGTAAAAATTTAAGTTTTCTAAAAAAACATAAGTGTTACATGGGACATTGTCACATGGACTTACCGACCAATCTTACTCCCTCATAGTTTCTGGGTTCATTAAAACAAATTTTAAAGTTCAAAAAAAGTCATAAATTCCATTAAAACTACATGTTAACTGGACTGCCTCAAATATCAAAACAATATAGAAAACATAACTTCATAGTTAAATTCTATCTACAATTTTTAAGGGCTATATATGCAGCTTTTGCGAAAACAGTGACCGATTTCAAATTTCTCTTGAAATCTTTAGAAGGGGCATTTCACAGTAATTGGTCCGCAGACCTCAAATTTTCATAATGGATTTATGATATTCTTTCAACTTAGTTAAAAAAGAAAACATTCTACGGTTCATGAATCTATGATTATTTTTTTTTCTGACTTAAGTATAATTGGAGATATCGCAATTTTAATCCAAAGTTCTGTGTTCCACAGGGTGCGAACGGGACATTTGAAAAATTGAGATATTTCAACTATATTTCTATATTTTTACTAATTACTTTAACAGACATGATAATTTATGGCTATGTAATCAAGTGATTATGGAAAAATAGCAGAAATATTTCAAAAGCATGCTTAAATGGCCTGTCCTAGATGCAGATGTCCCGTTCGCACCCTTTCAACTTCCAAAAGTTTTGATATTTTCAAAACTAGGCATGTCATTAAAAAATCAATAAGGAATCTCCTCCTATCCACTATATACTACATTATGAGTTATCAGAAATGTGTATTAACTCCATGCGTAGCAGTAAATTACAACTTTTAAAAAGGGTGCGAACGGGACAGTATGGTTGCGAACGGGACACTTAGGGTGATATTTCCATACTAGAACTCGCTCTCTTTATATAGAAGATCACTGTGCATTTGAATAAAGTTATCTGAGTATATAAGCTGGAAATGGAATCAATATTTCTGCAAATATCATTAGTTTTACTAGACTTAGGGTCTCATACCTATTTGCTAGCCTGGGAGGTACTGAACTCCTGCATCGAAAGGTTAATTTGGTATTCACCATTTCACCTCTGTGTATGGATACAATGGATACTTAGAGTGATATTAGCTGCTATTGATAAAGAGTAGCTTTTTAATCATGGTTTATATGCTTGTATAAGTTGTATTAGCTTCTTATTTGATTAAAAGGGGTGATTGTATGTACCTAAATGAAGTAATAGCATCTGGATTTTATATACTAGAAAGTCACATCGAAATTGGATGAATCTTCATAAAATACTAATGTGCTGAGAAACAACCCCTTATGTATGATGAATTCTGGTAATCTGATGATAGCCTTTACATGTGTAGAATAGTTAATTCATGTTTTTTTGAAAATATATGGTAGCCTTCACTTTTGAGTGCATTATCAAGGATGCTTCGAGTTGAAATTCTGCTCCGTACTTTCAGCAGGTACCTTCCATAATAGAAAATTAAAATTCTCCCTTGTAGCAGCATAAATTCATGCTTAAAAGGGGTTTTTTGCTGCTAAGCTTGGTGTAATATCCTAATATGATGGTTTTGGGCATTATCCTAATGATTTCTTGATAAAAAGACTTGTTTTTCTACATGGGACAAAAGTGTCCCGTTCGCATCCGTCCCGATCGCAACCGACTTCACATGATAAATATCAAAATTTCTCTTTCATAAAGCACATTTCTGGAAAACGAAGGTAATCATGGTGTGCACAAGTATTTTGTTGATCTAGTCATGCTACTTATACAGATGTAGAGCTGGTAACAAAGCAGAAAATTTGAAAACGTAGCGAACTATTCAAAATGTCACGTCATAAGATTTGAAATTTCTTCCTTCTATCAGCATAAATATATGCTTAAAAGATTTTTTTCTGGTGCTAAGCTAGGTATAATATCCAAATCTGATGGTTTTAGGTATTTCCTTAATGATTTCTTTATAAAAAGACTTGTTTTTCTTCATAGGACAGAAGTGTCCCGTTCGCACCCGTCCCGTTCGCAACCGACTTCACATGATAAATATCAAAAATTTTCTTTCATAAAGCATGTTTCTGGAAAACAAAGGTAATCATGGTGTGCAGAAGTATTTTGGTGATCTAGTCATGCTACTTATACAGATGTAGAGTTGGTAACGAAGCAGAATTTTTGAAAGTAGCGAATTATTCAAAATGGCATGTCATAAAATTTGAAATTTCTTCCTTCTGTCAGCATGAATACATGCTTAAAAGGCTATTTCTGCTGCTTAGGTTGGTATAATATCCAAATATGATGTTTTTAGGTATTTTCCTAATTATTTCTTGGTAAAAAGATTAGTTTTTCTTCATGCGACAAAAGTGTCCCGTTCGCACCCGTCCCGTTCGCAACCGACTTCACATGATTAACATCAAAATTTCTCTTTCATAAAGAATTTTTCTAGAAAACAAAGATAATCATGGGGTGCACAAGTATTTTGGTGATCTAGTCATGCTACTTATACAGGTGTAGTGTTTGTAACAGAGCAGAGATTCTGAAGTTAGCAAATTATTTTAAATCTCATGTCGCAGAGGTGTCCCGTTCGCACCCTGTCTTTTTTTAAACATAACTCTTTATTTTGAGAATGGATTTTTTAAATTTAAGTAGGTATAGAAAGCCATAGGTGGAATGGTTCATATGGACTGAAAATGAATGATTTCAAATCAGTTGTTAACAAATTATCCATTGTTTTCTTCTGCAAATTGTCCCGTTCGCACCCTGCGGCTTACCGTGAAATGCCCCAGAAGTAGAATTTCTGACTCAATTTTAACAGAGATTGGCTGCCTTAATGTCTTGTACTCAATGTTTTTATTTATGCACAGTTAGAGAGTTTTTGAACACATGGATGCCACGGTTGGAAATTGTAGGTGCCACAAGTTTCTCCATGATCTGGGTAGAGATAATGTCTGTGTCAGGCATAGTAGGAAACACAAAAGCCTTTTTCTCAGCATCCCTGGCACATAGAAATTTCACTTCAAACTAATCGGCTTGCGCACCTATAAGCTGGCCCACGTATGACAGATTGCGTTTATTCTGAGTGGGATAAGTCACCAGCCCAAAGTCTCCGACTTTTGGAGAAGTGGTAGGCACTACCTCAGCAAACTCTATTATTGGCATCAAGGTAGCAATGGAAAGAGCTTCGTCTGGATTGATGAAAGTGGAGTTTTTTCCATGTCCCAATTGATATTTGTTCACAGGCTTAATGAAGTGAATCTGTTGGGTTCCAGGAAGGGATTTTGCTAAATCCCAGCGAGCTTGCAGATGAGATGATTTGTAAGAGGCATGACCAAACTGTGTACTGAACTGAGGGATTGGGTAGGAAATTTCCTTATATATATCCTAAAGAAAGCATATCTGTAAAAGGGATGGGTGGTGCTAATCCAAATCACAACCTATAAAAGGGATGGGTGGTGCTAATCCAAATCATAACCTCACAATATATTTCTACTTACCTAGAGGCTAAGGTAATTAGATGAAGCCATGTATCAATCCAACATGCTCACTTACAATAGTCGAATAGACACTGACGCTAATGCAATTAGTGGCCTAGTAAATTGCTATTTAAGGTCAGAAAGGTGCAAATTACTAGGTGCAGTCTAACAAACAGACAACTATTTATTCACAGGTCACATTCTAAGACAAAAATCTATGTCATCAAGCTAATTGCCTATACTCGTGAGCATGTGTCCCGTGTAACATAACAATGTCCTGTGTAACTCAAAATATCACGGTGGTTTTCTAACTAAATACTCATTAGTAATTCATTCTCAAAAGGCTACAAATGTAATGGCTAGGGTAAAGAATGTAAATCCTGAAAAATAGAAATGTGGCTATTCTGGTAGTGAAACTAACAAAACTTTTTGATGTCAAATATGTTGCATGGGACACCGAGTGTCACAAAATGCATATAAATCGCTTCTTTGAATGATCAGTTCAAAAATATCTGCCATGTTGGTGGATGTTCACATGTTTTAACTATCACTTGAAGTTGAAAGAGAAAACCTATTCTTAGTAAGTAAAATTTAGCTTTTAATAAGTGTCCTGTGTAACATGGAAATCCTGAGTTGCATTACTTCAACAGCCATTTTTTTCCATATGTAGCAAACATAATCAAAAAATAAAAGTAGATCCATAAAATTTGAAATCTTATCTTTCTAACCAATCTGAAAGAAATGAAAGGATATCATCTTTATTTTTCCCCAATCATGTCGCAAATACCACGGAATGCCCCTAAATGCAAACAGGGCCTAAGCCAAGACCATTTCCTGGAGATGTCTTTTGGATAGGTATTTTCTGAAAAACTACTTTTCTGACAGGCAAATATTTCTATGAACAATTTTCAATTGACTTTTTAGGGTTAATAACGAAACACTTTCCCGAGCAAACCATCTTTGAAGAGATGGTTGAAGTGTATATTGCCCTTCTTGGCACAAAAGGCTATTAGATGTAGAATAGATGGTATAAGGATTTGAAGTAGCTGAGTAGCCTTTGGATGGCCAGAAATTTTAGAATTGCTCTGCCAGACAGGCATATCAAAATTGTGGCTGAAACCCTGAATGCAAACATGGTTTCGTAAGATTAGAGTAATCAAATGCGAGTAATATTTTCAAATAAAATATTTGAAGTGTGATTGTTAAACTAGACTAGAATAACAACTTTCATTCCAATATTAATCAATACACAGAGTTGGTTAGAAAAATAACACATGCGAAACAATATGTGTCCATGGAGATGTAAATTTGCTGTTTTTAAACGCTTAAAAACTGACTTTTGGTGATTCTTCTCAGGGGTCCAGCTCTAACCTTCTTATCTACCTTCTATTTTCGCTAATTACAAAACAAAAGTTTGTAATTGTTCAATTTCTTAATGGAGGTATCAAGATTTGATCAAAATTTCCTTCAACCAGCTCTGCTAGAGATTTGATAGTGTTGCTAGATTCCACCAACCTGGTCGGGTAACTAGACTAAATATGTTAACCCATTAATGCTCACTGCAGCCAAAACCAGCCTCACAATTTTGATGATATTCAGCAGCGAAAAGCAATGCCAGGAAACTAATTAATGGGGAAATGTAAATCAGAAATTCAGGACATTGCCTAAAACACAGAGCTTCAAATATCTTATAAAGTCATTCTCGATTTCAAAGTAATAGTCAAAGGTCTCATCGATCCAATTTTCAGAGGAATTCCTCAATATTAATGGGTTAATAACCCTCCATGCGACTTCTTCTACTTTTCTAGTCTAGGCTAGAGCAGTTGTCAAACCCCAGTCTTATTCTGACTGAGAACTCTAGTAGTCAGGATTAAGCTTAGTGGGTTGCAAGTACAGGTGAACTTGGATATGACGGACCACTGTACGACAGATTTTTGCATATGACGGACGATATGCTTGGTCCCAGTCTGATGCATATCATGTATTCGTCATATGTATATGACGGATTTTGCATATGACGGACCAATTTTCCTGGTCCCATTGAGTCCGTCATATCCAAGTTCACCTGTAGCAATAAGAGTTCACATCTATTGTGTACTGGCTACTGGGCATTGAACAATTTGAGCAGAAGGGATTCTAAGGTGTATTGTAATGAACTAGTCAGGATTAAGCAAAGTTACAAGTAGCAATAGTAGGTTCACATCTATTGTGCATCGAGCGATTTGAGCGCAAGGGATTTTAAGGTGTAATGAACAGTGTGAATGTTGACACATAGTGGGACTTGGTGCTACAAATAAACCAGCTAGCAAACTAAGTGTAATTGTAACCTATTTAGGCTGTCATACATATTTTGACACTGCTTTCGATCTTTTCCTATTTGCAAACACCAAGGTGTCAAGGTGAACTGATCAGTTCACATTTATCTCACCAGGTGGTATCATAGGGCTGTTTGAGCCTGGCTATATTGTTAATCAATGTATATGTTGATATATATATATACTAAGTATCATGTATCAGAATAGAGGCCCTTAACCTGTGTGAGTCCACATTGTAATTTTGCTCACAAATCCCAATGCCAAATTGTAACATTTGGCAAATTGGCCAAAATTGAGTGTCAGATTGTTTATGTTTGGCTGCCATAGCCACGTGACATACCAAAACAAACCATGAAACTGGAATAACATTCTGACAGCCAATTGGCTTATTTTAAAGCATTGTTTGGGAGTCTCCTAAGATAAGCAATTTACCATTCCCTTCTTGAAATGAATTTGACCATCTAGCACGCATATGCTTGCATGGCTCTCTAAGGCAGTGTTTCTACACCTCAGTTGGCATAAACGTGTATGCTAACTGTTAATCACCCCACAAAGGCTTATGATACATTATACTATCACCCAAATTAACACGGGAAATGGTTATTGCAATTATGTACTAGATGGTCATCTTTTGTCCCGCTTCATGCTCCAGGTAATCTAGGTCACCTCAGAGATCAGAGGAATTCATGTTTTTATGTCTCTGGTCACCTGATCAACATGCTAGTAAGACTCCCCTTTTCCACCTACATTCATTTACTTGACCACAAAATAAGGATACCTCTGGCTCATATGATAATGATAACAATATAGAGATGAAAAGATACATGAAATAAGTTGCCATGCATTTGGTGAAATGCCCCAATTAGACTGCATTATTTATATATAAAGCTTGTATTAGAAACAGCATTTGGTGAAGTGCCCCAATCTGAGACTGCATTAAATATATTAAGCTTGTATTAGAGACAGCATTTGGTGAAATGCCCCTTTCTGAGACTGCATTATATACATAATGCCTGTATCAGAGACTGCATTTGGTGAAATGCCCCTTTCTGAGACTGCATTATATAGATAATGCCTGTATCAGAGACTGCATTTGGTGAAATGCCCCTTTCTGAGACTGCATTATATAGATAATGCCTGTATCAGAGACTGCATTTGGTGAAATGCCCCTATCTGAGACTGTATTATATACAATGCCTGACTGCATTTAGAAGAGCACCTATATGAGAGACTGCATTTGGTGAAGTGCCCCTATATGAGATACTACATTAGATGCAACACCTGGCCGTACCTGTGGCTGCCAATCGTCTGTATACACACAAGGTCTACGAGAGCTCACAGGTGTGCAGGTGATGAGACCAGGTAAGAGCCAGAAAATAACCACCTGCTCATCACAATCAGTGCCTAGGCAACGGCAACAGTGTGTAGACAACGGTAAAATGAATCACTCAATCAAATAGAAGATACCGCCGACGCCAGAAAATGCCTGGCCATCAATTACCTTCCTAGAAGAGCCTTGGCAATCAGTGAATTGAGGCCCACTTGTTGGAATTGTTTCCATTCCGTGGTCGTAATGAGAGAAAGAGAGTGAGGAGCTGATCAATTGTATGCTGTCAGTCAGCTCACTCTTAGAATATGTGAGTGTGTGTGGGGGGGGGGGGGGGGACAGGCTCTTAGCCAGGATTTAGAAAATGGATGTCCAAAATTGACAATCGGGCGCCCGAAATTTTAAAGGGGACCACAATATACTCAGATTTCAAACATAAACATACATAAATATATCAAAATAAGACATAATATCAATAAACAATATCATGGGAATTATATGGAGATGAACAAATTCAATTTTATGCTTGAGATTGACATTTAAGAAATACATCACAAAAAAATTGGGTGTTGGGGGGCATGGTCTTAGCCAGCAGGGCATCTGGGTGGCTTTTTGGGCACTCAAACCCTTAAAAAGACCCCCTCAGGACACTCAATTTTTTTGTGTGGAATTTCTAAAAATCTCAATCTCAAGCTAATAATTGAATTTTTTCATCTCCTTATATTTCCTATGACATTGTTTAATGCTATCATGCCTTATTTTGATGAATTAATGCATGTTTGTGGTTGAAATATGAGTATATTGTGATCCCCTTAAAAATTTGGATGCCCAAAAATGTTACAACTGCCAATTTTAGGCACCCAGTTTCTAAATTCTGGCTAAGACACTGGGGGGGGGGGGGGGGGGGGTGGGGGTTATCTGCAATCTGCACCAAGACCAGGAAACATAGCCAGGACTCTTGAACCAGTCTGTCTTTTGGACAGGCAGTTTCCTGAAAGACTACTTTTGAGACAGACAAAACCTCAACCATCTTCACAGACAGTGTAAATTTCCCCTACACACATATGTTTCACTGGTGGGGCGAGTGGTCTAAACCCTTCTATTGCCACACACATTTAAATATTATATGTGCACTTACCTGGACAACCAAGCATATTTGCATGCGAGATGATCAAATTCATTTAAAGAAGAGCCTGGCTCGCCAATATAACATACCGCCAGCTCTACATAGCTAGGAATTTAAGCAATTGGCTGTCAGAATAGTGTGCTTGATTCAAGGTTCATTTTAGTGTCACATGACTATGGGGGACCAACATTTTATATGATCGTCAAACACGAACAGTTTTGTACGGAATTTTGGCCAATAATCCGGGCCATTACTATTGAGCATTGACTAGACAAAAATAGGATTTTTTAAATTTAGACTCTGAACGGTTAGAAATTCAGTCGACCAACTCAAATCTCAACGAGCTCTACATCACTTGGTCTGGGTTTCAGTCGTAAGAACACCCATTTTATTAGGATTATCTAATTTTAAATATCAATTTCAAGCAAATGATAAAATTTCCCCCAAAGTGTTATTCCAATAACACTGCAGGTAGTGGTGGGACGAGTACTTGGAAGCTCGAGCATTCGGTCGCTGGGGCCTCTGATCCGAGCACTGTCCAAAAATTGATCGCTCGGAAATTACGAGCTGATGACACAGGGTCTGACACTTAGATTTCAGGCTAGGGGCCCAAAAAGGTCTTTTCAAAAAACGGCAAAGGGGCAAGCTGAACATGACCCTGACTTGCCCTGCTCGGCAAGTGATCTTTTGGGCAAAGTCGAATCTCACCTTTATTTAACAGTGGCAGGGCAAGTGGAAATGCCAACAGGCCAAGCCAACTTTAGGGGCAGCTTGCCCCGCTCAGAAAATATTTTGTCTCAAGCAACCTATGTTGCACCCTGTAGGATGCCACATCTTGTCCTGCACTGTTGCCATGGTGATCTCACTAACTATCAACTTTACAGGATGATCCTGCACTTTGGGTATTCTACTGAGTGTGGCAAAGAGCAATCAGAGAATTTGGCCCAATTCCACTCCCAGTGTCAACATCTTTCCTCTGTTAGTAAATCACTTGGCATGCAGCTAGCTTGTTAGAAATTTCAGCATAAAAGGTTTGCCAAGCATTAAAGATTTATTTAATGCAATGCAACTTTAGAAATGAATGCCTTGTCTTCAGAATCCACACACCTTGTGGAATAAAATGAGAAATAAAGAAGTAAGGAAGAGCAGAAGAAATATAACTGTTAGAAAAAGATGACTGGTCTTTACAAACCAAATGCTAACAAGTGCTATATCTGAAATTTACCTTATCTTCTTTTACTCAGACATTCCGTTACATGTTTGTACATTTCTCAAACTTCAGGAAACAAAGCAGCAAAAATTGTACTAGCTTCTAAAAGTCTAAAATCAAATTTTGACGATCTATGAGTGGGCTCTAGATGTACATTGATCAGGGTCTGAGCCAAGACCCGTCCTACCTGTCTTTTAGCGAGCAGTTTTCTGAAAACTTGCTTTTTGGACAGACAAAAATGACTCTGAAGAAATTTCGATTTTGACCATTCGGGGGTATTAACCAAACATTTCCCTGACAAACCATCTTCTATGACATGGCTGATGTGTAAATTGCCCTTTTTAACACAACAGACTATAAAATGTAGTTGGTATGAGGATTTGAGGTACAGGACCAGGACCATTTTCCCACCCAAAAAGTGTTCAGATAAGGGGGTGTTCAGACTTCGTATTTAAACTAAAATGTATTAAGAAAAAATGGGACGGAGGTAGAGCTGCACTCACCACTCACGAACTCAAGCCCTGGGGCAAACTCGCCGAGCTCGAGCTGAAATGTTCAAATTGTGAGCTTGTCTATGTTGGGAAAACAAATGTAACATAGAGCACCTAACACACAGTATTAACATACATAACTGCTTATCGCTGTCATGTCTTCTTTACAATTGCCAATGTATACATTCAAGCAGTGTTGAGTGGTATACTGACCTTTGTACCTCGTCAGCGCGTTTTAAACTAAATAAACATGGCAATGTTGATAAATCTCCGCCAATAAATATTCATTTCTTAATAACTGAGCTGGAAAATAATTTTTTTGTTTTTTTTTTGGAAAATTGGAATGCCTGTGAGCCTATGAGCTGCTCATGAGTCAAACGGGTGGTGAGCTCATGAGTTGATCTCCCTCCGTGAGTGCAGCTGTAGACCAGGGAAAAGTGTTCACTATATAGGGGGTGTTCAGTAAGTACTGTTCACACTTTCGGGGTGTTCACATCCCAAGGTTTCCCTACTGTAACTGACTAGCCAAATCTGGACGGGCAAAAAAATTGAAATTGTTATTTTAGACAGGCGTTTTTGAAATCCTGCCCAAGTCCCTGATGTACATCATGACAATAGTTGTTTGAGAATGGGTTAGTTACTTGCAGGGTCTTAACCAGGATTTAGAAACTGGGTGCCCACACTGCCTGGGCAGTGAAAGGGGACCACAAAATACCCAGACCTGTACTGGTCACAAACATTAACATGCATAGGTTTATCAAAATAAGTCATTATTTCCTTGCACAATGTCATGGGAATTACATGAAGTTGAGAAAATTCAATTTTATGCTTGAGAGCGACATTCTAGGAAATTCCTCTGAAATAATTGGGTGTCCTTAGGGGTGCTCTTTGAGGGTTTGGGTGTCTAAAAGATGCCCAGAAGCCCTCCTGGCTAAGACTATACATGTAACTTACCCATTATCAAATAAATATCAATTGTCAGAAGAATGAGGATTGTAAACTGGCATTGTAGTCAGATGGTGTATGAAAAAGGGAGTTAAAAGAAATATCGGGATTTAAGGAAGGCAAGGAAATTCAAGAACAGGTGGGGTGTAATTTCAGGTGGGCCATAATAATTGGCCAGAAGTATGGGTATGCGTGCACAGCAGCCATGCACCATTAATATCCATTGGAAGGTTAGGGCTTCATCCTCTGGAAAACTATCCTCCCTCGGGAACAATTACATCAGGTTACCCCCACTGGGATATCATATTTGTATAATATTGTTCAAGTCAATGTATCTCCATTTCAACTATGATTATCTCATAGAAGGCATTAAACCTACCTTATTGCAATGCAGAATAGTTAGGCCACACCCTGGCTTTCACATTTTGGGTGTTGGTTTTAACTATATGCATGTAGATACCAATACATATTCATTGATTTCCAACTATAATGTCATATATACAAATGTGCCATTGTTATAATAGCAATTAGGTGTGTCTAATAACCAAGTTTTTTGGGGTCTCATTCCACCTCGGAATGGTCACTTATACATCTTTACCTTACAGGTCCACACAACAATAACCAAGCTAACTAAATCCTTTTGATGGAAATTAAGTTACCAAACATTATGGCATATGTGACAATCACAAAACCTACTGACTACTACTGTTAATATTACCACACATGATCACATCCCTCAACGGATTGCAGCTTACAATGGGCCTTATTGCAATCAATGGACACCCTTTAGCGCCATAGCATAATCAAGGTGGGTTTCTAGATTTCAGGACAAGAAATGCAGTGTTTACTACAGCTCTAACAAGAATTTGCAAACAGTCAACGTGAACATGTACGAATACGAAACGATGCAACCTGCAAATGCAGTGACAGTGTGTTACCACCCGCACACATGAGGCAACTTACCAGGGATCAAACTCATGAATGATGCTCTCGAATCGAATAACAGCGAACAGACGTGAACTGAATCCCGCGAGCCACGCAAAAGCTAGGATGAAAAATGTAAGTAAGCTCATCCAACCACCAGGGTTGGAGAGCAAACTCTTCACATCACCTTTCCCACCGGCATCCGCCATCTTAATTCTCTGTCAATAGCCACGTTTGGCGGCTCCGCCAATCGGAAGCGAACATGTGGTCATGTGGGGCATACAAAAACTAGGTCGAGCTAACCTACTTACCGATACACTCGCTAGATGGCGGTACTGGTAGGTTCTACTTCGCTGACGCACACTCCGAGCAGACGATTCAGCGAGGCACGCGAGGCACCTTGTCAGAAGGCAGACTCAGATTAGGGCGTGTTTTGTAGAAGTGGGGAGGGAGTAATTGGGGAGATTCGAAAGGTTTTGTGGGTGAATAGGTGTAGCGTGGGCAGCGTTTTTTGGCGGGAAAACAAAAGCTGGATAGAGATGGAGTAAAGTAGAACGAAAGTTGATTGTTTTAGTAGAATTTCAATTGTGGGTGAGAGAAAAATGAGTAGAAGGAATAGTAGGGATGGTGGGAAGGGGGAGAAGAATTTTTGGTTGAGTGTGAGAAGTGTAAGCAGTGGAATAGAGGGGATAGTTTGGGACTAGACAGGGAGAAAGTGAACTGAAGAAGATAAGTTTTGTGTGTAGAGCATGCATTGAAGGGAAAAGGTGGAAGAAAGAAGAGCTCTGGGGAGTTGAAGAGGAAGGCAATGGAGTTGGCAAAAAGGGAGGGAGGGGAGAAGGAAGAGGAAATGGGAGTATCATTACAGGATATGGCCACAGTACCAACCGTCCTGGCCACCACGGTACCATGGTGGCCCAGACGGTTGGGAGCAATGCTTCCTATCATTCGCACTCCCTAGAGAACGCTACCCACCTGGCCGGCACTGGCGTGCAGGTTCTTATCTATATGGGTCAAATGCAGCCAGCTAGTAGCAGTATACGATGGAGTGTTGACGCTAGATGTGACAGCCATACAGATTTCCACTTGCAGCAGAAAATTGAGTATAAAAGCGGTTTTCATGGAAATGACTACAAGAAAGTGGTATATTTAGTTTAGGAAGTATACGATACTCTGGCGTGCAGCTTAATATAGGAGTTTTAGCATGCTCTTGAGGGTTGAAAGTTGTAACAAGTGACTTTAAAAAGTTCTGTGTGACCATATCCTGTCATGGAAAAAAAGGGAAAAGAGGGGTGAAGGACAGGAAGAAAGTGGAAGGGATGAAAGCCCAGGTAAAAGAGGGAGAAAAGGAGGGAAGGATAGAGAGCAAAGGGGAGGGGAAAAAAACGAGAGGAGTCATGGGGAAGGAGAAGGAAAAAGAGGGGACGGAGGCAGATAGTGGAAATAATTGGGACAGCGGAAAAGGGGTGGAAGAAGAGAGGAGAGAGGGTGATATGAGAAAAGAAGATAGAAAGGAGGATGATGAGAGGGTGAGGGAGAAAGACAATAGGAGAGGATGAGGGAGAAAGGCAATATGAAAGAGGATGAGGAGAGGGTGAGGGAGAAAGGCGATAGGAAAGAGGATGAGGTGAGGGAGAAAGGCGATATGAAGGAGGATGAGGAGAGGGTGAGGGAGAAAGACGATAGGAAAGAGGGTGAGGGAGAAAGACGATAGGAAAGAGGGTGAGGGAGAAAGACGATAGGAAAGAGGGTGAGGGAGGAGGACAAGGGGAAGGGGGGAGAAGTAGGGATGGAAAAAAAGGCAAATGACACAAGGGTGTGTTGTATGCTTACATGTTTTAAATCACTGTGTAACACTTACTTTTGGTTCATACTAATCGTAGTATTAAGCGAGTAAGAGGAAGGGAGCTACGTAGGTAAGTGAGAGATGCGGAAACAGGTTGGCATGGAGGAAGTAGGCGGGGAGATGGTCTGTTGAGAGTTACAATTTGGATAAGGCTGTTGAAATTAACAAATAACGCAGTTTATATGTGGGGTTTTAAATATATGTAGGACAGGAAGACAGGGAGGGGGCAGACCAGATACTTGGTAGGATATCTGTATAGGACAGGAGGACGGGGGAGGGGACTGACCGGATGCAGGATGCATGACAATAAGTATGGGGGGATAGGGAACATGAAGAGCAACAAGGCCCGGGGGTGACGAGTGGCCTGGGTGGTAGAGGAGCTCTCCGTAGGTCCTCCCTCGGGAGTTGACCCCGCGGGACAAATGCGGTTACGGATCCAAAACAAACAAACAAACAACTAGACTAGATTGGAACAGTCATTTAATCGGAAATTCGATTCAGTTCCAATGTTATGAATGGATTCCGTCACATTTTGTTGAACACTTTTCTTTTTCAAATCCTTATTATATAAATGAAGATTCAAAGCTTAATTCCAACTAATTTAATTTTTTAACCTTTTTATTGCCAATATAGGCAATATACGTGGACTATCGCTATGTCAATGTGTCTATTTTAAATTCAGGGGCGAATCCAAAGGGGGCTTGCAATGACGTTGTGTAATTCTCAACATTACAAAGCCCTGTACATGTGGGCGGATCCAGGATTTGAGAAGGGTGGTTCTATTTAGG
The DNA here is from genome assembly GCA_963942565.1 of Maea johnstoni. Classification (NCBI taxonomy): domain Eukaryota; kingdom Metazoa; phylum Annelida; class Polychaeta; order Spionida; family Magelonidae; genus Maea; species Maea johnstoni. The sequence continues at coordinate 32,761,430 of OZ012689.1, forward strand.
GAGTCTTCAGAAATTATCGGCGGGGGGGCGGGCGGGGGCCTGGGTTGAAACTCAACAATTTCCAAAAAAAATTCACTGCCCCCCCCCCCCTGAGGCTGCCAAAATTTTATTCAGGGTCCCCCCCCCCCCTCACTTCTTAAAAAAAAATTCGACGGCCCCCCCTCCGCTACACGCACACCAGACAAACACGGTTTTCTATTCTGTCTTTTCTGAGTCTCATGCATAATTCATTTCAGAAGTATATTTGACTACAGACACACAACTAACAAGGTCATGGACATTTACAACTTTACACATCAATGCTTGTTATGTATTTACCCTGAAAGTATGATTTCAACAGAATTGTAATGCAGCAAATGCTCCTGCACGTCTTCCAGACCGAATCTGGACAGTTATTGGTAATAATTCACTATCCACCTCTGTGGAAAAGAAAAGTTGTAAAAGAGCTGATTTTTAAAGGGGCCATTATTCTCTTTGCAGGGTCAGTAAATGCTTTCCTAAATATATATATATGCCCCAAATTTATGCATTTTAGAAAGTAGAAGCAGATTAATTCTGGTGCGAGCACCGCTACGTACAGCGACGGTATGCAATAGCATGCCGTCCATGGTAGGGGGGTCTGGGGGCATGCTCCCCCAGAAAATTAGGTGCTCTGAGGTGCATTTTGGGACACTTTCAAGTGAAATAGAACAAAAAAAAAGTTGTAAAAAAGCTGATTTTTTAGAGGCTATTATTTTCTTTGCAGGTTCAGTAAATGCTTCACTAAATATGTATATGCCCAAAAGTTTTGAAAAAATTAGGTCCAATTTGTTTGCAGTTATACATTTTCAAAAGCCAGAGGGCATATATGCTCTGAGATGTATTATCAGGGCAATCCTGCAAGCAAAATTGGTAATTTAGAATTAGATCACTAGTTTATCTAATGACAAATTTCATTTTTAAAATGTGTCATTGAAGAAAACTACTGAGGATCAATGCAGGCAGCCTATTTGCTTTAGTATATTACAAGTGTTTAAAGGGTATAAAATGGCGAATTTCAACTCTGAGATTGAACTCCCCCATGGGATTGAGCTGCTGATTGGGTCACCGATGTCAGGCATCCATTGCTTGTTGGTATGATACAACAAATATGACATCCCTGTGGGGTGGAATATTTGTATAATGTGTCTGCCACACAGGACATAGTACACCTGTAAAGCTGGTATTCCCATATTGTTACATAATGATCCTACAGTACTATTTTTTAATACCTGTAATATCATGTTTCTTTTGATTATATCTGTTGATTATATTTGTAATTTCTAACTTATCAAAGTATGCTTTTGTAACTATGAAGTCGAAGTTTTATTCCATAAACATACATACACACAACCTGATGCCTTTAAAATTATCTTTGAAATTAGAATTTCAATTGTTGTCACTTTTTCTGCCATATTCAGGACTATATACATAAGTAAAGGGTTAACACTCACATTAAGGGATACTTGGCAAATGTAGATCCGCGTTATTCTGCTGTGGGCTCCTAGATCTTTCAAACTAAGTGCCCAAAATAGTATGTATAATACCCAGAAATTCTGTTTTTGACCACTAATATTTGTCAGATCCTGGAGGGTCAAAGCACGTCTGTCCCCACGGGCAGGTTATGCAATACCAGAATGACAATTGTTGTTCAATAATTTATGAAAATGATTGCAAAATAAAGATGTGAAACATGTTTAAAGTGGTTATTGCATTTTAAATCAGAATGCCCTTTAGTTTGGTTGTTTAAAGATGAGAAATCAAACTTTGGTATTTAATTCATGTTACCCATCTTATCAGGTAAAAAATATTTCACCGGCCCCCCCTAGACCATTCAAAAATTTTCACCGGCCCCCCCTTGAGTCTTGAAAAATTTTCACCGGCCCCCCCTGTTTCAACCCAGGCCCCCCCTGCCGATAATTTCTGAAGACTCCCTTAGTTCCGGAAAGTGGCATTGGTGGCGCCACTAGCAATGATTTCCGAAAACACCACCAGGGTTCAACTGCTGAAAACAAAAATTTAAACAATTTGTTCCATGAGAGCAGGTTAATTGGCTGCGTCACTCTTCGGCACATCGATCTGGTCCACCGCGATTCCTACACAACTGTATCTCTGCCACCACATGACCGCATCACTGCTCATTTTGGGCAGTTTCATTCTTTATTGAAGAGAAATCCGTCCGTGGATTCTCCGTGGGAATATCAATATTACGGCTGACTATATATGATAAGGAAACACAAACAAAGAAATTCTCATAGTAGAGTTCATAACGATTTATATCAATATCATACATATTTACAGTCTCATCCCAAATACTCAGGATGGTCAACAAAATGATGCTTATAAGTCAAGATAACGGAAGATAGCGGCCAACAACAAACGTCACGTCAAAACAACTTTAGATCTCGTCAACATCAACAACAGGCGTCTCTCGTTGCGTGCCATCATCGCCATGATGACACTTGACAGTTCCCTCTAAATTACGTCCTAATGACTAGGGGCCCCCCAGACTTCATCACACAAACCCCCACTAAATAAAAAGGATGATACCCCTGTATCATGACAACTTTAAAGGAAATCTGAAAATATACAATCAAAATCGAAGTATATACATGCAATAAAATTGAGATATATACACACAGTAAAATCGAGCTATATACATAAACACGGTGAATGGTGTATCGTCGTGGTGATATTTACAAATACCTAACAATCTGATTGATACTATATATACACATTCATTACTCTAAAAATACAACCTCCTGGAATTCAGTCCAGCCCAATGTCTAGGGCTATAATATCTTTGTAAACTTTAATAGGTAATCGTCCATATTTATCTCTAAATAGTTGGTCTCCCATCTCCCTGTTGGCCCTTGGCTTCTCTGCAATGGTAGAAGGAGCAAAGGAAGACTATGATGAGGAAGAGGATGAAGACGATGATAAGGAGGGCAATGAGGAGGACGACCGCAACCTCGATCGGTTCTTTCTCTCTAGGGGTGATCGATCGAGGTCGCCCATCCTGATGCCCTTGCCTCGGCTTATTGGGTATACATATCGGCGGCCTTTCATTCTCCGAAATGCTCCCACTGGGATGCAAATCGGTAATCGGTAACGTCACATGGTGGGTGGCTAGGCGGTTGGCATGGCTGGTGGCATGGTGGGTGGCAAGGCGGTTGGCATGGCTAGCAGCATGGTGGGTGGCACAGCGGTTGGCATGGCTGGCGGCATGGTGGGTGGCACAGCGGTTCGCATGGTGGGTGGTGCAGCAGTTGGCATGGCTGGTGTCTGACCAACCTGGTGACACTCCAGTAGATGGACCCGAAGGGCCTCCAACCCACCAGGTTTCACTGCACACATCGGACAAGGGTTAGTAGCATGAGCCTTGCTCAGTCCCCCATGGACTTTCCTGATGTGACGCCACATGTTGGAACCTGTGGCGAATTCTTTACCCGTGTATAGCACACGTGTGTACCGTTATGGGTCTCAGCCATCTGAAGTAAACAAAAAAAAACACTATCTTCAGATAGAGTAAACTTATATATAAACTTTATATACACATACACATGGATAATATCAGGATTAAGTACCTCAGGGGTTACATCCTTGTTATGTCCAGCACTATCATTCCCTTCAGAGAGCTGAGTCTCAGGGATCCTTGACCAACACATTGGAGGTTTACCCTTATAAGGCTTGCTTTTTTCAAAGTGTACAACTTTGTGCTTCGTTTGTTTTCCCTTTCTAATTAGCCTTGGGATCACTTATTTGGGTCTCAGAGCATCTAGAACCCTCTGGCGAAAATTTCGTGTTTGGTTGGAGCCGTTGTAGCTACTTGCGGCAACACGAAATGCATGCAACTCGAGGTCCTGACAGACCCCCAACCAGGAACACTTAGATTCCCTGTCTGACCTAAAATGACTATCATAAAACTGCCAATTGGCATTGTGTTTCATGAGATCTTTCACGAAATGCGCATATGACATGTCATTCAGCTGCTCAGGGTAACGCTGCACATATATAGCAACATATATGTCCATGGCTGAACCCCATTCGTGCTCGGATATGCTCCTCTTTTTTTAAGTAAGGGTTGGCGTCCTCATCAAAGAGCCCTAGTGTAGGAAGCCGACTGTGTAGGATATAGCAAATCAATCAACTCCACATATTTGTGCTCCCAGATTTTTTGCTTTATAGAATCCTTAACGTTTCAGCCGAGAGGCACCCCCCCCCCCCCCCCCCCCCCCCCCCCCCCCAAACTGCAATGGGATATGAGGAACAGGGCCAAGCGTGAGGGGCACAGACCTGGATTCAGCCCCGGGCTGACTAGTTTGCTCACCTATCTGAGCCTGCTGCAGATTTAGCTGAGTGGCAGGACTAGACACACCAGCAGTTGACCTTTACCCTTGTCCTGCCAGATTTCCTGACAAGATTGATCCCCCCAAACCAGATTTATTTTGGGTAAATGGAATCTAGAGTACTCTATAAGGTTTGAGGGCCCTGTCTATGATTGTGATGCATAACCCACCACATGTTATACATCAAATTAAAGCTTAGATTTAAGGCTATTACGTACACATACGTGGGGGGTCAGGCGAGCAATGTGGGGGGTCCCCTAGACTGGTTTGCCTGTCTTTTTCATAAAAATATTAAGATTTCCCATTTTTTGCATAGTTTCTATTTACCCTTCTGGTCTTAACCTTAAATACATGATGTAAACATGTCAAATATGACAAAATATATCATATGTGGGATCCGGGATAACATAAGCAATGTGGGGGGTATCATAGACTGACTTGACAGTCTTTTTTAAGTGAAATAACTATAAATCGACAATATTAAATCGTTCGCACCTACATTTGTTTTCTATTTAAAGTACATTCAAACAATAATCATATAGAATACCCCAGACAGTAAATCATAGGCTTTTTTCCAAACATGTTTTGATAAAAAGGGTGCTGTAGACTGGTCTGTCAGCCATTGTAAGCACTGATGAAGTCCACGCGCGTATGGTATATCTCAAAGCATGGCACCACACAAAGTGACACTCCGCAGTCACGGCATTCATAGATTGACCCCTTCCCGTTGCGGCGTTTGATCACATTCTGCATCTCATTCAGCTGCTTTTCTACTGGATTGCAGACGACACATCTCCGCGCTCTTCTGGAGGTATTATCGTCGATTTCTATCTTGCTGGGAAAGTGCCTGGCTGTCATACGCACCAGATTTCCTGCACCTAGGGCCCGGGGGGGGGCACTTGCGTATTTAGGGGGGTGCATACGTTCGTTATCTAAATTAAAAAATACCCCTAAAGCACTGATTTCTGGCCAAAAAAGCACCCTTATTTTAATAAAACGCTGATTTTTTCCACTAAATAAACACCCCTTCTTTTATCAAAACACTGACATTGGATGAACGGGAACACGTATTTTAACTGAAGATTTTATAATCCTCTGCTTGTACAGCAGCAGTAAGTGACGGCAGCAAACTCGGAAGTCCAGATACTTCGGGAGTCACTCGGCGTTAGAGCCGCGTATGTTTCGTGGATTGTAAGAGGCTTTTGACCCCCATACTTCGTACCTGGGTACAAAAAAGTACCCTTCTTTTACAAAATCGCGGACATGCGGAGGACTTAAAAAAAGACCCCTTCTTCCGCGAAATACGTAACGAAGGTGCGGCCCCCCTCTATACCTGAGTGCCCCCCCCCGGGACCTAGGGAGGGCCGACCAACGCGCTATGTTGTTTTGGGCAGTCTCTCGCAGGATGCCACCAGCTGCTTGGCAAATCCAGCCCGGAACTCTCGTTGCAGTTTCGGTGTCTTCCTCCGCTCCATCATCCAGAATTTGTACAACAGATGTGCGTTCAGAATGGCAATGCTAAACACGAAAAAATGCACTTTTTTGTACCACTTCAATGAACGTCTGTTGAACGATGAGTAAGACAGCATTTGATGAAACACATCCACAGCGCCCATATTTTTGTTGTATTTGTGAATTATCTCGTGACGGGTGATTTCGTTTCCCTGGGCATTCCGTTTCCCAGTCGGTATTTTCTCCATTGTATGTGCCGTAGACAGAAGCATGACTTGCTTACGATCCATGATTTTTGCGCACACCATATTGCCAGAGTGCATCACCTTGGTATCGCCTTTTACCTTTAGATTGAGATCGGTGATATCCCGGGGCATCAGTTTTCGGCGCCTGGCTGTTCCTGTAGCACCTGTGCCAGCATCACAGGCACCGACATAAGTACTAGCCCGCTTGCCCCGGCAAGTGGACTTGCTAAAAAAGGCCTGTCAGGCAAGCGGGATTCGTGTTTCACTTTCCCGACAGGGCAAGTGAGTTTCGTTGACAGTAATGTCCACGAAACCCACCAAAGAGGCTACTCACCTGCACGACGATCCCTGCCAATATGCGCTGCGCCATTTTGAAATTGGCGGGATCGATCATTAGCGCAAACGCTTGCACTACCACTGACATTGATTGGATGCGAATAGCGAGCGTTGAGTCATCGTATCAACAAGAAACGCTTGCTAGTCGCATCCAAGCAATGACGGTTATATCGCAAATGCTTGCGATCGTTTGCGCATGAAAATAGGATGGCGCGAAGACTGCACATGGCCAAGCCTGACTCAGACCAGCGTAGTTCGATAAATCTGGGCAGGCCATGTACAGGGCAGACATGGGGGAAATAAAAATATATTTGAAAGAGGTGTTTGATGTTTTTTCTTTATTATGAGGTGGACGTATCTCATAATATTAAATCATTGTGTAAATACATTATATAAATACATTATATTATAGAATTATAAATAAAATTTGATTATCTATCTAAAAAGACATTTTATTTTGAATATGAAAAGAAAATACTCCATCATACACATATGGTAATATTTGATAGTTGATGCTGATGGAGTTTAATTATATATTTATATTATATTAAAGGTTTAAACATAAAATTTGATAATGTATAAAAAATGATACTGTATTTATTTCAGACATTAAAAAACGTACTTCATCATTCATAAATGATAAAACTCTTGATAGTTGAGGCTGATGCAGTTGTATTTACATAAATTACATTATGTATTACAACTTTAAAAATAATAAAAACCTCATTTGTGTTTCTTTATTACTCTATTGAACATATATTTATTTAATAGAAAAAATAAAGTTCTGGTGTTTATTTGACTTTATTCTGAATTTTAAAAAAGTTTTCTTTTTAATTTAATTTCATTGATTCTTTTTGACAAAAAACAAAAAAAAACACATCTTCACCATCATTGATTTATTTCATACAGTGGACTTGCTATTTTATAACTTTTTATTCAAATTTGAAAATCTGAAATAAGAAAAATCAGGCAAAAATATGCCTGAGGGTTTTAATCAATTATCCGAGCACTTAATAGGATGCACCCTTTACATTCCAAAACATCATGGCCAAACAACTAGACTTGTCAAAATTTGGGTTTTTATCAAAAGATCCAGCTGCGGAAAAAAAAAGAAAAAGGCTGGCGGACCAAAAGAAATATGAGGGGAAAAGACAACGCATCTTTCAGGAAAAGTGGATAGAAGACTTCCCTGGCCTTGATTTTAATGAAGAAGAAAATAAGATGTACTGCACAGTCTGTGTGAAGCAGCCCCTTTACTGTGACAAATCCAGCTCTTTTGTCACAGGGTGCAACACATTTAGGGTTGGCTCTCTCCAGTCTCACTGGAAATCTGCAAACCATGTCATGGCAGGAGCTGCCAATGCACCCGTAAGCATATGTAGTTTTGTAGAAGAAAAATGATTAAAAAAAATATAAAAAGGAACTGTATGTAGTTATTCTAAAGATTTTTTTTATTAAGCCTAGTGATGTATTGAAGCAAATACTAATGGAATATTATGTTAATATCAAAAGAATAATTTAAACAGAATTATGGTTACTATTAGATATTATGATACTTTGGGGTTTGTTTTAAGCTTTTTAAGAAATTAAGAAACACATTACTGGGATACATACATACTTATTATAGACTGTTCCATTTTAAGAAGGGGAAGAGGTGTCCTGAAGAAATGTTGACACTCTCCTTCCCCCTCCCAGATTTTTAGATATTTCTTAACTTTACCATTTACGTTAGCTTACCCCCGCCCCCCCCCCCCCCTCCCTTGTTGCTATGGAGTAGCTGCCCTATAATTCCCTGTACATTTTTGGAATAAATGTGTATCTAGACTGTTCTTGTGGCTTTGCGTGTGTTTATATCAAGATGATAATGTAATTTAGAATATTTGAGTGAGGTTTGAGTGAGGCATCACATGTTCATCTACAAATTCTTAATGAATAATGGTATAGTAGTGCCTTGAACACTATCAGACTAATCAGTCAGCAGGAAATTGTTACCAATTGTAAAATTGCTGACATTATTTTGTTTTATTATGCAGATAGTCCAGGGACCCATGGACCTGATGCTCAATGGCATAAGAAGGGATCACATGGAGGTGATGAAAAAACTTTTCCTCACAGCATATTGTGTGCTGAAAGAAGAAATGCCGTTCACCTCGTTCCCAAGCCTCCTAAGACTTCAAAAGCGAAATGGGTCAGACTTGAAACGGCTTGACAGTTACTGCAATGATCAAGCCTGTAGAAGGTAAATTGAAATTATTTGAATCAAATTAATGCTTGGTTAACTTATCTTACCGAAATATTTCTGCCCTGTATTTCTTGTTGTTTGAATAAAACTTTTAAGATTCTACTAAAGTAACAATGTGTTTAACCCATTCATGCCTTTAGCACCCAAAACACATATTTCAGTGATATCTCTCTAACCAAATACATTTAAAGAAAATATTTGAAGGGGAAATGTAAATCATAAAGTAACTAACAACTCCCCTTCAAATACTTCTCTAAATAATACTTAATTGTATGTTATTTTTCAGTATTACTATAACAGGTCCAAGATATATCAGAACTAAGTCATCAAACTGTTACGCAAGGATATTTAGTTCTCACAATGGATAGTGCCTTTCTTGTTTATGATTTTTATAATAGTTAACTTATAATTTGAAATAATTTCTACTCTTATTTTCAGAATTGCTCCTTATCTGGCAAAGTCCATCAGGGAAAACATCCAAATGGCATCAATCAGGCTGATGTGATTGCTGTCCTTTTCGACGGAGCGACAGACTGCTCCATTTTGGAGGTAGAAATAGTCTACACCAGAATCGTAAAAGATGGACATGTGCGGGAGTTCTTCACAAGCCTGGAGGACATTCAACATGCAAATGCTGAAGGCGTCTTTCAAGCGGTGGAAAGAGCAGTACTGAAAGAGGAACCAAACTGGAAGGACAAAATCATCGGAGCCGGCTCAGACGGGGCAAGCGTCAACATAGGCAGAAATAACAGCGTCGCTACTCGAATAAAAGATGGACGCCCATATGTTGTATTTCCGCAGTGCGTAGCCCACAGACTCGAGTTGGGAGCTCTTGAGGCGGTGAAGGAAAATCACCTGATGGGAGTCATTCATGACATTCTCAAACGCGTCCACAAGCATTACCACTATTCGCCGAAAGCATTGCGCGAATTAAAGATGATCGCAGAACAGTTGGACGAAAAAGTGATCAAGCCAACCCGACTTTCTGGGACAAGATGGATCCCACACATTTACAAAGCCTGCAAGACCATTCTGGCCAGTTTCACAGTCATCGTAGCTCATTTTGAGCACGTTTCTCAAGCCCCTCCAGGCCAGGCTACAGCAGAGGTCAGGGGTCGCGCAACCTGGCTTGTCCAGAAATTCAGGGACTGGCGCATACTCCGTTTCATGTTCTTCATGCAAGATCTTCTGGAAGTTGTAGGTCGACTCAGTCTGAGATTCCAGGATGCCAAGGCCACCTGCGTCGACTTTTTAGATGCCCTAGAAACCGCCAACCTGGAGCTCATAGCTTTGCAGCAGGAACCAGGGGTGCAGCTGGCAGCATTCTATGATGCAGTGCAGTGGGAGGGGGTATCAGGACAATATCCCCCCGGACAATATCCCCCCGGACAATATCCCCCGGACAATATCCCCCGGACAATATCCCCCCGGACAATATCCCCCCAGGACAAAATCCCCCCGGACAATATCCCCCCGTTCCAATATCCCCCCGGACAATATCCCCCCGGACAATATCCCCCCGGACAATATCCCCCCGGATTTTTTTTTTTAATTCCAGTGTTTTAAATTATCCTTAATTGTGTGCCGGTAAAAAAAAATTCAACTAAAAAAAAATTGCAGTGTTTTAAATTATTCTAAAAAATTTTTTCAAAAATTCAAAAAAAATATTAGTGTTTTAAATTATCCTAAATCATGTGCTGGTAAAAAAAAAAATTAAATTAAAAAAAAAAATTGCAGTGTTTCAAATAATTCTAAAAATTTTTTTCAAAAATTAAAAAAATAATTAGCATTTTAAATTATCCTAAATCATGTGCTGGTAAAAAAAAATTCAATTAAAAAAAAAATTGCAGTGTTTTAAATTATTCTAAAAATTTTTTTCAAAAATTCAAAAAAAAAATTAGTGTTTTAAATTATCCTAAATCATGTGCCGGTAAAAAAAAATTAAATAAAAAAAAAAATTGCAGTGTTTTATATAATTCTAAAAAACTTTTTCAAAAATTCAAAAAAAAATTAGTGTTTTAAATTATCCTAAATCATGTGCCGGTAAAAAAAAATTCAATAAAAAAAAATTTGCAGTGTTTTAAATAATTCCAAAAAACTTTTTCAAAAATTCAAAAAAAAAAATACTTACACATGTTTCAGGATAATTTAAAACACTGGAATTTTAAAAAAAATTCTACTATCACATGTTTAAGGATGATTTAAAACACTGGAATTAAAAAAAAAGATTTTTTTTTTTATTATTTTTTTTTTGAATTTTTGAAAAAGTTTTTTAGAATTATTTAAAACACTGCAATTTTTTTTTTGATTTTTTTACCAGCACATGATTTAGGATAATTTAAAACACAAATTTCTTTTTGAATTTTTGAAAAAGTTTTTTAGAATTATTTAAAACATTGCAATTTTTTTTTTAATTGAATTTTTTTTTACCGGCACATGATTTAGGATAATTTAAAATGCTAATTTTTTTTTTGAATTTTTGAAAAAAAATTTTAGAATAATTTGAAACACTGCAATTTTTTTTTTAATTTTTTTTTTTTAACGGCACATGATTTAGGATAATTTAAAACACTAATTTTTTTTTGAATTTTTGAAAAAATTTTTTAGAATAATTTAAAACACTGCAATTTTTTTTTTTAATTGAATTTTTTTACCGGCACACAATTAAGGATAATTTAAAACACTGGAATTAAAAAAAAAAATCCGGGGGGATATTGTCCGGGGGGATATTGTCCGGGGGGATATTGGAACGGGGGGATATTGTCCGGGGGGATTTTGTCCTGGGGGGATATTGTCCGGGGGATATTGTCCGGGGGGATATTGTCCGGGGGGATATTGTCCTAGAACCGTGGGAGGGTGACCAGGCTAAATACAAGGACCTGCCCTTACATCATGCAAAACAGAACATCGCAAACGATGACCTTAGTGCAGTCATCGATCTCGTCCTGCAGAAAGTTAACGGCCGACTGGAAGCTCCAGGTGACCCTACCAAGAACATCATAAAACTTGGACAGGTATTCGACACCAGACTTTGGCCCAGAACGAGGAACGAACTCGCGCTGTATGGAAACGAGGATGTCCGGCAAATTTCAGAGCACTTTGCAGTTCCCCTGGCACGAAGTGGATGCCGCCAAGAATCAGTCCAACAAGAATGGACACAAGTCAAGGCCCACTTAGGTAACAGAATCATCAACAATCAGCACCCAGAAACCATCCCAAAGATCAGTTCCATATACCAGGGGAACCAGGACCGATTCCGAAACATCATGAAGGTCATCAACATCATACTCACCATACCAGTCTCAAGCTCATCATGTGAGCGAGGATTCTCCTGCGTCAAGAGGGTGAAATCAGACTGGAGATCCAATCTCACTACTAGTATGATGAACCACCTGTTAACCATCAGCATCGAGGGTCCAGACATGGAAGAGTACCATTGTGAACGTGCACTGCAGATGTGGTGGGATGGTGCTAGAAGACGCCCAAACTTCGTAGATCCAGAAGACAGGCCTGACGATGACGGACAGGAAGATGAGCTCCTGCAGCATTTGATAGCTGTTGGGCTGCCTTGACTCACAGACTGAACAACATGTCTTAACCCATTCTCACGTATGGCCAAAATAGGCTGGCATGACAATTTTCAAGATATCTTTCTAGTAATGCCATGTTTTGAAAAATATTTGAAAGGGAAATGTTTACAAGAACCTAATCTCCAACTCTCCTTGAAATCTTTTGTGAACTTATGCTGTATTCAGGAGTTGTATTCAATTTTCAAAATATATCATATCTTTCTATTAATGCCATGTTTTGAAAAATATTTGAAGGGGAAATGTTAAGAAGAACCTAATCTCCAACTCTCCTTGAAATCTTTTGTGAACTTATGCTGTATTCAGGAGTTGTATTCAATTTTCAAAATATATCATATCTTTCTAGTAATGCCATCCTTTGAAAAATATTTGAAGGGGAAATGTTAACAAGAACCTAATCTCCAACTCTCCTTGAAATCTTTTGTGAACTTATGCTGTATTCAGGAGTTGTATTCAATTTTCAAAATATATCATATCTTTCTATTAATGCCATGTTTTAAAAAATATTTGAAGGGGAAATGTTAACAAGTACCTAATCTCCAACTCTCCTTGAAATCTTTTGTGAACTTATGCTGTATTCAGGAGTTATATTCAATTTTCAAAATATGATATATCTTTCTAGTAATGCCATCTTTTGAAAAATATTTGAAGGGGAAATGTTAACAAGTACTTAATCTCCAACGCTCCTTGAAATCTTTTGTGAACTTATGCTGTATTCAGGAGTTATATTCAAAAGTATGAACATATAATATAATCAGACAATTTTATTCCAGACAATCCTGAGTGTGAATGGGTTGGTCCCTATGATATGTACTGGTGTGCAGTTGTTTTTCTAAGCAAATAGCCATTAGGCTAATGATTAATAGATGGCTACCAATTATCAACAACTCAAGTGAACTATTTCATTGGACCTTCACTGGGGGATATTAAAAGTCATGCCTACTTGTTCAGCATTACCCTTAAATTGCTACAAGGAATTGGTGGACAGCCAGATCTAGTCTACGATTTGCAGCTGAGCATTCGTATGACAGTTACAGCAAAGGGCAAATGTTCTTGTTCTAAATCTTTCATTGAAAACTGATTTAACTTTTAAAAAAGTTTTTGTTCCTTAAAGTTAACTTACAAACATTGGTGTGGTAGAATATTTGTGTAATTTGGCTGAGATTGTATTACACCCAGACAGGGATTCTAATTTTATTCCAGGAATCTTATTCAAACAATCTGCAACATAATTTCCTTAACTGAATCATACTCAGAGTGCCCATTATTTTGTGTAATTTCTATAATAATGCAGAATTTCATAAGGTTTGTTTCAGGGAATAATATCTCATTCTGTTAAGAATAATTTAAAACAAATCACTTTTTTTCTCACAAAGTCAGTGTCACCTCGGAGCACTTTACTCAGAGTGAAACTCTCTGGGCTCTCTGGGTATGAATGAGTTAAATAAATGACATGAGCCATTAAATTTGTGTTTGAATATACATTATATTTTTATTTCAAGAGAATCATAATATCACATTGACAGAACAATTCAGTCTTGTTTAATAAGTAAAATGCTTAGCCTTCAAGGCTTGCCTTGCCTTATTATCAGTCTTACTCTTCTAAACCATGAAGGATTGTAATTTTGCATTTTCAAATATTTGAATGAATAAAAATGACCATTTGCTTGTTATCTATGTTTTTTGTGTTTTCAAAGATATAGGCCATGGGCCAGAATCTGTAGCATGATGTTTCGTGGTTACAGTTTGGGGGCAACATGAACTTTTTACCAGGCCATGATAATATCATTATCTACACATACCTAAAAGTTCCCATCGTTTCACTTGCACATTTTTTCAAAATAATCATTTTTGTAATGCTAGATTAAATCAGTAGTTTCTCCCCTGGTCCAATAGATGGCGCCACCATACATTATCCATCAACCAATCAGATTACAGCATTTTTCAAAGATGGCAGCCTCCATGGTCTGCTGCATGCATGTCTTGCTGGATGAAACTGGCCCAATTTCAGCTTTTTCTGAGAGAAGATGGAGGACATTTTTATATTTTGCAAGTAGATGGAGGGCCCTAGAAGGGCCAGAAAAAGATATTGCAGATTTATATGAAGAGTGTCAGTCAGAATCACTTCCTAATGCTGAGCTGGGATACCACAAGAGATGCTACTGCCGTTTCACTGACAAAATAAAACTAGAAAGAGCTGAGAAACGTATTTTACAGCAGCCAGGGCAGCCAAAAGATGGTTCAGTGAAGAGAAGAAGGACATCCAGGTGAGTACAAATGTTTTCATGTTTAAAATGTGTTCAGAGCAAGGCTCCTATACTAGAGTAGTAGCAGTTCAGCATCTGGTCATCACTTCATGTCTTGCTAGATCAATCTCAGAATTGTTACAAGTATTTATACCTTCATTTTATGTTAAATATAGCAATTTGGATGACATCAGAATTTCGAAATGTGCATGGCAGAATAAAAAGTCCCATGGTAATCTGAGTTGCCAAATTCTTCCCTGTTTTTGGTAATAATTTTCATTGCTACAAGTGATGCATACTGTTGCAGCAAAACAAAAAGCTGCTGCCCTCCTATTCTTTGTTCTAATATGGTATAATTTTCCTTCCTACAGAAATGGCGAGACAGATATTCCTAGAAGAAATGAACATGTTCTACCAGCTGAATGTATCATATGTAAGAAAGATAAATACATCATGGACAAACAGACCTTAAAACGGACAAAAGAGAGGCTATCTAACTGTGAATACTCAACAGGTAAAATTTAAAACTTCTTATGTACACATTGAATACTCTTGATTTTTGGAAACTTAATATAATTGAGAAATATGATGATTTGTAAATCAAAGTCAGTTGCGAATGGGACAGGTGCAAACGAGAATTTCTTTTTCGCACACAGGAAAACAGTACTTTCCTTCAAGAAATAATCTAAAAACACTTAGCAACTACCACAATAAGTACATTTATCAGTTTAAGAGTTAGAAATGCTCTCTTTTAGGCCTAATTTCTAGGAGCATGGGAAAAATAAACTCATTGTGTCCCTGGTGAAATAAAATTCAAAATATCTCTAAATCAATATCTACAAAAAATATCAGCGCATTAGTTTAAAAATGACCAATATAATATATACTTTGAAATATTTTACAGTATCAACTAAATTCAAGATAACATTAAGGATAAATGTGCAGTTCCAATAAATAACAGCAAAGTGTCACTAACTATATTAAATCTGCAAATGTGACTTGCCCTGCCATGCACAGCCCTGTCAAGCACAAATCTGATTATTAGGGCTACCACAATAATTTGTTTATTCGTGAATTGTGATATTTAGGAAATCTTTTTATTAAGAATATTTGTCAAATGCTGCAATATCTAGGTATTCATGGAATACAAAATTAATCCTCATGGTACAGAAATATGTTAGGTTTTCAGGCCCCCTGGTGGCTGAAAGCACAAATGAGGCATGAAATGTTCCATATTAAGATAAAAATCGACACTGATTGACCAATAAATACAGTTCTTCAAACATCTGGAGTCATAGTTAATAGTTTATCTTCAAGTTAGGTATATATCTCTACTCTAATTGACCCTTGCCTGTTTACTGGCCCTATCATACTTACCTTATACCTGATATTTCTATATTTTTGCAGGTGGTGCATTGCTAGAAGCAGCTGAGAAGTTGAATGATGAGCCCTTACTTCTACAGATTAGAGACAAAGACCTTGTTGCAATAGAAGTCAGATACCATCGGTCATGCTATAAAGACTACATTAGGGTCATATACAAGACCCATAGCCTTCCTGAATGTCATTCACTTTATGGCGAACCATTTCAGAAATTCTGCACAGATGTTATAGAAGACAGAATTCTCAAACAGGGTGAGATAATGCGACTTACAAAACTCCGCTCACTGTTTACTGACATTGCAAAGGAGACTCTATGTTCAAATCAAGATGTGAGCATCCAGACAAGCTATCTCAAGCAGAGACTGGGGCAACTTTACCCACAGTTACAGTTCTTAAGGCCAGCAAACTGTGCTCTTAGTGAGATTGTATGCAGCGAATCTGGTTTAGCCAACTCCTGGGAGTCTGATAGTGAAGACGAATTTGAAAACAATACTCACCTGGCAGAAACCATTGATGCTGACCTTCATGACTTTGAGAAGAAACGCAACCTCTACTTGGCAGGTCTCCACATAAAGACTCTGTTGGCAGATAACGAAGGTATCAAATATACATGGCCTCCAACTGCTTCTGATTTAAACCTGACTTCAGCAGTGGAATGCACTCCTGTGGAATTGTATAATCTCCTAGCATGGATGACTGGGATTTCAGATGAAGTATGTTATGAAGGATTTGTGGAGACATCAGATGAGAACCACAGGAAGCTACTCTCAATTGCACAAGACATCATGTATTTAGCCTCCAGAGGAAGAACACCAACCCCAAAACATTTGGCTTTAGGAATGACCATAAGACATTGGACTGGGTCATCAAATCTTATTGGACTTATAAATGGTCTTGGTCACTGTGCTTCCCATTCTGCTGTTCTGGAGCATGATACTGCTCTAGCTTCTCTCCAACTATCAAGAAACGAAGTTATACCTCCAGGTTTTGAGAAGGGTTTTGCAGCAACACTTATCTGGGACAACAATGATTTCCAAGAGGAGACTCTGACTGGGGGAAGCACTACTCACAACACCAATGGGATATTAGTACAGCCAGCCACTACTGAACAGCCTGATGATTCTTTTAACACCAGTGAGAAGATACAGTTGGAGAAAACTAGGAAACGGTCAATGGACCCTCCTCCTACAGCTATTCAGCCATTCTACAGTAAGAGGCGCTTTGGACCAGAACCTGTTAATGCTGAGATTATGCATAACGAACTGCCTACTCTGCTAGAGCCTTATTTAAGGATAGACCTTGCGTACTGTTTATCAAAGTTACCTGAAGTCAATCGCAACTCAGTCCCAGGTTGGACAGGTTTCAATACCCTTTTGAAATCCTTAGACATCCATCCAACCTCCAAAATAGGATACCTACCTGTAATAGACGCCAGTCCTACTGACTTGTCCACAGTTTATACTATTCTCCTGCACAGTGTCAACATTGCAGATAGTCTACATCTAGAGTCCATTGTTGTGGTCTTTGACCAAGCTATATATGCCAAATAACAGCAAATAAGATGGCAGAACCCAGTTTTCAAAAGAAGGCTTGTAATAAGACTTGGTGAGTTTCATACAGCCATGTCATTTCTTTCCACTATTGGAAAATGCTTTCAAGATTCAGGCCTTGAGGACATTTTGATAGAGTCTGACATTGTTGCTCCTGGGTCCATGAATGGAGTCATGTCCGGACGTCATTATAACAGAAGTGTGAGAGCCCACAAACTCATGTTTGATGCATTGCAGTGATTGCGATGGAAAGCATTTCTGAATTCACTCACTTGTGAAGAACGTGAGCAGGCCCTGAAAACAGCAGAGGAATTAAATTGTGTTGGGCCATCAGCATTTTTTCTTGAGAGAATTCAAGAAGAGGATGTCAGCAGTCTTGTGCAAGCATACATGAACTTCAATAGCCAAGGAAGTGATGCAAGCCCAACATTCAACTTCTGGAGTTCATATCTTGACATGGTTGCCAGCCTTCTCCAGTTTCTGCGTGCAACTCGTGATGGCATTTAGGAGCTCCACCTCTCAGCTCTTCAGTTCATGGTCCCCTGATATGTTGCATATGACCGAGTCAACTATTCCAGGTATCTGCCAGCCTACCTTTCTGAGATGGAGGATCTTCCAAATTCACATCCATTGATATATGCTGACCTAAATGACGGCAATTTTGTGGTTCACAGGCAGGCCGAACATGGATTCAGTGGCATCGCATGCGACCAAACAATTGAACAAACCTTCAATAGGGATTCAAAGACTAAAGGAGGCATAACTGGAATCACAATGAACAAGTCTGCTGTAAATCGCTGGATTTTGTCTCACCATGAGAGGGCAGCCATATCATCAGTCTGCAAAGTGATGGCAGGTCAAGCTGGGATAGAAAGATCAAGGAAGGATCTTGACCAAGCTGCCATAACAAGGGATTCCAGTGCTGTAAGCAACATTACTAACACCATCGAAATTATGACTGATCCCTTTACATTTGAAGGTGAATATTTAATCAACATCTCATCAGGCGTGGTTGGCCCAAATGATGTCCGAGATGACCTGCTTCAAGCATACACCTTGGGAAAATCAGTGTGTGATAAGTTCTACAAAGAGAGAATATCAGGCTCAGAGGTTGACCTGTTTACACCCATTAGGTCTCAGAGGCTCAAGACCTTTGCAAACACTGGAAAGAAACTGATAACCAAGCTGAAGTCAGAGACAATGGTGCTTAAGTCAAACAGCGAATTATTCAGCAGGCTTCTGATTGTCGGCAAAACAAGAGATCTGGACCTTCGGCTATTACTGTCATACAGCCTTACCTCAGTCCCTTCCTCACTTGGAACATATGATGGGCTGAATGTCAAGACTGCCAAATGTACTCTGATGCATGAGTTAGAAACATCTGCAGCTGAAGTGGAAATGGTACCAGAAAACTGTGCTTTGATGGTTGACGGAATGGCACTGATTCAGATCCTACACGATGTGCCAAAAACTTTTGGCACACTTGCCCAACTATTACTGGAAAGACTCCTTGCACTTGGTAAACAATATCAGTGTAAGAGAATTGACTTTGTGGTTGATACATATCCAAGCATTAGTATCAAGAATTGTGAACGTAGTCGGCGTGCGGTCACAGGTGTGCAGGTTCTACAGATAACACGCTCAGATCAAAAAACCCCCAAACAGTTCAAGAAATTCCTGTCGTCTGGAGTGAACAAGGAACAGCTAGTTGATTTCCTGTTTGCCTCCTGGCAAAACTGTGACCCTGAAGTGTTGAATGATATTGAGCTTTACATTTGCCATAGGGCATTTTGCCATATCATACATACAGTGCATGGCAAAGTTGTTACCACAGATGTTCCTGAGATTACCTGTAACCATGAGGAGGCTGATACAAGACTACTTTTACATTCAAAACATGCTTCTACAGCATACAGAAACCTGATCATCAGTACACCAGACACTGATGTTATGGTTTTGGCCATAGCATTTTCACTTGAAATATCAGCAGCCCTGTTTTTGTTAACTGGTGTGGGAAACAACAGGAGAATCATCAATATTAGTGAAATTGCAACAGCTTGTGGTACTGCCAAATGCCAGGCATTGATTGGGCTTCATGTTTTTACTGGCTGTGACAGTGTCAGTGCTTTTAAGGGCAAAGGAAAAGTTAAAGCACTGAAACTTCTGGATAAGTCAGAGGAATTGCTTGAAACCTTTCAGAAGTTAGGACAAGACTGGAGTGTGACTGAAGACATCATGGCAGGTTTAGAAACATTTGTCTGTCGCCTCTATGGACAAAAGAAATGCAATGATGTTAATGAGGCAAGATATGCAATATTTCGGTTAAGATGCAAGTCTGATGCTGGTCTTCCCCCAAATAAGGACTGCCTGCTGAAACATGCAATGCGTGCATCTTATCAGGCTGCGATACATCAACGCTCTTTGGAGTAGATTATAGATGCCCCGAGCCCTGTTGGACATGGATGGAAGCTAGAGGATGGTGAACTAGTGTTTGATTGGATGTCGCAACCCCCAGCTCCACCATCTGTTCTTCAAGATATAAAATGTAACTGTAGACAGAATGGTTGCTCCAGCAACAGATGCTCTTGCCAGAAGGCAAACCTACCATGCACAGAGTTATGTAACTGCTGTGACTGTTTGAATGCCTCTAACAAGGGCATGGATGATGATGAGGACGATGGAGAGTTTGATTCTGAGGAAGAAAATTAGGTAAATAGGCAGATTGCATTCACTGACAGGAACAGCTCAACTGTATGAACCACAAACAATGATAATGTTATGCCAATGTAAAGATAGGCTGTTGTCCTTTGACTTTTGTGACATTAATGGAAAAATTCCCATTATACCATGTTTCTGGGTATTTTACAGTGAATCTGTCTCAAACCTATATATTTCATCTGTATTTTCACCTATTTAGCTCATTGAAGCCTCGTTCAATCATCTAGTGCAAAACATCACCTCTAGGATCACATTTTTAAGTGTTAGTGGGCTGCTACTATTGGCGGTTTTGGTGAAAAATTCTGCTTTTCACCATATTTTAAATATTTTAGTTCCAAATCTGGCCACCAGGGGGATATTTTTTAAACATTTTAGTTCCAAATCTGGCCACCAGGGGGCACTTTTAGGAATTCTGTAACCATAAAAACAAAGTGCAACATCTTTAGTATATTTGTGTACAATATGAACATTCAGCTCTTGGCGGTTTTGGTGAAAAATTCTGCTTTTCACCATATTTTTAATATTTTAGTTCCAAATCTGGCCACCAGGGGGCACTTTTAGGAATTCTGTAACCATAAAAACAAAGTACAACATCTTTACTATATTTGTGTACAATATGAACATTCAGCTCTTAAAAGCAACAATTTTAGAAAGAAATCCCAAAAACTTCACATTTTTTGTGATTTTCATGTGAAAATGCCCCAAAACTGGAAAATGTGCAAGCCTATGGGCGGGAACTTTTTTTCTGGAAGAGTACTTACAGTACCTGTTTGAATTACAATGCTTTCAAGTTGCCCTCAAAAAGTCACCACGAAACCTATTTTCTAGGCTCTTTTCAGGACTTGGCCCATGGCCTGATACAATATTTTAGAAACATCATTGAACATAAAATTGTGTGCCCAAGGTAAGTTAACTGATCAACCCTCAACTAAATACAACTCATGACATCTGTATTTTTCTCTATACACAAGTGTGGCCTACTCTCCAATATCTCTTATCTTTCAGAAATTAGCTTTTGTTCCCCAAACATACATTTTTCCTTGTTTTAAATATCACTCCATTACTATATGAATTTGTATATCAAGGGTGAGGTAACTATTGAGAAAGATTTTTACCCAATCACCATAGAGGTAGAAATTAAGCAAGCAAGCCAGACAAAAAGTGAACTAAGTACAGAGAACTAAGTACAGAGAACTAAGGCTACATAGGATGCAGGCAGGGTTACAAAGTCACAGCAATATTAATCTATGTATAAAAGTTAGGTGTGCACAAGTGCTGTTAAGAGTCCAGTGCTGCAGGCTGGCAGGAATTCAGTTGGGATCACCAGAAGCCAGGTAGGGAAGGGTGCGTCATTTACAGATCAGCAAGAAACGGCATGCTAGTAGAACTCTAGGGGTCAGGACACAAGCATATACCTAGAAAAAGAGAAAAAATCATTTAAACAACAGGTTATAATAATAGCACTGTATATATACAGGTTTTATGGGTAATTTAGGAGGTTTTTGGGTTTTTTTTTCGGGCAAGTGGGAATTCGGTTTGGGAAAGTGAATTTCAAGACCTACTTGCAGTAGGTCTTGAAATTTATGTCGGTCCCTGCATCATCAAGACTTGCAAACAACAATGGCGAGGTATAGAAGTTGTCCACAAATAGAATGCGCCCACAGTTCAGATACGGCTCCATGAGCCGCATCACCAGATCATAGGTAGCACCTTTACCACTTGGCATTTCCGTGTTCGTAGCCGTGTATAATTCAAACCGTGAACAGTAGGCGGTCTTGGAGTCGCAAAGCATGAAGCATTTCATGCCGTACTTGTTGGGTTTTATCCGGCATGTATGTGCGAAAGTGCACCCTTCCACGGAACAGTATCATGCCTTCATCAATGGACACGTTCTGCCCTGGTTGCCACATGGACGTAAACCGTTGCACCAAGTTGGTGTACAGCGTCCCCAGTTTCTTTGTGGGGTCGTACCCCTCCTCACCTCTTGCTGGAAGGTCTGCATTGTTGGAGAAGTGCAGGAACGACAGGATGTTGAGGAATCTGTTGCGAGACATTACAGAAGGAAAGAACAGTGTTCTCAATGCGCAGTCTGTGGACCAGTAGGACTCCAGATCCTCTTGAACGACTAAGCCCATCACCACTGTTAGTGCGTAAAAACACTTAATGTCATCTACAGTAATACCATCAGCTGGCCAGTCACGGAAACGTGACCTAGGTGGAAGAATTTCATGATTCCGCTCCAGATATTGTCGAGCAAAGGCATTAGTTTGGTCACGTCCTCATCGTGAATGAATAACTTCACAAAGTCCAGAAATTCTGGCTCTGCGGGCAGGTCTGCATTAGGGGATATTCCCTGCTCCCCAGAAAAAATAATGTTGTGCCGGGGAATTTCTCCGTCTTCCTAAACCCAGTCTCTGTTCTCTGCTACTGGTCGGGGAGGTATGTCCAGTGGCCTATTTCACAAAAGTCGGATAATGGGTTAGCTAGCTAAACTCAAGCTTACCACAGGCTAGCCAGCTAAATTAGGTTTCACAAAGAATCCTAAGCCAGCGGTTATCCTGTTGCCATGACGAAATAAGTCTGAACGGCTAGCCTGCTATATAGCTGGCTAGCCGTTCAGGATAAGGTATAGCCTGCACTAAATACTCCAAAATTCATGATAAAAATTAGCAAAACATAAAGCCAAAACATGTATCATAAAATTGAAGAGTTTTCCTTAATGGTGACAACAAAAGAGAACTGTTAAGAGGATAAGAAATATAAAAATATAAACTTAGCTAGCTAAAAGTTTAGCTAGCTAACCCATTATCCGAAACAGACCCCAGTACTGGTCCAGGCTGATCTCGAACCTCCGGATCCGGATTCGGTTGCCGACGACGCAGAGGAATAACATCATCAAGGTTGAAGCCACCATCACTATCCTCTTGAGCTGGAACTTCATTTTGAACAGAGTTCATGCGGCGGCGACGCAGTGTCACATGATCGTCTAGGGTGAAGCCATCATCACTGTCGGCCTCGACAAGGTTTGAAACGGGTTGCAGGTCAGCAAGGGTTAAGCCATCATCTGAGTCCTGACTGTCATCTTCATTATCATCAAAAGAAAATCCTTTAAACTCTGCATCATCACGGTCTTCATTCATAAAAAACTCCCTGAAACCTTCTTGGTCTTGAAGGTAATCTGATTATAACAAAGATTCAACAGGAATTTCACTAAAACTTCAATGAAGTTGTCTGCAGCAGCCATTTTCATGGGTGAATAGAGCCTCTCTTTGTAATCAGATCAGATTGTTCATATCAATGAACATACTATGGGGAACCCCCCCCCCCCCTACCATATTTTAATCTAACGAGCAATGTGTATAATCTTTTCTAAATTTATAGATCTGATGCTCAAAAATTCAAAAAACATATGACAAGTTGCAGAGCGTGATTATTTTTGGGTGAAATAAATTGAAACATGGGTGCGACAGTTTGTAAACAGAAGGGATAAACATAGGAAATAAGTAATTCTCTATTTGTGGTAAGTGTCAGTATTATTGGTTTAACATTTCTTTGAAAAAAAGGCCTTAATTGGTGAAGAACACACAAAACTGCAATAAGATAAAGAACTGCTGACTTATTTTCAGCCTCCACTAAAAACAACAAATGACAATATAATATTCAAAAAAATACAATAGCGCAAAGTAGAAATGTTTATTTTAATGAGTCATGCTTTAATTTGAAGTATTTCGGCAGGGAACTATTTTTAATTAATATTTGTATTCATTTGAAAATCTACACGGCTTTCACGGCACGTCCGCCATTTCCTTTTTTTTCGATCTGAAACCCCACTTTGATTCCAGTAAAAAGCATGAAATTATACCATCAAAAAATCTCAAACTTCATATGACAGTCAATAAGAACCTGAAAAAGAAGATTATGATAACAATTTTTATCGCAAATATTTATTTAGAACACAATTGTTATGAAATGAATCAACTTACCTTGAAATCTGACATTCCTCACGCATTGGGCAGCCGTACAGCAAAAATTCGCTGTCACTTTCAAAATTACTTTATAGTCAGATTCTTCTGACTTGTGTCTGCTAAATGTATGATGTGTGCAGTTTATACTTCGCACGAAATTGTGACTATCATCCGCCAAACATGAGCGGACGATGTCACAAGAATCATGCTGTACGGCCGCCGCCATCTTGTCAGTTCAGCAGATATTCGCGATACTCTCGCGAGAGTCTTACGGTCGTTTGCTGTAATGACGTCATTGGGGAATCCCAAAGAACGCTGGTGCGCAGTTAGGATCTCCCTCTGTCATCTCTGCAAGTTTGGTGATTAGCTTTTACGTAATTCGCCACATCGTGGCGATCGCTAGCTGACCCACGCAAACTCACGCTTCAGGCCACATATATGTGGCCTTGGTTGGAGAGGATGGAATGCCACGGCCACATATATGTGGCCGTGGCGCTACAAGGGTTAATGCTGCTAAAGTAGAGCTGAGATATTCGGGCTGTTGAACAGAAGCCCCATCCGTTTCCATCTGCGAAGCTTAATTATCAGGTTCCCCAGTCTCCTCCAGGGCAGTACTGACACCCACTGTTGGCGTTTAGGTTGTTGATATTTACAAAAGATGTCAAGGTCTGAGCCAGGTTTTTGATATGTGCATTAGTTTGAGCCCGTTGCTCGGTTAGCAATTTAATTGACTCCAACAACTGCGCTTGAGTAGACTGTGTTGCACTCGCCTCGGCAGGGACTGGGACCTCAGCACCCTGACCGTGACATGTCGAATCCGTTTGCTGAGTGTTTTGGCTGGCACTGTTACTGCCCCGTTGCTCCTGCTCCTTATTCACAAAGTGAGTTTGAATGTTGTTTCCATCAGCTATGTCATCTGCAGGCACAACTGTATGTTTGTTATTTGTTGCAGCATCTGCGGCTCTTTGAGGAGCATTGAGATGCGCAGGATTTAGGTGATCGCCCTGCAAGTTATCATCTTCGATCAACCGATGAGGCCTTTTCTTTGCACGCTTTGATGGCATCTAAATTTTTCTGACAAACATTAATACTCAGCAGTAGCAGGATTGAACAAATGGCAATTATAAAGCTCATATCAAGGGGTTTCAAATTTGTTTCCGCGATTAACAAGCAAAGACTGACGCCATATGGATAACAAATTCATCATTTTGTGACTGAATTTGAAGGGGAAATGCATAAATATTCATCGAGCTGCACGAGCATTTAAAGCTTTGCTTTCTCGTCATATAAGGGTATTCACATGATTTGAATTTAGCCTTGGCCGCTTCTTAATACACCACCATACCAACCAATAAGAAAACTCGCTCAGATGAAAGACTTGCTGCTGGTATATTGCCAGCATATATATATCTTCTTGGCCACTGAGCTGATCCTGGGATAGAAATGACCATTTGCTCTCCTTCAATCAAGGACTGGTAATTGATCATCTTTGTGATGGGAGTTAATGTATCTTATGACTTCCTTATCCTCAGTTGGTTTGCATGATACTACAGTACAGATGATGTACTGCAACCAATCATTAACCTCCAGCTTTGCCCTCGAACAAGAAGCTTCGAAATTGGGTTTCTTTGGGGCACTCTTGAAAGCCACTTGTATAGATACCTGGAGCCATTGACACTCACTACGCAGGAATGCAATAACACTGCCCTTTTGGCCAGTCATGTCCCAGGCCTCATCCGATCCTAGTGGTACAACTTGATTCTTCCAGTTACTGTCAATTATTGTCCCTATGCCGGCGTCAATGGCAGCCTTGATATTCAGAGCGGTCCCTCTATCAACTGATTGCAGGGATATGAAGCAAACCTTGACGACTCCCTGCTTTGCATAACGCATATACACCATCTCTTGCTCAATAACAGCAGAGTCAGTTGACCAATTGCACAAAACTGCATAAAATGGGGCCAACTGGGCATCATCTCTCTGCAAATAAAAAAAAAGGACAGTCAATTTAGAGTATGGGCATGTAAAGTAAGCGCAAGCTTTAAATTTCAATATTGGGTACATACCTAACTTTTTTTGTGCCAACTGACTGTGGCCAGGTATCATATTGCTGGACAAACAGGGGTTAATACGATGCACATCAGGAATATTTCAGCAGTTCTATTTTTAGGGAAAATATCTGAGCCTCGGTATTCAACACAACTTGTTACAGGGGTACTTATCAGTGGGAACTTGTTTCTTCTCATAGGGTTACTTACAAGGTGTTGTCCATTATTCCAAGCGTTCAGATACAAATGTGTTGTACTGTTGGAGCCTGGCCAACTCTCTTGATGTTATGGACAGTAGCTGCTACATCAGGATTTTTGATGTCACATGTATCTAATATAAGGTCTCGAGGAAGGGATTACCCATCTCTATGATTGTGTCACACAAAGACCTCACCTGGTTTCTGAATGTGCTTTTTACTCCCCTAAATTGATTTTGATGATGGATATCAACATCCTTGCTATGGATACGTACTACTGATGATTCACAACCATTTATTGCTCTAGTGATCTCTGGACCTGACACCAACCAATACAGATACTGAACAAGATTCTGAATAAAGCCAACTGTTGCTCAATCTCCCTTGACACAATTGCTGATTTGTTCATGAGCCTGATGAATCAGGATAGCGGAAAAAGAATGATGGGACTTTCAGGCCACAAAGTTTCTATTTCGAAACTCCTCAGACACAGAAGTGGCAGCATGTCCCTTAAGTGCACCCTTAGCCACCAGGCATAGTTAGGGTGATCAGAGGCAAAAAACACGGAGCAAGCTAGTTGGGAAAGAGATTTGATGTACAGCTGAAAATGTTCCTCTCTCAGAGACCTCACTAAAATGAGAATAGCAAGTTCAGTGGTTGAGTGGTCGACCAGTATTGAAACTGTGGTGCAGCAACTTCCATCTCCCTTTTCCATTCCTCAAAAGTTGGTATATGAGTGGCTTGATCAGGAAAATCAGTCAATTGGCTATAAGCCTCATTCATAAGTTTTAACAATGAGCTTGCAGTGACTTTGTGGGCAATGTGTGAGCTCTTGAGGAACGCTTCAGCTATTCCAACCAATGCTGCATTCGCTTCAGCAAGAGCACTAGTCCACCCAGTGTCCTCCAGCCATTCCCCAAACGTTGTGAGTGCAGCTAAATCGGTGTAAAGCCCTTTCAGCATCACCAGAAGGTGTTCTTCTCCATGTGTTTCTTGAAAATGTATGGCACTCCATCCCTGCAAAAAATTAGTATTTCTCATTAATGGGAAATCAATTCCCAATAATGGGAATATTCAATTCCCATTAGTGGGAAATGAATTCCCGTGAATGGGAATTGATTTCCCATTAATGGGAGATGGAATGATTTCCCATTAATGGGAAATGAAATGATTTCCCATTAATGGGAATTGATTTCCTATTAATGGGAATTCATTGCTCATTAATGGCAATTCATTCTTATTTCCCATTAATAGGAAATCAATTCCCATTAATGGGAAATAAGAATGATTTCCCATCAATGGGAAATCACATGCTTGTGCACTCGGCCCAAGGCGAAGGTTATTTAATCTGTTGGTTCCCGGATCTGCTTATTTGTGCTCTGCCTCCGAGCCATGATTAGGTTTACCGAACCTACAAATAAATTAACCATATATGGAATGAGAAGCTACAAATCAGGTTGCAAACGGTTGGTGAATCGTGCTCCCTTTCATCGGCTATCTCAAACATGGCGCAGGAATTCCTATAAAATTCCTCCATACAAGCTGGACATCAGCAACAGCAGCTTCAATCTCCTCTTGAGTTAATGCGGTGAACCTGTTTTTTATGCTAAGCCCAAGTGACCTCAAGCGATGATGGACCACTCTTCTTGAGCAATGAAAATGCGCTGCCATTTGCGGGACAGTGTAGTTATTAGCATAAAACATCATCAGCTGTCCTTTAATGAATACTTTCGGTCTACCTTTTCCACCTTAAATACTGTATAACTGGTATATTTCCCGGGACTTTTATTTCCCGAAAAATGATGATTACTACTTTTTCCCGTTTTTTAATTTCCCGTCCTGCACATGGCTGCACTGATATTAAATTTACTGAAAATGCTACCGAGTGTTTTCGCTTCTGAATCTATTAGTACAGACGAATGTTTTGTGCGCTGAATGTGCCGTGATGCATGTGCAGAACAACAAAGCCATCCCAGCTCAATTGAGCTGACATGACTGGCTCTATTGTTCTGCACATAAATAGCACTTAGAGCAGCATTACACCAAGTCGGACCGGTTCCTGGGCAGGTTGAGAAACTTTGTGAGTACTGCAAACAAGTCAAGTTCGTTGGCTGGAAAACGAAAAAAGGAAAAGGGAGTACAATCATTTTACTCCTCAGCACTGCTGTGTACTGTTTATCTTTGTTTGTTGACATTTGGACAAAAAAACGCCACTATTCAGATAACATAAGGCGCCATCTGCTGGGCAAACGAATAACCTCAATAGGAACATCGTCTGCCCCAGCATACCAACAAAAATGATTAAAGATAACGTTTTTATTGTTCCCGTCTCAAACCCATTAGGTAAATTCGGGAAGATTAAGCACACGTTAACATTACCCTCTATACAGTATGTACAGGTGAACTTGGACATGACGGACCACTGTACGACCGATTTTTGCATATGACGGACGATATGCTTGGTCGCAGTCCGATGCATATCAAGTATTCGTCATATGTATACGACGGATTTTGCATATGACGACCAATTTTCCTGGTCCCATTGAGTCCGTCATATCCAAGTTCACCTGTACAACAAAACAGAAGTTAAGGTAATTGGGGACAACTGACTGCTGCAGTATCTCACTGGGTATTGGTTGAGCAAATTTAAAGCTGGATACTGACTATGCCTGTTAAATTGAGTTTCCCACTTTCTTCATACAGAATCCATTATGCCCCAAGGGTAGAATACTCAGACAAAAAAGTATATACATGTACATCCGCATGTTGCACAAACTGCACGATCTCGCATTACATTTCTTGTAGAAATCAATATAGTTTCATAGTCTATTTGAAAAGGTTATATCATACAGTACATATAATATATAATTGTTCTTATTCTGAATAAAAACAATTTTTGGAGTCTCAATACATTAATGAATTAAAATAACAACTTCGAAAACATTAAAATTCCAAACCAACCAAAACCCCTCTGGAATTAAAAATGAATAAAAAAAACGGATTATTTCAAAAACAGCACAAGATGAACGAAGAGCATTTAGACAAATATCTACTGAAACAGAAAATTATGAACAATTGGGAAAAGTACCTGAAAATCATTCTTCATTTCATTTAAGACATCACCTAATGCAGGCATATGCATGCTTCCATTTGTTTCACACATTTCTTTGTAAAGTTCTGATGCCGCTTTTATATGAATTTCCACCTCTTCCACTGGTCCATTGTTATCAAGAACACTGTTTACAGTCAAAAGATGTTGCTTCAACTGACTCTCCAGTTTACAAATGCACAGCTTTTTCCTGAACTACTTTTTCAGTACTACTTTTTGTAACTTTCCTCTGCAGGAGATACAAAGGATTTCACATTGAACAGTGAATTATTGAAAAGGTTACTCTACTTTTTTTGTTCCATTTTTTCATTTACATATATCCAAATTAGCACTTGAGATCAAGTTTTCATGATTTTCGATGTACTGTATTATTAAATTTCACATACTAAATACTAATCTGTAAAATCCATTATTGCAATATACCTTATTTTTAAGGTTTCTCTGAGGATACTTCTTCGATTGAAGAGAAAAAAGTGGAAAAATTAGAAGTGGTCACCGAGGAAATTTCCTCGATCAAGGAGATTCCCTCAATCAAGGAGATTTCCTCAGTTATCATTGACAGCATCTCCTCCACCGAGGAAATTTCCTGGGTAGAGAAAGACATGCTGTCCATTGTCACCAAGGAAAGCAAGGATGTGACACATATTATAAGTGAGGAAATTTCCCGTTTCCTGGGAACACTGAGGAAATTTCCTCAGTGCTTGGGCAGCTAGCTGCATATATTACCAGTGAGGAAATTTCCACAATTGCTGGGAACACTGAGGAAATTTCCTCAATGACTGGGGCAGCTAGCTGCATATATTACAAGTGAGGAAATTTCCACAGTTGCTGGGAACACTTGAGGAAATTTCCTCAGTGTTGGGGCAGCTAGCTGCATACATTACAAGTGAGGAAATTTCCACAGTTGCTGGGAACACTGAGGGAATTTCCTCGGTGCTTGGGCATTTAGCTGCACATATTACAAGTGAGGATATTTCCACAGTTGCTGGTAACAGTGAGGAAATTTCCTCGATGGGTGGGGCAGGTTGCTGCACATATTGCAAGTGAGGAAATTTCCACAGTTGCTGGGAACACTGAGGAAATTTCCTCGGCTTGGGCATTTAGCTGCACATATCACAAGTGAGGATATTTCCACAGAGGAACAGAGGAAATTTGGGTGGGGCAGTTGATGGGAACACTGAGGAAATTTCTCATTGCTTGGTTGGGCGGCTAGCTGCACATATTGAAAGTGAGGAAATTTCCACGGATGGTCAGGGCACTGAGAGT
This sequence comes from Maea johnstoni, assembly GCA_963942565.1. Classification (NCBI taxonomy): domain Eukaryota; kingdom Metazoa; phylum Annelida; class Polychaeta; order Spionida; family Magelonidae; genus Maea; species Maea johnstoni. The sequence continues at coordinate 32,792,141 of OZ012689.1, forward strand.
TTTCCTCGGTGGCTGGGGTTGCTAAATACTCATAGTTAGGAAATTTACGCGCTTGCTGGGAACACAGGAAATTTCACTGTGCTGGGGCAGCTAGCTGCACATAGTGCTAGTGAGCAAATTTCCTTGGTTACTTGGGCTACTTGCTTGCTGCATGCGTTGCCATTGAGCAGATTTTCACAGTTGGTGGGAACACTGAGAAAAATATCTGCTGTGGGTGGGCCTGCTTAGGAAATTATGCAGTTGCTGGGGGAGATAGCTGCGCATATTTTAAGTGAGGAAAATCTTGTGCTTTTAGTAAGTGACAAAAATATGCGGATTCGCCCTTCTTTGATTATTGAAATGGGAATATGCTTGAAAGTGTGAGTGAGGAATGTCCACGGTGGCATTAAATTGTCAGAATGTTCCAGTGAAATATTACCTCAGTGGCTCATTTCAGCAAATTACCTTCTCAAATGACTAAGTAAATCTCCTCAGTGCCACATTTCAGAAATTGACAGTAAAGTGCCACCGAGGAAATTTATAAAGAAGTTTCACAAATACCATTCTCAAAAAATCTCATTGAAAAAGCCTAATGTCCTTCAAGTGTTAAACAACTGATTTATTATATACATGTTTGAACAGGGTGATGTCTGGGAAAGCAAACAGGAAATCTACCTGGCCGATTTCTCCAATATTGGGTGCATTGGAGTGTCGTGAAGCTACGTTACATATTGCAAATTCCATTTATCTATAAATTGGCATCAGTTAAGAACATCCATTACACGTTTCCCCATGATCACTTAAAGTCACTGGCAATACCAATATGTGGTAATCCACCCAACGAGGAATACGTCCACTTTACCACTATTATGACATATTATAAACATATACATTTACATGGATAGGTCAACTACTATGTTGTTAAATGTTCACACACATACTATCAACTTCAATTGTAATAAAAGCAAACTTTCATCAAGCATGACTGTTGGCGCTTAAACTGGCAAGCAAAATTCTTCATAGCTTGAATGATTTATTATATAAACAAGTTCTATATACATTGGATAACACCTAACTCATGTTAATAGGCTTATTATCTGAATCTCTCCAGCTCTGCAATTACTAGATTGCATATACCTCGAAATTGCTCGTAGCAATCATTTATTTGTGCCTCATATTTTTCTGTCACCACAAATGTTTTAATGTTCTTTTTACATGATGAATGGTGGCACTTGTTTAAGACCCCCTGTTGGAGTATAAGCACTGCTTGGTAGATAACATTTATTGATAATAAGAATTCTTTTCCTGTCACCAAGAATATTTATTTTGTTATCTATTTTGTAATTTAAAAATCTGTTACTATTAATCCACCTCTGAACTTCAGTCCAAAATGTTGCTGAAAATTCACAACTGATAGATAGGTTTTTCAGTGCTGTCAGGTAGTTGACATTTATCAATCATCATTATCAATGATTTTCATCTTTAGTAAATTATCTCTTGTGAATATCCTGTGATGGAGGACTATATTGAATATATCGTGAGTAAATAGTGTTCATGATTGCACTCAAAAGCTTCAGCCATCTATTCATAACTTATTGTAACATCCATAGTGGAGTCCAATTTTTCTATACTTTGTTTATTCCTCTCAGTATTGGATAGATGTACCATTATGTAAACATTTCTGCAACCCTTTTTGTCTTTATTAATAAAGATGTTTACCAATGAATTGGGGGTCTGTTATTTGGAAAAAGTAGGATCTCTCTTTAGTTGATAGTAATCTTTTAGTTTTCATATTAGCTTTCAGCTCTCCATATTCGAATGAAATTAATCTTGAGGCCTAAAGAAGACTGTAAATATTCTATCTTAACATTTCAACTTATTCATCTAAAATGTCTCCAACGAATAAGACACCATTGTCATACCATTGTCTATTTAATTGTAGACGTAAAATACTAATATACCACAATGATATTCAAAACAAATCTGAATAGCATGTGACACTGCTCTTTTACAATTATATATATTTGATAGAAATTATGTCCTTCCAAAAGGGATTGGTTACAGACTCTAAAAGTCTTTCACAAAAGTCCTTACCAAATTGTAAAGTCTGATCCACTTCCCAAAAAATCTTGGCAGATGTGTCCATTTTGCATTTGACTTAAGCAATACTCTTTTGAATTTAGCCGGCTTAATGTTCCACACAAATTTATATTTCAGATTTTCTATTGTTTTGATCATTGATGCATCAGGGCTAGGTAGGGACAGAAGAAGTTGGCTATATGTTGATGCTATTAAACTTTTAAACACTGTATTGCCCCACAGGTTTTTTCATCAAAAAGTTCACAGTATATCAGTACTTTTTCCTTAAGTATTCTCCCATTCCCTTCCTTTGCCCCATCCCAGAAATCTTCATTCCCCCCCTTCTATGAGAATTGTGCCATTTTCTACTAGGCCTTTGACCCGGGCAATAATAAACTCTTCCTTGAAGCTGTAGTAAGAGTCCTCCAGCTCAAAGGCCTGGTTGCTGTTCTTGTAAGCAGTAACGTCATAGCCATTGACCATCTTAAAGCTTCCGATTGTTTTTTTTGCGTAAGATATTTCGTCACCAGTAACATGTGCCATGAAAAATCTCTTTTTGGTGTATTTCACTAAGACCAGAGTAGAAGTCATCTACAAAATAAAAATAAAAAAACATTTATCTAACCAATATCGGGTGCATAATATTTTGACTGGCCTTTAAACATTGCACTCTCAAAAAAAGTAGCTTGAATTACTGTTTAACAGGTATTTTTTACAGGCATTTAATTTTCGCCATTTTCACGCTTCCTATGATAGCGTCAAAATGAAATCCTTCAAATAAATATTCTCCGAAGTATCTTTGCTTTGCGGAGTGCTTGAATTTATTTGGGATAGTTCATATTTTACTTACAGGTTCATTACACTTTCTCTTAACCTCACGATCATCTTCGTCCAGGGCGCATTTGCGATATAGCTCTCCCTCAAGAGTCTTTACTTTTTCTCTTAGTTCTTTATCTATAAATTTTTTATTTTTTATTTTTTACAGGCATTTAATTTTCGCTATTTTCACGCTTCCTATGATAACGTCAAAATGAAATCCTTCAAATAAATATTCTCCGAAGTATCTTTGCTTTGCGGAGTGCATGAATTTATTTGGGATAGTTCATATTTTACTTACAGGTTCATTACACTTTCTCTTAACCTCACGATCATCTTCGTCCAGGGCGCATTTGCGATATAGCTCTCCCTCAAGAGTCTTTACTTTTTCTCTTAGTTCTTTATCTATAAATTTTTTATTTTTATTTTTTACAGGCATTTAATTTTCGCTATTTTCACGCTTCCTATGATAGCGTCAAAATGAAATCCTTCAAATAAATATTCTCCGAAGTATCTTTGCTTTGCGGAGTGCTTGAATTTATTTGGGATAGTTCATATTTTACTTACAGGTTCATTACACTTTCTCTTAACCTCACGATCATCTTCGTCCAGGGCGCATTTGCGATATAGCTCTCCCTCAAGAGTCTTTACTTTTTCTCTTAGTTCTTTATTTATAAAGGGGAAATTCATGGCTGATGACAGTATATACTCTAAGATCAGCTGATTGTGAAATTTCTAACAATTTTGTTTTACTATCAATAGGCTTACCATTTCATCCAACTTCCTCTTCTTCCCAGTCTCCTCTTCAGATGCCTCTTGAACTCTCTTTCTGTACGCTTCTGACTTCTTTTCTCTTCTTCTAGCTCACTAGTGAGCCTTCTTATTTCCTCTTTTAGGTTAAGTATCTCCTCTTCCGTCTGTCCCAACAAAAAGGCAGTATACAAATACTCTATCTCAACATTATAAATCAAGAACTGCATGTCAATTAAGGTATGAAATCTGTCTCCTGGAATTTTTTAAATCATAGGCTCTAAATTCAAAGATTTTTTTAAAACTCTTTGATGCTGAATTACATGCAAGTGGAAAGCAGTCTAGCAGCTTATAAGAAGTGACGTAATAAGATCAATACACAATCGTCAAGCTTGTTATAGCTCTTATTTTTTACATGCTATCTCAGGAAATAATTAGGACATTCAGAAATATAGGGAATGGAAGAGGGTAGATCATATAATCAGAAGTATGTTTAAGGCTCAGCCAATTTTCTTCAAGCCACATACTTAATATACCTAATGTTTTTTCTGAAAAACATACCTGTAGAAAAAAATATTGCTATAACCTCCTTTCAAAGGGTGTCTCTTGTCAACATATTTCAAGGATATTGGGAAATTAGAATATTTGTAATATTGAAGTAATTAGTCTGTGGGCTACCAATGGGCTACCGTGCACCCCCCCCCCCCCCCCAAGGGCAGTACCACTCTGGTATGTTTTTGTAGGCAGGAAGGTAAGGATCACGAATCACGATGTTAACATCGCATGAACTCAAATGAACACCTCATTTTGGGGCAATTTCTCTCAAAAATGACTAAAAACGCAAATGCTCATGTATTTGAGATAATTTCCTACTTTCACAAGCTCATATTTGACTAATGGAAAGATCAGGTAGTATTTCTAAATAATTTCCATCCTCCCTACATGGAACTCCTGCACATTGATGAGTGACAGGGTTGTGCAAACTTTCCATCTTAAGATATAAGGGTCCTGAAAATACAAAAAAACGCTAAAAAGTTTGCCGTTTTTGAACAAATTGCTTACTTTCAAAGATCACACCGGCCCAGTTGAAAAATGAAAATGTGTTTGAATGTTATTTGGGAAGTTCTTGCTATACTTGCTATTGGATTGACGAATTTCAGCTGTGTATGTCTTTCTGGTTTTGAAATACAGGGGCCTGAAAATGAGACATAGGCTGATTTGTTCACAGGAGGGTGGGATAGAGAGGCCAATACTGTAGAATAGGTATATATCGCGCTACAAAAAATTCGCGAAAAGCCGATTTTTCGGTTTTTCGCGTGTACTTTATTTCACGAGCGAACAAGTTTACAGCGCCATCTGTTGAACCAAACAGTAATCAAAAAATGTAAAGATTTGGTGGCCATCTTACGGCTATAATTTTTACGGCTAAAGTTTCCCCAAAATTGTAAATAGTAAATATGTGAATTATAATATGATACCTTGGTGACTTATTCATAAGTTACCAATGTATCATATTATACTGATTTATTAAAGTTATTGCAAGCATTTCTCTTAGTTTCAGCCTTGGACCGGCTATGGGTGAATTTCACGCTATAGGGTACTTGCAGAACTAGCTAGTTGTGACGTCACTAAACAGTGTCTCTGGGGGGTGGTGGGACAAGCTCTGAGTGAGATGGGCAGTTACAGTAGTAGGGGATGGTTTATCTGAGATCATATTGAATGGCAAATACCCAAATACACAATTTCCTTTCCTTTTAAGTTTTAATTACTGTTGTGAATGTATTGGTAGGGACATAAAGGACTTGACAACCCCTGCTGTACTCAGAAACAGGAAGTTTGAGCTCTTTTAAAGCCCCATTGTAGACACATATGTAGATCTTGAATCCACTGGGAGATGGGCATCTGCGATGAAAGAAATCAACCAACACAGAAAGTTCTTTTATGCAGGATAGTTAACAATGGTTTTGTGAAGGCCCTGGTTTCTCTACACTTGTTGAATTGAGAAAGAGGAAGTTATGGCTTGTGCTATAACTTTCTTAGCTTCTGTCACTGACCTAATACATGTACTGACAACACTGACTGATTAGAGCTCTCTAGCATTCTCTCAAATATATCTTAATAAGGAACACTTCACAATTAGAAATGGAATAGACCATTTTTCCAGCTATCAAGCTTACAGCAAATGATGTGCCTGGGAACAGCTAGTATATGAATCAATTGAGGAACATTCCAAACTTCATTTTAGGAGATGGTTAGGATGTAGCTAGGTTTACCATATTCATGTCTGTCAGGTAATTTGCTTTATCATTTGTTTTTCACACACACACACACACACACAGGTTTACGTATTGAACATACACATACTTATAGGCATGTGAGATATATATATATATATATATATATATATATATATATATATATATATATATATATATATATATATATATATATATTGTAACAAGATCGCCCCTGATCATCGTCACACGAGGATCCCCGCAGAGTCGCTGGTCCGATGTCTCGGCATCTGTTCCGGTCGCATCAACCCCCCTGGCATCTTCTTCGGCAATCGGTATGTGGCCAGCGCCCTCTATGGCCCTCGTTATCTTCCGGGAATGAAAATGTATCATCCCTATTTGTCTTTGCGGATCTGCGTCTCCTACATCACTCCCCCCTTAAAAAAAACTTCAATCCTTCTGGATTGAGGGTAAGTAGATGTCCGCCGGTACAACTCAAAGTTCCATACTAAAAGAATTCTATGATATTAACTTAACAAAATGCTTAAACACTAAAACTCATTCCATATAACCACTATTTACAACTTTAAAGTTTACATATTTAAATCAGCTTATAGCGTTTGATAGTCTTTCTGCGACTCTTGATCGCCCCGCTCTCAAAATATTCCGTAAAGCTTTCCTCTTCCTCCACCAGATAGCGCTGGAACTCTTCTGCTCCCGTGGGTGCATCCGGCAGGTCGGGACGCCCAGAATCTGCCATCTCCTCCCTGACTCCCTCAACGACATCCTCCACCTCGGCCACATCCTCCCTGACTCCCTCAACGACATCCTCCACCGGCTCTGGACACATCCCCACCTCGGCCACATCCTCCCTGACTCCCTCAACGACATCCTCCACCTCGGCCACATCCTCCCCGACTCCCTCAACGACATCCTCCACCTCGGCCACATCCTCCCTGACTCCCTCAACGACATCCTCCACCGGCTCTGGACACATCCCCACCTCGGCCACATCCTCCCTGACTCCCTCAACGACATCCTCCACCTCGGCCACATCCTCCCTGCCTCCCTCAACGACATCCTCCACCGGCTCTGGACACATCCCCACCTCGGCCACATCCGCCTCCGAAGGTCGCAAAAAATCGGCCAGACTGCTATACCTAGGCGACTGTGCCAGATCCACATCTTCTGAGTAGAGACGCCTCCGCACCGAGGTTGCTGGTGCCTCCCCCTGACCTCCGTGCCGTCTCTACACATGTGCCCTCAGGTCTTCTCGATGGCGGTATGGTGCGCTGCAGATGGTGCACTTCAGCCTGAAGGCACCATGCCTCCTTGCCTCATGGCGATCTCGACCTGACTTCCACGGGAACTCCGCCTTGCAGATTCTACAGGGATACATTTCTGCAAAACAAAAGATTTATCAGCACCTCCTCTCCATTCAGCCATATGAACGTAAATAACTTGAATCAACTGTTCACCGGAATGACTTGCTTAAGCAGGACTGTCAACAAGACAGGATTAATAAGGTTACTGGCAGGACTTGTCTGGACAGGACTGTCAACAGGACAGGACTAACAGGATTGGCTGGTACACCCACTGAGACAGGACTGTCATAAGCACAGGATTAATAAGGTTTCTGGCAGGACTTGTCTGGACAGGACTGTCAACAGGATTGGCTGGTACACCCACTGAGACAGGACTGTCATAAGAACAGGATTAATAAGGTTTCTGGCAGGACTTGTCTGGACAGGACTGTCAACAGGACAGGACTAACAGGATTGGCTGGTACACCCACTGAGACAGGACTGTCATAATAACAGGATTAATAAAGTTTCTGGCAGGACTTGTCTGGACAGGACAGGACTAACAGGATTGGCTGGTACACCCACTGAGACAGGACTGTCATAATAACAGGATTAATAAAGTTTCTGGCAGGACTGGCATGGGCAGGACTTAATATTGATATTGAGACAACCATCCCGGTGACTTTGTCTGGCATTGAGGTCTGACTCTAGGTGCTTGCAAGCCCAATGCTCCATCTCGCCCCCGCCCTGGGTGGTCCTCCCTTTCCCGTGCATTTGTAGCTGTAACTGAAGTGTTGCAACTAGACACTCCCTCTGTCTTTTTGTCTTGACATGGCTTCAATCTATTGTAATGGACGACCAACGGCTTCCTTTTCCCCTCCTGTATTCCGTATGTTACTGCAGACAGGACATCCTTTACCTCGAACGGCCCCAACCATCTCCTCTTCAGTTTTGGACATTCGCCTTTCTTCTTGCGGCACCAACGTTGATATGCGCCAAACATTGAATGCAGTCCAGAGAAACCTCCTGGAAATAAACAAAATTAATTCAGAGACCATGAAATTACATCTCAAGTCTAAACCAAGCATATGCAACAGATACTGTTACATTAGACATTGAAAGAGATCAGCACAACTTATTCAGTCAACAATTTATTATCATCAAAATTTATATGAATGCTCTTGTAATTCAGGATTGTTCTGGTGATTCCTTTTAAATCTGAAAATCTAAATCCATTTCAGAGTGATGACTACCGTAATTTCGCGTGTATAAGACGCACTTTTTTTCACTAATTTTTACACTTAAATCGGGGGTGCGTCTTATACACAAAGCTAGAAATCTAGGGTGTTTTACATCGAGTTACCAGGCCACTCGGAGATCGCCAATTACAATTATAATGCGGCCAAGGCAATGCCCATCGATGTTTGCCTTGTCATTGATGAATTGTAATTACCGAACCACCCCCCGCTAGAATTTACTGATTACAATCCATGTAACATGCCTAGGACAATGGGTAGTGAGAACCGACACAGGGTGATACGCATTGATGTCACGGTGATGTCACATTTCACTCATCTCAACATGCGTTTTACTGGCTTTCTAGCGTTATTCATGAGGAGTTGATTTCCTACAATAATTCCGAAAAGGGTGTGCGCACTATACACAGAGCTAAGGCCTATATACATCATTTTAAAGGCCTGGACAAGGGGTGCGTCTTATATACGGGTGCGTCTTATACACGCGAAATTACGGTAGTACAATATAAGATATAAGATGCTAGTAATAGCAATATGAATACTTAGATTGGTAGAACTCTATCTGTGCAATCGTTGTAATAGTACTGTTAAAGCACATGCCAGAATATTTCAATACCTTCTGATTTTGCAAACTTCATGAATGTTTCCTCCATTGTTTTGTCCACTGCGCTAAGAGCACCAGGGATGAGAGAACGCGCTACTGAAATGCCACCACTTTCCAATAGCTCCTTAGCCCCAGGGTGAGTATGATCAATATTTGTGAGGAATATGCCAAGCCACACCAAGTACCTGTTTTGGGATAGAACAATTCACATAAATATCAATCATGACAAAATAATCACTCCTCTAGATTTGGTTTCAGTAGAATAGTTGGCCTACTGGAATTTAAGTGTTCTTCTGTGTTGTTCTGGTCAACTAGCTTCTATTGTCAACTAGTGCCTTTTTCAAATAGACATGCTGATCTGCAGGGCATGTATCCTTAGTAACAAAAATAATCAGTCTTGCAAAATATGTACAATTGCACAAATGTGAAGGTTGTTATGGCTTAGGGGTTGCACAAGAGTAAGCAGAATAATATCAGGTCAATTGATTAAGAGGTATCAGGGACCGACGTTAACTTTTAAAGGCACTTGCCCATTCGGGCAGAGCGACCCCAAGATTTCCTTGCCCGAAAAAAATTCAACTTGCCCCCAAAATGTTATTTTGCACTTTGTTCATTATTAACACATTGACATCCTATTTTGTATGCCTCTTTAGCATTTTTATGAGAATGAACTCTATAGAGGCATACAATTTAGAATGACAATCTCACTGCAAAGGGCAGTGTTTTGCACAAATATCAATGATAATATCGGTCTAACTTTTGTATGGGGTATTAAAGTGGGAATATTGACTTGCCTGTTCGGGCTTTTAGATTAGGCCATGAACTTGCCCGAAACTCGGTTTTTTACTGTTGAACTTGCCCCGGGCAATAGGGCAAGCCTTAACGTCGTACCCTGGGTATATTGCTTTGGAAATAATCGGAAAATCCACAAAACCTACTTTGTATATTATGTTAAGGAAGTTATTTTTGATGCATAAAAACTAGGTAAATACAGAAACTATAGTATTGTATGACTGTGAGAAATGGGTTATATTTTAACTTTATGATCAGGCCTAATAATTCAATAAGCTTCAAACCACATTCTAAAGATATTTTAGCATGTTTTTTATACTTTAATACAATTACCTGGAATAGTTGGGTCCATCATATGCAAAAAACAAATCTGCCATGTCACTGTTGCACTTGTGGAAGAGGGCTAAGTTGTTGGTCTTCACGAAATACTGCAGCATAAGGACCAGACGTGTGTGGTCAATCACACTGAGCCAAAATGCAGCTGTCTTGCCAAGATGATTGGCTCGAACCTTGTCTTCATAGGCCACATATTTTGCAAGGATATTTACTGTAGAGGGATCCTCCATCACAGCATTAAGGTTGTCACGGCAACAGGTCTGCACAAGTGAGAGAAAAGCTCTTGGGTTGTTGATCTCAACATTCTCCTCCTTGATGAATCTCTCAATCAATAACCTCTCCATGGCTTCAGTGACAGTTTTGAGGCAGAAGAGGGCTTTTGCATAAGCCTTTCCTTTCAGCACACTACTCAGACAGCCACTAGTGATGAGTCCAGCCTCAATCAATATCTCACCATAGCCTGATCCTCTGCATTTGTGGCCAGTAACCATTCCTATATAATTCATACCAGTGTGGAATGGCCCAATGGTGATGACATGCTTTTGGTATTTGGATGGAAACTTCCATATGAGAGGGAGGGCCTTCATGCAGCCACCAAGATCAAATGTGTTAAGGACATACTCCTGGCCAACCTCATTAGTGGCATCCTCTGACCTCTTTAAGAGCTCCTTAATAACTGAGTACTCTGTGAATGGCTCATTGATTGGAGTGAAGTAGTCTATAGTTGACTTACGGGTTGGTTTGTCACCAGTGGCTGATATGAAACCACCAAACCCAGGGACTATTTGTTTTCCTCCGCTGCTTGCAATCACCCTTGCAAATAACCAGGCATGATACTCCTGGATACACTTTAAGTACACTTGATGATTGATGACTGGCATAGAGAAGACAGTACTATCAGGAAATTTGGGACCTACTCGACCAAATATATGGACAGGGGCCAAAGTCTCAGGTGCTTCAGCATTGAGGGATCTGATCTTGCTCCTTTCAAGAAGAGGAAGTTTTCGATCATGGCTGACTTCGAACCCAGGTCTCACCTCCTGTATCATAATTCCTGCTGCACTGTTCACCATATTTGAGCCACGGATGTTAGTTGTGATCTTATTGAGGTTGTCCCACTCAAGATGGAATACAGCATTACCTTCCCCAGTCAGTATCTGTGGAGTGAGAGAACTTGAAACACCATCCAGGGCTTTGGCTACTGTGGTCTCAAGTTCCAGCCCAAAGTCATAAGTCTCGCAGTGCCCAAGTCTGCTGAGTATGGTCGTGAGCTGTTTACTGCGGTACAAGTGCCGTACGGTGTTGCATAGGAGGATGTGCTTTGGTAGTTTCCACTCTCCATTCGTCACTGCACGGTACAAGTCCTAGAATGGCAAAGAAGATTATTTAGGTAGGAAGATCAACAGAAGTGTGCAGCTATCTCTACTGAATGAGTCTTTGAATATACATTATTTTACTACAATAGTACATTGGGAATAATCCTCATGCTGTCTCATTCAGGTATTGAACTTCGCAAGATTGTTTGATTTATAAAGTTAAAAGACTAGTATTTCTTTTGAAATGTAGCTTGTCAAGTAGCAATAGTATAAATATGCTGATCCTGTATTTCAATGGACTTTTTACCAAATTAACATTCAGTTTTAAGTTGTAACTGTTAATATACTAGACATAAGAGTTGTTTAATACCTGGCCTATTGAAGATGTGAGACACTTGCTCCTCTCACTCTTCTCATCTTCCTCACCAGAGATGACACATCTAATGAATTTCATGAGGTCCGGTGGAAGGACATCCTCACAGGAAAGATCCTCTGCTGCAGGAGGCCAAGGAAGTTCGGATCTCTCACTAAATGCCTGTTTGATGGTATTTCGAAGGAACAGGGCCACATCCTCACACTTGTCTGTGCATCCTAACTTGTATGCCTGAGCCACAGCATCCATAACCGACATGCTGCGATTGTAGATCACACTATGGAGGATGCAACCCTGTTCACCTACTTTCACCTTGGCAAAGTCTATCATGTCAGCGATATCGTGCTTGCAAAGACGGTCTTTCAAGTTCTTGCCTCTATAATTTGGATTGGGAAAACCAATTTTGTTCAACTCTTGAACATAGAGACTACACAAATATTGTAACCATATTACTTCATTACCAGAAATCACATGGTCTTTGATGAAGTCAAGCACCACAGTAAATGCTTCAGTATGTGCGTCTGCCCTCTTTTCATGCTCTGTTTCAGGGGAGCTCCTCAGAGACATATCACGCTGATGATTGATATATTTGAGATTGAATGCCCTTCGGCATGACTGGTGGTAGCTTGCACCTTTGGCGAAAAGGTCTTCACCATGAACCTTGCAATGTAGACTATTGAGGCCTAAGGCAAGAGCCCTTGGCTCTATTTCTTGCCAAGTTGGTTTTAGTAAAGTGCCATCTGTATCTTTGAAAACTGCAAATTTGATGCAGCGCTCAGTTTTTCTGGATACCTTCTTTTCAAGCCTATCACAAAAAATGCATTCTTCAGGAAAAAGATGAGTACCAGAAGATGACTTGCGAGGTTCACGTGATAATGGAACAACTGCAGTTGATGATGGATTTGATATCAAGCGATTTTGGTTCTTAGTGAAGTATTGATAGCAGCCATGATGATACCCAATGGCTTCTAAATCTGCATTTGCCAGACTGTTAGGTATGTTAATACATATATCTGTCAGACAATAAGGTGAGTCTAAGGGTTCAGCAAGCCTTTTGTCCTGCACACTATCTAGATATGCTAATTTCTCATCAGGTGTATCTTTTACTTGACTGAACGATATGAATTCAAAATGATAGATGCCCTTAAGATGTAAAACACAGCTGAGAATAGGCCGTTTGGTTGCTACATCTGACCCATAGTCTGAGCTGCTCTTCCGCTTTGCCGACATCATGTGATGAGACTCAGCACCCTAAAAAATAAACAACACATGCTAGACAAGTTAGAGTAGTACCACCACACTCCATACTACTTTCATGCTAAAGAAAGGCCTGTTTGACCTTGAAAAAATATTAAAATCTAAAAATGTCATTCAAGCAAACAAATATGGGTTAAAACCCCTATGAAATATAAAACAGTCTTATTCAATAGATAAGTTTAGAAAAAAAGATCATTTAAATATCTTATTTCTAGACAAAGTTACATCATTTTGACCTTTTCAAGGTCATTATCAAGGTCGTTCCTAATGAGAGTTGCCTGTTTGACCTTGAAAAATATTCAAATCTAAGAATGTCATGAAAGCAAACAAATATGGGTTAAAACCCCTATGAAATATAAAACGGTCTCATTTAATAGATAAGTTTAAAAAAAAAGATCATTTAAATATCTTATTTCTGGACAAAGTTACATCATTTTGACCTTTTTAAGGGCATCAAGTACGTTGCTAAGGAGGGTTGCTAGTGTTATTTGCAAGTTGCAAATAATATGAAGGACTTCCACAAATGGTAAACTAAGTATGAGTTCACATGTCTCTTTAAGTATATGTTTTAAAATAAAAATCATTGAAATATATCTTTTAAGGCAGTTATACATCGTCCTACTCAGTCATCTTAGACATTGTCAAGGATAGCATAAATATTGGTTGCTATGGAGAATGGGCAAGATGACAAGCAAGTCAAAAGCAATATAACAGTTCCCAATTCTCATTAAACTAGTGCACATTCATGATTTAGATGCATCAATCATATTATATGAAATGTAAACTGGACACCATTGCTTTTCCTCTTTGTTGTTTAAAATGACAGCAAAAAATTACTTGTATGCAATGAAGGTGAAGGCTATTTTCCCCTATTATCGCTCACTCACTATTAACATAAACATCCTTGTTGTATTTAAATTGATTTTCATTACATTACTTGTTTAAAATTAAACAATGTCGAATAAAAAGGTGAAGTATTTAACATTAGAATGTGTCACTTACCGGTTGGTTAGCAGCTTTAACTCCTAAAAATGCCAGACCACTGACATCCTGCTGCCACCTGCTGCCATTTCTAAAATGCTGCTGTAGTGCTGTCACCTAGTGGCCAAAATCTAAACCAATCTGTGCAGCATTCGGGCACCCATGTGAGGTCGCAAATAAAATGTCATAACTTGGGCAAGGAGAATGCAAATTTCATGAAATCAGTGTCAAAATAATCGTAAGGTTATGGGACATTCAATCGCAGGTTACAATATTCAAACAACCTGTCACAATAATATTAAAAAATGGGCCCATCTATGTAACCCAAGGCAACTGTTCCAAATTGACTTGTCAGCAAATGTGAGATATAAAAAAATAAGTCAACAAATTATAAAAACACACATTTCTATTATTGTAAATGTATTTTTGATTTGTTTAACTTGAGTTATGATACATTCATCAGCCTTTTATTCAATTAAATTTGTAAAGTGGTTGAAGAAAAGCGTATTATATTCTGTGACCTTTTTGACCTTCAAATGACCTTCAAATGACCTTTGTCACTGACCAATCAGAAAGTGTTCTACTTCCAAATTTGAAGAATGAAAAGTTACACGTTTTAATACCTTATTTGTTGCAATTGTCTGAATATAACCCAAGTTATGGCGAAAAATGTTATTTGGAAAACACATCTTGATAACGGATCAGAAGTGCAGTCACCTGCTTCCTCTGCACTTGATCCAGGTGCTCACAGCTTCGCTTCAACAAGTTCCTTAGATGCTCTGGAACATCGTGCGGCAACTCCGGCTGCCCAGACTGCATGACTCCCAATCTGCTAACTGCATTTGGCTCTTGGACATCTTCCTCTCTCACCTCCGTCACAGTTCCCAACAAAGTGTCCTTATACAGCAGCAGCGGTTCTGCTCCCAAATTGCACATTCGCACAGGAACCTCCCCTCCTACTTTGACTAATGCTCTCGCAACCATCAACTGTTTCTCTTCCAGTGCACTGTTTCTGTCCGCTGGCTCTACAAGTCCCAAATATTCTCTGGAGTCTCCCCTACATCCCTTCACTTCGCCTTTTAAGATCATCTCCCCGCCGGCCGGCACCATCATGGTCTCCTTCACCTGTACTCTTCTACACCCCAACCACTCCTGCTTCTCATGGCACTGCACCACATGACGACCCCTTCTCAACTGCATTTTCTCGAAGTCTAACTGGTGTCCCACTGCGATCAGGAATCTCAGGCCCTGGATTGCATCTCCCTGAATACCTCCAATGAGCACCTCGGCTGGAAAAGTTTGTTCCCCCAACTACAAATCAATTGTCATTCTCCCTTTAACCTGTAAAAGAGTACCATCTGCCTGGACCACAACTGCCTCCTCCCGTCCCAGCTCTGGTAACATCACTTTGGCCGCTAAACTTTCATACTGTCTGTAACTCATAAAACACTCCGATGCGCCGGTGTCCAATAAGAATTCCATTTCCACTTCTCCAATTTTCGCATTTATATACAGGCCATCTTTAAGTTTCTTCTCCTTATTTGCTTGGGTCTCCCTATTTACTGCCTTCCCCCGACCCCCGGAGTTGGCAGCGGCCCGTTTCCCGACTGCTGGCCTTGGTTGCCTGGACACTCCCTTCTGTAATGACCAATTTCGCCACAACCATAGCACCTCACTTCGCTTGATCCATATCGCCCAGACCGCTTGGCATTTAAACTACGCTCTCGCTGAAGCTCTGTCTCCAACTTCTGTAGTTGCTCCACCAACTGTTCAATGTCAGGATTGCTGCCACATTCCACCCGATCAAGTGCCCTAACATGTCGAGTTCCCATTGCAGGTCTCCCTTGTCTCATACGCTCGGACTCTAAAAACGCCTCAATTTCAGTCGCCACTCGTAAGTTGCTGGAGTGTGCATTGAACAATCGCATCCTGACCTCTGGATTCTGGATAGCATCTCCAAAATGCATTCTCGCCAGTCGGTCCTGCGCCAAGTAATCATGTTCAGGATATGCAAACTGCGTCAACCGCCTAATGGCACATCCAAGTACCTGTAGACTTTCGTTCGGTTTGCGACTTCTTCCCCGCAGCTGCGACAGGTACATCTCTGCTTTCCCACTTGGTCCAAATCTCAGCTCCAGTAGCCGCACCATTTCGTAGTAGTCGCCAATATTTCGGGTGTCGCTTAGCACACTTTGGGCTTGTCCCTTCAAACTTACGGCTAAAAAAATGGCCTTTTCCCGCTTGGTCCACTGGTTCAACAGAGCACAGTATTCAAAGTGCTTCTTATAATCTCGCCATGCTACGGAAGACCCATCAAATCGAGCCGGTGTGAAGCTTGGTCGCTTTACCCTTCCAAAATTAACTGATGGCTCCTCCAGACCGTCCTTGTATGCTTGCCGTCTGTCCATGTCGAACCCCGAGCTGACTCCTCCTGCCCCAGGTTGGCTCCTCTCCGAATGCCAGCCAACAGGATTCACGCCGCGAAGATCCCCCGCTGCTCCGCCCAAATACTCCCCAGCTGCAAAAGCGCTCCCAGGCACTCTAAATTGGAGTCCAGCTCCTTCATCTCTTAACTGCTCACGCCATCCCCATCTGTGGCCTCAGCACTGCTCAGCTGCTCCACGTGCATGATCAGCACGAATTTTCATGGGATTATCCGACTTCAGCCCTTCAGTATTCATCGGTGCTCTGCTTGGCACCTTGTAGTCAGTCATAGGACGTCTCCGAGACTGCACGACTACTTCGGGTGTTTCACAGGTCCTGTGAAACTCGGCTCTCGGCATCATCCTCCATTCCTCAGGGCGTTCCTTCCCTTCGTTGAAACTTCGTTGATTATGGTAAAAATGAGGATAAGAAATGACAAAGTCCCTGATGCAGTTATGGACGGAGAGGGGGTTTGAGTGGTTCAATGAAACCCATATTAAGAATTGTTTCATTTTTTAGCTTTTGCTTTTAATCAACCTATCTCTCTTATAAAACAAACCCCCTCATGTGGTATAAACTCCCTACAAATAAATCCTCGAACCTTTCCTATATAGCTGTGGTGTCACTTATGATATGATGATTTAGAATAAATTTGAATTGATCACTGGTCCTTTGAGCTTGAACACAGTTAGCGCTGCATATATAGGTATATTTTGTAATGAACCAAATATCAAAATCTTGCCTAAAACAAACCTGAATCCATCATTTCTACTATTCTGTATCTTGACTAGGTTTTGGGAATGGAATGAAAATTACACCGTGTATACCCTTTTTATCTTGAGATTTTTAGTCATAGGTACAAGGACCATAGAAACAGTACTTGATTGGCATAATAAAATAATACTTTGTATCCAAAGCATATCAATATCGGATAAAAACAACCTGTCTGATCATATCACTACATACAGAACTGGCTCTCCATGTCCCACCAGCACCATGATGACATAACAATCTATAAATAACTTATGGGAGTACCCTATAGCCGTAGCCCGTATATATACTCGCCCACTGCAAATTCATTCTTGCCGTAAATTGGTAAACATTCAATACACGGCAAAAACAATTTCATTATTTTTTTAATGTATCTTATTCTGACAATTATCAACATACACATATATGTAGTTGATAATTGATCAATTAGATCCAACAGCCGTCTCCCTTTCGTTATATCGTCTATTGTGTTATGATGGCGGCCATCTTGCTTCTCGTAAGAAATCCATAACTTGGCACATGTATCCTCAAAATCGGACAGGTAAGTATGCGAATGATAATGTGATACATTGGTAACTTATTCGTAAGTAACCAATGTATCATATTATAATGGTTTTGTGAAGTTATTGGATATATATTTTTTTGTTTGAGCCACGACCATCTAGGGGCGAAATTCACCGACCGACGCGCCATCACCTCCAGTGGTGGATATCGCAACTAAGCACCCAAATGTTTGCGAAGGCGATACTAGTTCGCGTATTCACAAAATAATCGCACTCGCGAACTTTGCCTGTTCTACAGTATCTCAAAATGCTCAAGGATGCCAGGTTGTCATCCGGCATTTTCTGAAAAGGCATGCCTTACTCTCACTCTCTTATAATCAATCATAAAAAAAACTATACCTGACAAAACCAGGTTCACCCCCAAAATGGGTTTTGGCTGCCGGACTACTAGTATCTTGCTTGGAGTTGATTTCACATTTGCCCGTTAGATGGCCTTTAGCTATCCGTTCGCCACCTATCGCTTGAAAGCTGATGTAAGGAATCTGAGGAATTAAGTTTAATGTTAAAGAGTCTGGTCTGAACTGGTAATAGTTTAGACATATTTCCCAAATTCGAATTCCACCACAGCATGGTAGTTTCAAACATGCATTTTGCTTGAAATCTGGCATATCTCTTGCTAAGAGTATCCACAAGGAACGGGTATCACAGATTTCCCAACTCTGACTTTGTTCAAAAGTTATGAGATATCAAAATTTAAAAGTGTACTTTTTCTCATTTTCAAGTTCAGAAAGAAAAAGTGATTTAATTTGAATAGAGTAAATCTTTTTTTTTAAACTGATATTTTCCCCTCGGTATGGATCTTTTCTGCACATAAGTGAAATTTAAAGATCCCCGGTCCATAATTTTTACCCCAAAAATCTTACACCCTGCTGTCAAGGTACTTTGGTAATGCTTAATGTATTCTCAGCAATATATACTTTGTATACGCTAAATTGTCAAATAAAGTATATACAATAGAGGATAAACTTTATATGATGTAGATGATAGAGTCTAAAAAATTAACCCCTAAAGCTACCTCAATAATGTGTTCGGCTTAATTGAGTGCAGGGTTAAATCGCTTCTTTGATTCTTGCTCATCCCTCATTGATTTTTACGTCAAATCACGCCTTTTGGTCGGATTTCTTTACTTTGGATGTTTCTTATATATACTTCTTTTAGTTATTTCCTTGTGAGAGAAGTGGATTTCTTTCCAGTTCCGGGCTTTCTCTAGTCGCGGTGTGACCTAAACTGTCAAAAGCGGCATATATCCAATTCCTTTCTTCCTTCATTCAACATTCTCATCCAATGATTCTGATTGAAAACTGAACTTGGTATTCGATTCAGGAAACAGCAGCTAGAATGCAAATTAATCCTATCACGATTACGAGTGAGGATCAATTTTTCATCATCAGCTGCCCAATTATATGGAGAGATAACTTTTAAATTTCCTATACATTTCACACCGTTGTTCATGCTATTCATTTCATCTGCATATACAATAAAGCTCCCCCCCCCCCCCTTTTAATGTCAATGCCATCCCTAGAATGGTGGTGACGAACACGTTATTAAAAAAGGGATAGATTCTGATTGAAAGGCAAATAGACAGGTAGATTTCCTATCGAATAATGCAAATTCGATTTACACAAATAGCATAGTAGTACAGTGCAATGTGCTATATTTGAAAGAACAGTTTAAAGAAAAGTTGGGTGTTTCAGAATCACCGATCACTACCATATATATATTGTACACCATATCTGTGCTGATATTCGTCAACAACAACCATACTGCACTGTTCACCATGCATACCATAGAATTCTGTTAATCAACATATTCTCATTTTGACCGAGATGGCTTTAATACGCAAACTAGCAAAATAGATCGATATCGGTCATATGCTATCGTATTTGCTTTTGACTGTCATCTAAAAGGTCAATTACCACTGGTCGCCAACAGTAAGATTAATAATACATACACCTTTATCGATGTCAATGTGAGCAACATGTTAATTTCTGTACATCCTCTGCTTAATGCCAGTTGGTCTTACTAGTATGGGGCACCGACCCATTTATGTGTGTGTGTGTGTGTGTGTGTGTGTGAGAGAGAGACAGTGTGTAAGCAGAAAGAGAGAGAGATATTTAATTACTCATTCATCAGCTTATTTATTTATTGCTATTTGAAACGGCGTTCTCTTGCATGCATAACACCTGTTCATAATGTTCAAAAGAGCATTAATTCCTAGCAGGCTTTTATCTAAACAGAAATATGTTTCGGTTAAGTACCTTTATATTCGAATCAAAGGGGTTCAATTGGACATGATATGTCTTTTCGTAATTAGTTTTGTCTGATGGGCCCTATAGTTTTGTTTATGATTTGGTTTTTTGATTTTCTGACCGTATTAATACATCTGTATTTGTTTTCTTGTTTTCCACATAGATATGTATAACACTATTGTTGTACCTTTTCATGAAAGTCAATAAAGATATACGCATACTCACTGTCAAGGAAATCTAGAAATGTGAAGAACCCCGATATGTGAACCAATTTCAAACATTTCCCCTTTTCAAAGTACATTTTGGAAATTTTCCATGACATCAATTAGTTACTATAGTAAATCATATCAATTATATTACGAAAATTCTTTCTATTTATATCTCCTTTTATTCATCTAAGTTTATATTTAGCACTTGAGAAGTTGTGGAATGAAACATTTTCAAATTGAATGTTAATGAATATATTATATTGTAACGCTTCTTACTTATCTTACCAAAGAAGCGGTGATCTTACTCTAATGGTTTACAGAGAGCTGTATAGTGTATACATGGGAGCTATGCATACGGGTAATACTGTTAATATGTCCTTGTTATTTACAAGCGATGCCCCGCTATTCGGTTCTGACCCATATCATTTCACAAGATTTCAACCGGTCCCCCAACTACTTTTTAATATAGAACAGCCTTGAGGATGTGCCAGAAGGACCAGCGCTCAGCCATTGCGGTTTATTAAAGAACGGGCTGCCTCCATGTCGTTGGTAAACACCAGATCGTTTCTGTGAGTGTACGTCATGACTATGTGAGAGATTTATATAGGTGACCGTTATAACGTGTTGTTAGTAGTTTACGTCATTGTGGGGGAAGAGACGTAACATAGGCGACGTCATACCATTTATCTATGATGATACGTCATGGTATAGGGTGGGACAGCTTTCAAATGTGGGTTGTCCACACTTGTCTCCATGATATCCTCGTGAATGGTTTGGCTTGGAAGTCGTATTGTGAGACTACGTCATAGGTAGACGTAAAACTCATAGCTTTTCAACACGAATTCTCCGAAAAAGTCTCCACTAGATCCCAATCAACTGTGTTATGAGGATAATAATACGCCATGGATAGTGGTGAGACTCGAGGATCGTACATGTATGTGTAAATTCTCCGAACGTGTCTCCACTAGATCCTCATGTACGGTTTTGCCTAGGCGCTTTACGTATGCGTGGCGTAGTGAAGGACTTTCTGTAGTGGCATTGCAACTGTAGAATGCCCTTTGAGAATATTCGTAAAAGGATGGAAAACTTTTTTCCTAATACATGTACCATGTATAAACCACCGTCGTGATATGAAATTAGAAAAGAAAGAAAAGGCTGATTAGTAGATGGTTATTCAACCTATCACGCCTTCGATATGCAAATCAGATACCAGAAATCAATGTCAGAGTGCTAAGCGGGCCATCGCGCCTGGAAGTGGCTCATCTGAGTAGATAGTTGGTGTCTTCTTTTGAAAACATCATTGTCACCTGACTATACATGGGATTAAATGTGGGTATCAATTATTGTCATTGAAGTAGATTAGTCTACCGTGACAGGTTGGGTAGTCTGACGTAGTAGAGAAAATTAAATGTATTCCTATAACATCTGCTATGGACATGCGTAGAATGAACTTACGTAAACCTTGTCCTAATTGACATATGTTGTGAAATGACATCACGTGACATTACCGTCCTATCACTTGTCGGCGGCATTTTAATTATCGTCGCTGGTGACCGTCAACTATATTACATTATTAATCCCCTTACAGTAAACAACCATTCAGTTCGATGGTTCTCAACGAAAATGTCATGATAAAGCGTTAGTGGATTCGATGAATTACAAGGGAATTGAAAATGTTAGCATTAATACTCCTGTTGTTAGTGTCTGCGATAAACAGTTCTACTACGGGTAAGTGAAATAATTTCTACCAATGTTTATGTATTAGCTAAACTGTACAACCACACTTGGTTACTACGAATATTGCGAAATATTAGATATAAAAGAAAGTGTTGATTCCAAATAATTTAGTACATTATTATGATATTTTGATTGTTTGTGTACATTTTCCTGTATTTCAATAAGATTGTTTTGCACGAAGCATATGTACATGTTAAGGCATTATAAGAATTGTCCATAAATCCACTAGAAACTGACGCAGTTCCTAGTAAATGACACAAACGATTCTGGTACAGGAAGTTTGAAATGTAACGACGACATATGTCCCATTACATATTCCAAATGAGGTTAATGACATTTATCTGAGTGGAGAAAACGTAACGGTGAGATTGTATTATGTATAGATAAATAGTTTGAAGTAAGTAATGCGCCATTGCCAATAAAGTACTTTAATTTTCATGAACATGGGTGCATCATTCTGAATGAAATGAATTCACTGTTGAGGGTTATTTTTACGAACCCATTCATGCTTAAGATTTCCCCTAAAAGTGTTGTCTGGATCTATGACGAATGGCTAATACAAACGACTTTACAAAATGTTTCATGGTGAGTTGATGGTACTTTACTGATAAAAAAACTTTCAAATATTTTCCAACCACTAGTATACTTTTTCCACCAAAATAACCATACCTCATTCAACTGCTCTGAGCATTAATGAGTTAAATATATAACAGATCCTAAAATTATTTTGTCAATCTTTTTGCGCCAAAGAAATCCATGTACCGCTCAAGTCAAACCAGCTCAATTGACCAAACATATCTTGAAAACACCACCCATCAGTGAAACCGATACCAAAAAAATACGATGAACATTCTATGGTTTACCTGTTATTTAAGACCACCTCTCAAATGAAACCATGATTACATCATCACAAATTGTTGAATTGCAAAGGACGTATATATATATATATATATATATATATATATATATATATATATATATATATATATATATATATATATATATATATATATATATATATATATATATATATATATATATATATATATATATATATATATATATATACACACATGTACATATATATATATATATATATATATATATATATATATATATATATATATATATATATATATATATATATATATATATGTATATGTACGTACATACATACATACATACATACATACAAACATACATACATACATACATACATACATGTGAGCTCTTGTGAATGTTGGACACATTCACCTGAGATTCGTTTGTCCCGTGTACTTCATTACTAAGCCACTTACTCAAGTTACAGTGTATGGTTGATACCATGGTTTTGACGATAAATTTCATATCATTATATAATTGCACACTTAGGAAGATTGGAATTGATCAGTATGCGCACAGAAGCGGAAGATGTGTAAATTGCCTGTCGCCACGTTTGCATGTTGGAGTTGGAAATCGATCCCCCTCGAGTTATGCCATTTTACGTGCGAGCTGTACATGTACTTTTTAAAAATTCTTTGTAAAACATGTTTTTTCCTGTTGGTTCACTCAATACCATCATATATTCATACATGTATAATGTAAACCCTGTGCTGATTATGTGTCAGCTTCCTAGTCTACTAGCATAAAAAGTATGTGATAAAACAAATTGTCACGAAAGCATTATGATTTTAAAAATATGTGAATGTCAAATTGAGGCATATGCCAATCAATAAACCCATTTTTATTTTCTAGAAGGGACCATTGATCTTCTGATTTCATTTGACTAAGTAACCGCTTTGTAACTTGTAAAATGCTTAGTGGCCCACCAGTCTTACGCTTTATATGAATTGTCCCTAGCTGTGCATTTACGTGTGTAGGGCACATACGTATACAGTGCCGACATTCAATTCCTGTACTAAATGTGTGGGCAGCTCGGGCATAATGCACGCCCGCACGCCCGATTGCCACCCTGTTTCCTGGACATGGATACGACTACAGGTCCCTGACCTCACAAATTAACAATTAGCTTTGATCCTCAAGCTACGTGGGTCATTGATGTGCTTGGCTTATTTTTGTGACATGTTATAAATGGCAGATTGTATAACAAGGCATAGGCAGATGCGTGCGATTTGAGGGAAGAGCTTACGGTAATTAAAGTATATTCCATTTGATGGTGTGTTGAACAATACAGTTTGTCAATTCACGTGTGATTATTTTATTTACAAATATTTAGTTTCCCTTCGCTATCCAGGAATCGTTCAGCATGGAATTTACAGAGTTATTTGTATATATTTTAAGGTTGTTTGGAGCACCTTGTGGAAGGAATAGCGCCTGCTAACTTGATTGCCTCGTCCTCCTTCTCTGCGGAATTTGGTCCAAGCCATGCCAAACTGGCAGACCCCCACAATGAATCAACCTCGGCACCCTTCTGGAGACCTCTGACTAACTCCTTGGAATGGATTCAGGTAACTTGTAATACTTTAATATCATCAACGTACCAGTACAGGTTCATACTTAATTCAAGAGTATTCATGGAACCTTGAAAAAAGTATTCATCTGATATTTACATGCGTATGTAAACTCACTTGTCCATCATGAGATATTCTTCAACAATATGTGCATTTGTGTGCTTTTTAAGACGACATTGATACACTCATTTATTTATTCATAGTGAGATTATGTGGCCTTGACTCTAGATTTCCTAAGTCCAGTCACACAGAGCTAGAATAGCCTGCCCAAGACTATTTCTGACCAACTGGTTGCAAACGTTTTTCGTAATTGTAGGTCGTCTCGGCAAATTTCAAAGGTTCCAGTCACACAGAAGAAATGAAAAAATACTGTGCAATATCAAGCAGTGGGGTATTACAATGTTCTAAAAGAACAAAATGATAGCCACCAATTTGCAGGTTATCGTGGGTGGTCGTATACAATATGTGACTGGGGCTTTACTACATTATGACACACGTCTACTCTTAACCCTTCCAATGCTACGGCTACTTTCGTCCAAAGCACAAGGATGCCAAGATTTTTAAATAACCATCTAAACCCTGTCATGTTGGTATTCATTGGATAGCTCTCGCTGAGTACTCTCAGATGAGTACCGATATGCCAGGGATTTAGTCATTTTCCAGCTTTTTTGCATCATTTTGTATTGGCAAAATTAGCCACCAGCATCATAAGGGTAAAACCCTTATTTTATTCTTTTCTAGGTGAACTTCACTGAGCGTAAGACAGTTAAAGAGGTGTGGACACAAGACGCCGGTTCTCTCGGCTACAGGACAAAGACCTACAAGCTTCTTTATAGCGATAATGGAAAGTGGTGGCGGTACTACAGAGAAAGCCCACAACTGACCGCAAAGGTATTTAGTATTATGTTGTGAAGTCGTGAATTACTTTAATGCAGATCATGTCATTAAGGTAGCTTATGGGGGTTTATTCCTTTGACTCGGGGTTTCTTCTGCCCTGCTTTTATTTCATTAATTAGCCTATACAAAGTATATATTGGCTGAGAGATCTTGAGGTGGAACACATTAAGCACCACAGGTACACCCTCCCACCAGGGTTTAAACCTTTTTGGATAAAAAAAACTGAAAAGAAACCCATGCCTAATTTATGATTCGGGGACCATCAGCTTTCCGAAATATGGATTAAAGATCAATACGGATCTAGGGAGTGTATCACCGTTTTTCTTAATTTTGCTCCCTTCAAATTTGATGACCATTTTGTTAACCCTTATGCTGCTGGTGGGTAATTTTGCAAAAATAAAATGGTGTAAAAACCTGAAAACTGACTGGAACCCTGCCATATGGGTACTCATCTGAGAGTGCTCAGTGAGAGCTATCCAATGAATACCAACATGACAGGGTTTAGGTGGTTTTAAAGAATCTTTGCGTTCTTGCGCTTTGGACAAAAGTAGCCTAAGCATTGGAAGGGTTAAATATGTTTGTCAAAAGTTACAAAGAAGTGTATTTTTCAAATTCAAGACTGCATTAAAGTGAAAAGTGGAAATGTCTCGTCCTGGATCAACAACTGTTGCGTAACATTTTGCGATGAGCGCACGATGGTTGCAGGACGACTGTACATGAGCAAAATCGATATGAATGTCTAAAAGCTGTGCCTTTGTTGTGCAGTTGACGATAGTAATTTCCATTAAGTGGAACGTCAATTGTTGATAATGTCGTAACTTTCAGATGTGCTTGTGAAATGATATAATAATACAATTAGTGCAGGGACAAACAAGTCAAGTGGTTTCCGATTGGCCCGGCTAGTAAGTCGAACTCTTTCAATTGCTTCCTTTAATATTCAGACAATACGAGGTTTCAGACAATAAACACGGTTCACAGGTACTTCACAATACATTTGACCTGTTCCCTGTGAGCTGAGCCAGTCAATTTACGGGATTGACCTTTAAATATCAGGGCAATATATGTGACTCATACATAAGTGACAGGTATGTCGAGTTGCCATGCAATAATCCCTCGACTGTTCACTGTCGCTTACGACTGCTATTGAAGTCCCAGGTTCGATTCCGTCACGCGGCTAGTCAGTAAGTTGCCAGTGACACAGGATCAGTCGATGGTTGTGTCGTGATGGTCTTTTCCCCTCACCATCAGTAAACTGGTTATATCGTTGCATTTTCTTTCCGCACTTTGCATATTTCGGCCTAATAAAAGGACTCACCCCCTACGGCCCCTCCCTCCCTGCACAAGTTCCAGAGATGTGTACCACCACCAAAGATGTGCACCACCACCGTCATGTCTTTGGCAATTACCCTTTTCCTGTTTATTTCTCTATTGACTGTTGAAGTATAACAACATAATTACCCTCCCAGCTCTTGCCCCCCCCCCCCCCAAGGGAGCTTTTTTCTAGGTGCAGGTGTTCACGCCTATCCGCATGGCATAATTAGTAATTGATAATTACAAATATGATTCACGCCACAAGATGAATTTGACAATCCATGAGAGGGCGAATTTTACATTTTCTAGATTTCGATGTAATAGACTCGTTTTGTACAAATAGTCTGGCAGCTTATGTAGTTTCCGTGGGAAGTTCATGTTAATTGTTGGAGATATGGTTTTTCTAGACCAACTTTGTATGAGGACTTCAAAAAAATATGTCTCCAATTTTGTCGACAATTTTTTCAAGGTCAAAGGTCAATGTCAAAGGTCAAAATCCTTAAAATGCCTTGTTTGGACCTGTAACAAGCTGCACTTGGTAGGAAACTCGATTCTAAGGGTGACATATACTAAACAAATAAATTTCATACACAAAAATTTAGTATTTTCCACAGTAATGTTTAAATCTGAGGTCAATACGTACATTCTAAAGTAAAGGTCAAAGGTCAAATCAGTGAAAATGCCTTGTATGGACAAGAAATGAGCTGCATTTGATAAAAGTTGGTTAGAAACCATATTTTATGATGAGACACACTTCTCCAGTAAATTTCATTAAAGTACACTTCATATTTTCCACCTCAAAGATTATATCTAATGTCAATTAGTCCATTCAAAGGTCAAGATCAACAGTCAAAATGCAGGAAAATGCCTTGCATGGACCGGATACAAGCTGCGTTTGATTCAGTATGGTTAATAACCAGCTGTTTAGGATGAAATGTACACTTAATACGTGAATTTCATACACACAGCTTCAGTATTGAACTCAGTATTTTTCAAATCTGAGGTCAATAAGTACATGTAAAGGTCAAAGGTCAAAGGTCAAATCTGTGGAAATGCCTTGTATGGTCAGGAAATGAGGTGCATTTGATAAAAGTTGGTTAGAAACGTTAATGCACAATTAAATTTTTATGCCGTTTGTATATGTCAAAGAGGGTTATGGAATATAATGTTTATTATTTCGCAATAATTTTGTCTGGTCAAAATATGTAGGCCGGCGCACGGATCCATGTCTCAAGGGAAATGGATAGAGATGTAATAGTTATGAAATATGAGGAATATGGGTAGTGAGTAAAAGCAAATTCGTGATCGTGTAAGTATATAAAGTTAAGTTCACCTGGGAAAAGAAAAAAAGGTCTGATTTGGAAATCATTTGTTACTGAAATACCATGAAGCTGAGAATATGGGGAATTCAAAAACATTAATCAGAATTTGCCCCCCCCCCCCCCCCCCCAAATATGATACTGACCAACCCTCTGGGTCATGGACTATTATGATGTTTTCCAGTTCAAAAGCAATCTCTGTGTGTTTCTCATAACTGGGAATCTGTCATCATGCTGCAAGTGTGATCTGCTACATAAAATTTAAGTTATTTCATAATCATACTTGTATCAATTTGCCAACACCTGTAAAATATAATAGCCCACTCCTAAACTAATAAACTAACCTGACCCTTGGTGGCCAGGATTGGAACCGCATAACATCTCCTGATTTTGGATGGTTGAATGTTAACAGGTATGAATTATATAACTTGGTCAGAAATCTTCAGATTAGCTACTGATTTGCCAACTTTCAAAAATCATCCACCATTCCTCAAGAATAAATTTATTTTCTAGCCAAGAGCCAAGAATTTCATAATATGCTGAACATAGTAAGTATTTGATCTTGAAAGATCACACAATGTCTGGAAAGATCACACAATGTAAATGTTGTTGATGACGACATTTTCAGTTCCAAAGCTATCTGCGTGTTTTTGATAACTGTGTGTATATTATCATGCAGCAATTGTGATCTGCTACATAAACTGAAATTAAAGTTATCCTATTAACATATGTTTCCATGATTATCAACTCTAAAGGCCCACTCCTTAAGCAAAAGTACTAACCTGGCCCCTCCCAGAATTGGAACCAGAGAAAGTCCGATACAAGGTGATAGGAGTGGAAATGAAAGGAATGGAAAGTAGTATGAAGCTAGTGGCGCTGGGCGCAACACAGCGCAAATGTTAGGCAGGTATGGTAGAGGAGTGGATCCGTGCGCCAAAATATGTAGGCCGGCGCACGGATCCATATCTCAAGGGGAATGGATAGAGATGTAATAATTATGAAATATGAGGAATATGGGTAGTGAGTAAAAGCAAAATAGTGATCGTGTAAATATTTAAAGCTAAGTTCACCTGGGAAAAAAAGGTCTGATTTGGAAAATATTTGTTACTGAAATACCATAAAGGTGAGAATATGGGCAATTCAAAAACATTAACCAGAATTTGCCCTCCCCCCCCCCCCCCCCCCCCCCCCCCCAATATGATACTGACCACCTCTGGGTCATAGACTATTATGATGTATTCAGTTAAAAAGCAATCTCTGTGTGTTTCTCATAACTGGGAATTTGTCATCATGCTGCAAGTGTGATCTGCTACATAAAATTAAAGTTATTTCATAATCCTACTTGTATGGTTATCAATTTGCCAACACCTGTAAAATATAATAGCCCACTCCTAAACTAATCTGAACCCTGGTGGCCAGGATTGAAACCGCATAAAATCTCCTGATTTTGGATGGTTGAATGTTAACAGGTATGAATTATATAACTTGGTCAGAAATCTTCAGATTAGATACTGATTTGCCAACTTTCAAAAATCATCCACCATTCCTCAAGAATAAATTAATTTTCTAGCCAAGAGCCAAGAATTTCAAAATATGCTGAACATAGTAAGTATTTGATCTTGAAAGATCACACAATGTCTGGAAAGATCACACAATGTAAATGTTGTTGATGAAGACATTTTCAGCGTGTTTTTGAAAACTGTGTGTATATTATCATGCAGCAATTGTGATCTGCTAAAATTAAAGTTATCCTATGAACATATGTTTCCATGATTACCAACTCTAAAGGCCCGCTCCTTAAGCAAAAGTACTAACCTGGCCCCTCCCAGAATTGGAACTAAACAAAATGAAACCAAAAGACGTCGCAGTATAATAAACCGCCTGATAAGTGAAATATCCTGATTTTGGATTGTTGAATGCGGACGGGTATGCCAACGTACGTGCACAATATCAATTGAACAATTCATAACACACACGTACCATGATTTAAGAACTTATGGCCAGTTTAGCGATATTCTCAGAATGAGTCATCTCCGTAGTATAATAGTATACCGTAGGTGTACGTCCTATACATATTTCGCTGTTTCGCATCCGCGGAATTACCGTAAAGTCGTTCCCCTTTTTCGACATATTAGCTATAAGTACACGGGCGCGAAAATATGCCAAAAAAATTTCCACATATAAGCTTCAGACAATGTTTCAATCGCACGCATGACTTGATTTTTTGGCCGCTCAGTTTCATCAATAAACTCGCTACCATAAACCGTTATTACGAAGAATTTTGTCATCGCACTTTTCCCTATACACCTAGTATTTTGCCAACTTGGCGAGTGGCAGAATGGTGAATCTATACATGTCCAACGGACGACTTGCTACCCTATCGCAAGTCCTATGCCGACGTGGGTCTAGACAAAATGAAACCAAAAGACGCTGCAGTATAGTAAACCACCTGATAAGTGATATCTCCTGATATTGGATTGTTGAATGCTGACGGGTATGCCAACGGACGTGCACAATATCAATTGAACAATTCATAACACACACGTACCATGGTTTAAGAACTTATGGCCAGTTTAACGATATTCTCAGAATGAGGCATCTCCGCCGCGTAGACTAGTATAGTATACCGTAGGTGTACGTCCTATAGATGTTTAGACAAGTCGCTGGATTACCGTAAAGTCGTTCCCCTTTTTCGACACATTAGCTAAAAGTACACGGGCGCTAAAATATCCCAAAAAATTTCCCATATATAATCTTAAGACAAGTTTTCAATCGCACGCACGACTTCGTTTTTTGGCCGCTCTGTTTCATCAATAAACTCGCTGCCATAAACCGTTATTAATGACGAATTTAGTTCAGGCAATTCTCCATATACACCTAAAATAATGCCATCTGGGCGAATGGCAGAATGCTGAACTTATCACGCCCTACGGGCAGTGACGTGCTACCACACGTCGGATGCCGATTCGGTCCAGGGTTAGGATTAGGGCTAGGGTTAGGTAACTCGATCTAACCCTTTACCCTGGACCTGATTCCTGTTCCCTAGCCCTAAGTAGGGGATTCCAAGATCACAAGTTTCCACAAAGTCATTCCTGACATCTGCGGTGATTTAGAGTCTTCCTACAGTCTACCTTATGATTACGGCGCAATGGAAGTCGCAAGCAGCACACAAGCAGACCACAGATCTGGCACGTAGCGCCAAGCGTTATTAACTCAGGCCCAGGGCTTTCCCTTTCTTTATGAATAGTCCTATTAGGGGCCATTCAGAAGCAATGGAGCACTGAATAGCCTCTGACCCTTCGGAGACATGCATGTAAGCTACTAGGCCAGTATGAATTCCATCTACAGGGGTGTTCACATACTTTGATCCCGGAGCACAATACATAAATCCAGGAGCACAGCACTTTTTGGTGGCTGTGGTTCGATGATTGCTATGAATATTGTCACCTGATTGCACTACTATATTAGCCCTTATTGCAATAGTTAAGGCCAGGATAAATCTATAGAAAGTTTTGATAAATGGAGTTCACCTTTTCAAAATACAATTGTATCAAAAATAATGCAAGTGAATTATCTGATAGGCTCCATTGATCATCCAGTGCTCTATGTTTTTCGTTTGTCGCACGTTTATAATCCACTGTCGCATTTTGGTGCGACAATGCGACTGTCATGCAGTTGGACACCCCTGTTCTACCCAAAAGTTGATACTCTATATGATAACCTTTCTTGCTGACACTAACTAATATTCTATTTACAGATATTTGCAGGCAATACGGTGAGTGGGACGTTAGTCAATAACACATTGTCGACCCCCATTCAAGCGAAGTATGTCCGACTGCAGCCCATTGGTTTTCAATCACACGTGGCAATTCGTTTTGAGCTGATTGGATGTCAGTCAAGTGTGTCAATAGCAGGTACTTCACACTTATTATATTTTGAACCCAGTTACGGATCGACAGGGTATTCCGGTGGACCAGGGGCCCAAGTATAAAGCTCTGCGTAGTGCTCGAGATGTGCTTATTGTTAGAAAGTTCATTGTTCTCCCTTTGTATTCTTAACCACACGCACCTCACAAGCACTACGCTAAGATTTATGCTAGGGTTCCACATCGAGCTAGCGAGAATTCGACAAGTTGTCCAGAAATATCTCAGAATCGCTAGAAGGTCGAATGCGACACACAAAAATGTCGTAGGGTTAGGCAAAAAGGTGCGTGTCGAATGCGATGTGGAATCGCTAAACGTCGCATTCGACATGCAAGAAGTCAAAACGTCAAAAAGCGGTATTAGAAGGTCGAAAACCCTTGAAAACACTTGTCGCATTCGAGTTTATGCAAATGAGTAGTTTGATTGACAGGTTAGGTCGAATACAACTTTACAAAATCGAATGCTACATTGCAAAAGTCGCTTTCGAATTCCTATATGTCACATTCGACTGCCAAAAAGTCAAATGCAACTTTTATAAAAATTAATGGAATTCTCAAAAAAGTGTAATATTTAGGTAAAAGGAAGTATATAATACACCGGCTTGCAGCTTAATATAGGAGTTTTATCATGCTCTTGAGGGTTGAAAGTTGATTTCAGGCAAGGGGCCCGAAGTCAGGTCTTTCGATTAAAATAAGCGGTCAAAAAAAGGATATTTCTGGTTATTATACATACTATTTTCGGCCCCTAGCCTGAAAAATCTAAGGGCCCACAGTAAAATCTCCGGGGCATATGGGGAAGTTGAATCCTGTATCTAGTGACTTTAAAAAGTTCTATGTGACTATTGCCTGTCATGAGGTTCATCAAGACGGCAAAACTATGATTCAGATTTTGGGGTAGGGGAAATACCAATTAGTATAACTTCTGTAATAGATAAAAAACGAAGAGCGGTATTTAATTTTGTGCATTCGACTTCCCAAAAAGTTGAATGGGATCGCAAATAACCGAATCTGACATTACAAATGTCGCATTCGACTTTATGCAAATGAGGAATAGGGAGGAACCTCATTTGCATATTAGAAAAGTCGAATCCCCAAAATTACTTTGCAATTTGGTCATGCGCAAAAAAGGGCCTCGAGAATTGTTTTTGAGGCCCTTTCTTGCGCATGCGACTTTTCACTTCGGGAATTCAACTTTTCATTTTTTACCCCAAAAAAATGTTGAATTGGAATTGCCCAACTCCGTGACAAAAGTCGCACTTTACTTTTTCGAAATGTAGAAAGCGACCCAAAAAACTCATTTACATATCATTTGCATCAAGTCGAATTCTTTCTAGCTCGATGTGGAACCCCACCTTTAGACCTAGAGCCCCAGCTACCCTTTAGAATTACAAATGATGACTTTCATGCTTTAGTTTTGCTGAAATCAATGGTTTTGATCTACTTCCCTGTAAGATGCACACACACACACACACACATATATATATATATATATATATATATATATATATATATATATATATATATATATATATATAGTGGCTGTGTGATATCCCGAACGAGTGAGCGTAGCGAACGAGTGAGTGATATCATATAGCCACGAGCGATACAACCATATCACACCCACAACCATTATGTAACCTGTTTATTACACGCTTATTTATACTCTAGAAAACAACGAAAGGAATCATGTAACCTGTTTATTACCCGTGGGTCGTGCGTGTATGAGTGCTCTGTCAAACATTGAAGAGCATCTGTAACAGTGTGCGTAGATCTAAATGACGTGACAGCAGTTTTGTCTGCTCATGCTCTCAACCTGATCCCTCAGCGATAGGGAAGTTTGTGAAATTACCAGGCACTACAACTTTATTCTAGCCTCTTCTGGGCTAAGCGGGGCTTCCAACAGAGCTGCCGCCATATTGAAGTAGGTCTGGCGTCTTGAAACAGGTCATGACGTCATGGGATGAATGGTTGCTTGGGGATTGAATCACTAGAATATAGTTTTTACTGAAGTCACTGAGTACAATGACTTGCCCCTCCTCCAATTCATTCTTGAGACTTTGCACAAAACATGGAGAAAAAATAAAAGCAAGACTAAAATTCTTTAACTGTAGCTGGCACCCAGAAACTTCATGCATTTCACAGACAACAAATGTTGGCCTTAGGTATGAGAAGATGTTACTTTTAATGATGAGGTAAAGTTTGCTTTGTAGAGAAACCTAAACTGTGATAAGAATGCATTAAGGTAGAACCCTACTCAATACAAGGGTCATTTTTAAAACTTGAATATCTGAAAACTGAGTTTAATGGAGACAACAGCACTTATGCTATTGTAAAGGTTACATCTCATACTTGCCGAATAATGGTAAACTTATCAATAAGTGACTTTTTTTAGGTATTGCGGCACCCCTAAAGAACATATCTGGATGTGTTTCATTTTGGCAAAATGTCAAGACCTACCCTTTACTTGAAAATGAGAGACTACCATATGATTATTCATGTCTTTGGTAAGGTGCAAGGTCCTACCTCAACAGGGGATTTGCACAATGAGTACTTTAAGAACATTTTCGAATGTTCCCATAAGCCTCAAAATTACTCACGTGGTTTACATAGTAAATCCTGATTTTCAGGTCCTGTCAGAATTCAAGGTATCTGTGACATGACCTTGCACCTAGAGGGGGTTCATATCTGTCATATTCTAAAATACTGGCTTCGAAGACTGTATCGTTATTCACTTTCAGCCAAAAAATGAGATGAAAATCTTGGTGATAATCTTGGCGTACTAGAATATCACCTTAAGGTACATGCTGTACAAATTTTCATATCGATCAGAGATTGATTACAAGTGAATTTGCTCAGGGTTTTAGTGACATCAACTGGCTACATGATTTATGGCAAAACGCAGTGATGGAGTCAGATCTGTTTGACATACATGTACAATGGCCTGAGGGTGTCTGTAAAATAAATAGCTATTGATATACAGTCCGTTTACCATGCCAGGTACATTATGAAATTATAATGTGTGTTTTACTATGACACACCCTTACACCAAAAATTATTTCATGGTTTTTAAAAAGAAATATCCAATTCTCAAAAACCAAACTTAACACGCTTTTTACCTACATCACTTAGCACCTTCTCCCCAAAATCAGGAAAATTGA
>OZ012689.1:32827427-32883925 GCA_963942565.1 Maea johnstoni
TATATATATATATATATATATATATATATATATATATATATATATATATATATATATATGTGTGTGTGTGTGTGTGTGTGTGTGTGTGTGTGTGTAAATCATTTCACAGACTTTATTGATCTTGAATTTAGACATTTCAAGAAGAGGCGCCAGGTAGAGCATTGGACGAACTCCAAACCACCCAACTGATTGTTCCGATGCGCACGCGGTTTTTGCGCATGGTTTCCATAGACTCGACGACATTATTCTGTGTGAAGATTGAGTTATTCGGTGAGAAAGCACCCGCCTGTCCGCCGCAATACATACAGCACGGAGACGACTGTTATCGAGGGGTCAGGACTAACTACGGACACGTCGATGGTCAGAAAGCATGCGGACTGAGTTCCTGGATGGACAGTGGTCATTTGGCTGAACCGGGCAACATGGAGGAAAATGATGTCATAACAATGGCAGTGAACATGTACGCCTAACTTAGCATATTTCTGGACTCTGAATAATAGACATATATGTAGAATATGTTGAAAACTTAAATCCAAGACATTTTAAGAATTTCTCCAAATTTTCTATTTGCGTCATTTTCAAATTGTATCTAAGGCAGTTTAAATGTTGCTATACGTCACTTCTATTCATGTTGCAACATGGAATTTTATCTTTCAATCGACAATTGTATTTTCTTCTTTCGAATCTAAGACATAATTCAAATAAACTTATAACTTAAGTCATAACCCAAAGCCTTAATCGAAGCATACGATAAACCACTTATTATGATTAAACCAATTCGCATCTGCACCACACCAATATATGATCTCATATATATGAAAACATTTGAACAAAGCAAGATGATAAGAAACATTTTACGGAAAGTTGATATCGACATTAACTGTAACATTCTGTCTTGAAATGG
This sequence comes from Maea johnstoni, assembly GCA_963942565.1. NCBI lineage: Eukaryota > Metazoa > Annelida > Polychaeta > Spionida > Magelonidae > Maea > Maea johnstoni. The sequence goes on from OZ012689.1 coordinate 32,828,332, forward strand.
TTTAAAATTTTACTCTTTTGGATGTGATATATGCCTATTTGTCAGACCACGTTGGGACATATTAGAGATTTCTAGTACAGCGTACTTACCAGTATTTCACCAATCGCATGTTGGAAATGATTTATTTTCTTTAGTTGGACAAGTGAATGAACATTATTTTCAGCATATCTCGTGACCCACAAACCTTACTTTACTGTAATTGGATAAATCAATTCATTTGAATGGTATGTTTTGAAGCTGTTAGAACAAATATTGCGAGAGGCTATAATCCTAAAAGATTTAAAATCTAATTTAGAATCCTCTTTTTAAAGATTGTACTCTCTAACTATCATGTTGTCTTAATTCCAGGAACACACAGGACGTTTTCCTAGGCTTCATGCGTAGTTCTATCCATGACCCTTATGCGGATAGACACAATGCCAGTTTAGGTTTTTCACAATGGAATAGTGGCGAACCCAAGAGTAGAGCCAATTATCTATGTACAGCAATGGTGCGATCCACAGGGAAGTGGAAATCTGTAGTCTGCGATAGTCCAAGCTTCGGCATCGTGTGTACGACAAAGGCGTCAGGTAAGTCTACAGCAATGTTTAAACTGCATGTTCAGTAAAGATGTTTGATAATGTCGTAAATACGCGGGCAGACCAGACATTTTACATGACTGCATGCCCGATTGCCACCCGGGTGTCTGTGACGTCACGGTCGAGGATAGCTTTAGCATATAGATGAGTGGGTTATGAATATGCGTTCCTCATTATCTTGCCCGCGTGATCCGCCATGCTGGGGAAACTGCTATATCTGTCGATAGCTGGCAACTGGTCTATTGGTATAGGCTTCTATGGTAGAAGGAAATGAGAGCTGCTTGCGTATTCTCTCAAAGTCTATATCCTTAACACATAAACACACGAGAAGCACATGAATTCACAATCCGTTTGCGCACTTAGATGTGTACAAAATCAAAGCCATTTGATATAAAAGTCATTTACATGTAGTACGTGATACAGAAAAACAAACATCAAAGATGTTAATATATATTTTCCATTCATACAGACGCCATGTGCAGGGGAACGGTGATATTCGATAAATGAACAAGTAAATAAATAAACGTGTATTTCTTGCAGTTGGGAACAGCACTTGCAGGAAAAAATGGACATGGTTACGAGGATACTACAACCCACACAGTACCCTAGAGACGATCTCACCCATAGCCTTTGATCTTTGCCTGCAACTCTGTACAAAGGACAGCAATCCACCCTGCCTGGCTGTCTATTACCAAACAAACACCTACCAGTGCAACCTTCATAGCACCAACCGTACATCGCCATTAGCTGTGATGACAGCGCACTCTCTCAGGCGTCACTTTGAGTGGTATTGCGAAGGTATATATGGCTTTCTCTGTGTCTATTGCACAACACACCTCTGTTCTTTAAGTGTGCAATATTTCATTTCTCTCATTTGATATTGTATACACACAAACACACACACAAATATATATATATATATATATATATATATATATATATATATATATATATATATATATATATATATATATATATATATAAATATATATATATATATATATGTATATATATATATGTATATATATATATGAATATATATGTGTGTGTGTGTGTGAATATATATACATATATATATATATATATATATATATATATATATATATATATATTTATATATATATATACATTTATATGTTTATATATATATATATATATATATATATATATATATATATATATATATGTATATATATATATATATATATATATATATATATATATATATATATACACATATATATGTATATATATATATATATATATATATGTATATATATATATATATATATATATATATATATATATATATATATGTATATATATATATATAAATATATATATATATATATATATATATATATATATATATATATATATATATGAATATATATGTGTGTGTGAATATATATATATATATATATATATATATATATATATATATATATATATATATATATATATATATATATATATATATATATATATATATATATATATATATATATATACATATACACACACACACACACATATATATATATATATATATATATATATATATTTATATATATATATATATATATATATATATATATATATATATATATATATATATATCTATATCTATATATATATATATATATATATATATATATATATATATATATATATATATATATACATGCGAATATAATTTCACTAACATATACTCTTTTTCATGTTCTTGATTAACCTAGCCAACATTACCAATCCACTGATTGGTTTGAATGAATCATCTGGAGGAATACCTGATACACACATCACAGCTGTCTCACACTCCTCGAGCAACTTCCCACGTATGGCCAGATTAGACTTCGTTGCAACTGCAGGATCGAATGATGCATGGTTGAGTACAGATACCTTGCCATGGATCCAGGTACTAACATTTCACTTATCAATGTATGCGTTAAGTCTCACTTTAATTCATACCCAAGAGCTCCATCTAGAAATTGTCATCTGGATTTATAACACTTTTGATCATAACTTTGTAATTGTAAAACATTATGAACGATGTTTGGAGGAGAGCGCTTTGGCAATGTTCTGAAAAACAGTCCCCTTTCATATTCCCCACCATTGCTTTTGCAAGATTTGATCAAAATCTCGAGGGGCCTTAAGGCCACTGTGAACATCAATGGCGTAAATGACTTGGAATGAGACATACATATCAAAGTTACTTTAAGGGAAGTAGAAGGTTGGCTTCATATCTTTTCAAATATGCTTTTGTTAGAGAGATAGTAATGCAGTCATTTGGCTCCTGTATGATATACAACACTGATATATCATCTACATTTTCAAGCGGTGTATCATATTTTATTGGTTATTGGTAACGAGTAGATAACTTAACAATGATGCCAAACACCGCCAATATAGGCTACATTGGTAAAGGGGTGCGTCAATTTTACGTATCAAAATTGACTTAGCGACAATGCATCTAAAACTTCAAATTCATTTGAATTCAATAGTCTTTCATAATAATTTTCAATTCCAAAATTATCTTCAAAAGTGTTATAGATACAGACGACAATTTATAGATGGATCTCTTGAGTATGAATTATATTGAGACTGTACGCATACACTGAAAACATAACCCCCCCCCCTAACCCAACATACGTTTTCAAATTACGATAAGCACAATGCTCTTGATGTTCATTCTGGGGACATGCGAAAACTTCGCCTGACGCAGAGCGAACAGCAAACTCTTCTCACTTAAATTGCAAACAAACCTTATTCCATCATGATTACTTCCTGCCATCATCATCAGCTAAGCCCACCCACCCGACATAAACTTTGAATTACGATTAGCACAAGTTCTGATTATTACAAGGTTCTAGCGGTGGTGTAAAAAAGAGAGTAATGTCTGCCATTTTATTCATTGCTAAGGGTCCAAACGAGGGCGTGACCTGTAAACTCGAGGTTAAACCTATAGTTGCCATGACGATGGTTGCATACAGCTATCGGGCCACTAACATTGACCATTAATGAAAAGCAATGTTAATACCCCGATACTGTCCAGTACAACAATGGAATTGACCAATCAGCTGCTAGTATCAGAATGGAGCTGATGATAAATATATATATGAGCATACTGCATAATGTGTCATTAACGAAGAAACTCGGACGTAAATGTGGAGGAGGGAAACTTTATTAAATATGTATTATCTATACGTAATGAAAGACAAAAGGATACATTGTATCAAACACTTAACTAAAATAGATACAATGTATCAAAAGGCACAATGTGCTACAATCGGTGACCACCCATACCTGCAACAATGTATCAAATGACATACAAAGTATCAGAGTGGACAGTGTTAATGGTTAAACCAGGCAACACCCAAAGTGTGACAAACATACCAGAGACAAAAGTGCCCAACATACAGTTGTAAAACCAACGCAAGGTGGAGTCTGACTGAGACTACATAGACTGAGCAGAGCAGAGACCAACCAGACAGAGCAAAGACTAACCAGACAAAGCAAAGCAGAGACCAACCAGACAGAGCAGAGCAGAGACCAACCAGACAGATCAGAGCCAATCATACATCGCAGAGCAGAGACCAACCAGACAGAGCAGAGGCCAACCAGACAGAGCAAAGACTAACCAGACAGAGCAGAGCAGAGACCAACGAGACAGAGCAGAGCAGAGACCAACGAGACAGAGCAAAGACTAACCAGACAGAGCAGAGCAGAGACCAACCAGACAGAGCAGAGCAGAGACCAACCAGACAGAGCAAAGACTAACCAGATAGAGCAGAGCAGAGACCAACGAGACAGAGCAGAGCAGAGACCAATCAGACAGAGCAGAGCAGAGACCAACCAGAGAGAGCAAAGACTAACCAGACAGAGCAGAGCAGAGACCAATCAGACAGAGCAGAGCAGAGACCAACCAGACAGAGCAGAGCAGAGACCAACCAGACAGAGCAAAGACTAACCAGACAGCAGAGCAGAGACCAACGAGACAGAGCAGAGCAGAGACCAACCAGACAGAGCGGAGCAGAGACCAATCAGACAGAGCAGAGCAGAGACCAACCAGACAGAGCAGAGCAGAGACCAATCAGACAGAGCAGAGCAGAGACCCACAAGACAGAGCAGAGCAAAGACTAACCAGACAGAGCATAGCAGAGATCCCATAGACAGAGCAAAGGCTAACCAGACAGAGCAGAGCAGAGACCAACCAGAGAGAGCAAAGACTAACCAGACAGAGCAGAGCAGAGGCCAACCAGAAAGAACAAAGACTAACCAGACAGAGCAGAGCAGAGACCAACCAGACAGAGCAGAGCAGAGACCAACCAGACAGAGCAAAGACTAACCAGAGAGAGCAGAGCGTAGACCAACCAGACGGAGCAAAGACTAAACAGACAGAGCAGAGCAGAGAATGACCAGAAAGAGCCAAGACTAACCAGACAGAGCAGAGCGGAGACCAACCAGACACAGAGGAGCAAAGGCTAACCAGGCAGAGCAGAGCAGAGACTAACTAGACAGAACAGAGCAAAGACTACCCATACAGAGCAGAGCGGAGACCAACCAGACGGAGCAAAGACTAACCAGACAGAGCAGAGACTAACTAGAAAGAGCAAAGCAGAGACCAACCAGACAGAGCAAAGACTAAACAGACAGAGCAGAGTGGAGACCAACCAGACACAGAGGAGCAAAGACTAACCAGACAGAGCAGAGCAGAGATCAACCAGACAGAGCAGAGCAGAGACCAACCAGACAGAGCAAAGCAGAGATCAACCAGACAGATCAGAGACTAACCAGACAGATCAGAGCAGAGACCAAACAGACAGAGCAAAGACTAACCGAAGCAGGGGCCATCCAGACTTAATGAAAAGGATAGAACTAACCTGAGACGACAGTGTGAGTATCAAGGACAACCCAGTAGCAACAGTGCACTGAATCAGAGCAGCTGCAGGTAAAGATGACCCCGACACAAAGGGGGGGGGAACATGGTACCAGTCCGGAGGTCAGAGGTGAAACTAGGACAACTGATCCTAGGGCGGGTGGGTGGGAAAACGTAAATCCTGAAGGGCAGTGGCCAAGAAGCAGCGGCGGCTTGCCTCACCTGAGCAGAAAGCACTGTGCCAGCACGTGCTCATGAACTGGCGGGAGATGAGGGCACGCGGAGTCACGCGGATCAGCCGTTTCATGTGAGCCGCCGCCGAGTTTCCCTCAAATGCCTAGGAATGTACACATTCCTTCCACATTAACGAAGAAACTCGGACGTAAATGTGGAGGAGGGAAACTTTATTAAATATGTATTATCTATACGTAATGAAAGACAAAAGGATACATTGTATCAAACACTTAACTAAAATAGATACAATGTATCAAAAGGCACAATGTGCTACAATCGGTGACCACCCATACCTGCAACAATGTATCAAATGACATACAAAGTATCAGAGTGGACAGTGTTAATGGTTAAACCAGGCCAAATGTTAACCTTGCCAAGAATTAGTTTATGAAAACAGAGATAAGAGTGGAAGGGACAGTGAGAAGTGGATTGGGGGAGGGGAGCAGTGAGAGCTAAAAGCTTGGTGTCACCTAAATGAAAGGGCGAGGCTAGGAAGTAAACGCAGGGCTGAGTGCCAGCCCGCCGTGCTGAGGCAAAAGCGCAACAACGAACCGGGCCAACAGCACGAGCCTGTGGTTGGGCAGGCAAAAAACCATCACTGTGGATATAAAGTGCAGCCGATCAAAAACAACTACCTAGCATGTCTAAACATCCAAGCACAATAACAGAGTCCAGCCAGGTAATAGAAGACTTTGGCCGCCATTTCCTAACATGAAGCGGGGACAAACGCCTTGTGAGACCCAACCCTGCTAGAGATGAGTCTCACAACACCCTGTAAAATTAACCTTGCTGCCGGTAGGACAGTGGACAGAAACTTAGGATATAACTGTGCCAAAACCTGATACCGCTGCAGTATCCCTGCAAAAACTAGAGGACAGAGGGAGTTTAGAGCAGCTGGCCACAGTCCAATGGTAACCTGTTTATTCCATACAACAGTGTGAGTAAATAAAATTAGCTGTACAGACCCCATCAATATCCTATTTCACTCCTTGGAAAAGAGTGAGTCTAATATAGCTGCACAGAGCCCATCAGTATTCCTGTTCATTCCATCTAGAACAATGCAAGTCTAAAATGGCTGCGGAAACCCATCAGTATCCTTATTCACTCCATGGAAAAGAGTGAGTCTAAAATAGCTGCACAGAGCCAATCAGTATCCTTGTTTATGCTATAGAACAGAGTGAGTCTAAGAGAAGTTACAGAGATGTGGACAAAATACAGTAAGATTTGACCCAGCCATAACCTAAAACAGCTGTACAGAGCTGATCTGTATCCTTGTTAATTCTTTAGAACAGCGTGAGTCTACAATAGCCGTACAGGGCCTGTCAGTAGCTTGTTAAATCTCTAGCACAGAGTGAGGTTAAAATAGCTGTACAAAACCCCTAGGTAACATGTTTATCCTAAAGAACAGAGTGGGTTTAATATAGCAGTACAGAGCTCAACAGTATCCTTATCTAAGCCGTGGAACAGAGTGAGTCTAACATAGCTGTACAGAGCCGATCAGTTTCATTGCACAATCCACAGACCAGAGTGAGTTTAAAAAAGCTGCACAGAGCCCATCAGAATCCTCGCTTTTACCATAGAACAGACTCAGAGTAAGTCTAAAATATCTGTACAAAGCCCATCCGTATCCTTGTTTATGCTAAGGAACAGAGTGAGTCTAACATAGCTGTACAGAGCCCATAAGTATCCTTTTATTTTATTCTTTAGAACAGAGTTAGTCTAAAATAGCTGTACAGAGCCCATAAGTATCCTTGTATCTTCCATAGACCAGAGTGAGTCTAAAATAGCTGTACAGAGCCCATCAGTAACCCTGTATATAATTTAGAACATAGTCCAAAATAGCAGTACAGAGCCCATCAGTATACTAGTTTATTCCATAGAACAGAGTGAGTCTAAAATAACTATACGGAGCCCATCAGTCTGCTTGTTTGTTCCATAGAACAGAGTGAGTCTAAAATATCTATACGGAGCCCATCAGTCTGCTTGTTCGTTCCATAGAACAGAGTGAGTCTAAAATATCTATACGGAGCCCAACGGTATCCTTGTATAATCGATATACCAGAGTGAGTCTAAAATAGCTGTACGGAGCCCAACTGTATCCTAGTTTATTCCACAGAGCAGAGTGAGTCTAAAATAGCTCTACCAGTATCCTTGTATATTCCATAAACCAGAGTGAGTCTAAAATATCTGTACGGAACCCAACAGTATCCTTGTATATTCCACAGAGCAGAGTGAGTCTAAAATATCTGTACAAAGCCCATAAGTATCCTTGTATATTTCACAGAACAGAGTGAGTCTAAAATAGCTGTACCAGTATCCTTGTATATTCCATAGACCAGAGTGAGTCTAAAATAACTGTACAGAACCCAACAGTATCCTTGTATATTCCACAGAGCAGAGTGAGTCTAAAATAGCTGTACAGCGCCCGTAAGTATCCTTGTATATCTCACAGGACAGAGTGAGTCTAAAATAGCTGTACCGGTATCCTTGTATATTTCAGACCAGAGTGAGTCTAAAATATCTGTATGGAGGCCCAACAGTATCCTTGTATATTCCACAGAGCAGAGTGAGTCTAAAATAGCTGTAGAGAGCCTATTGTATGTGCCATAGAACAGAGCGAGTCTAGAAATTGCTGTGCCGAGCCTATCAGTATCCATGTTTATTCTATCAAAAAACTTGAGTCTAAGATGGCTGTGCAGTGAGTCTATTCCATTGAGCCAGAATACGATATGGCAAGTCTATAAAAACCAACCGTGAAAGAAACATCCTCAATAAAGTGTTCAAATCTTGCATTACTAGTGCACCATAGATGTTGTTTAAAATGTCTTGTGATTGTTCTGCCTGGGCCGTCCACGGTGCCCGCTTGAAGTGGAAATTTGTACATGTTCATGCTTGTGCCAGCCGTGGGGGCTGGGCGCCTTTGTGAATGCTCCTTTCTGATGACTACTTGATCAAAGTCTACTATGTCCATTCTCCCCAAATGAGGAGCGCAACCCGGTCGTGCTTCCTTTAACGTGACTGATTTCATTCCAAAAACGTAAATCCTGAAGGGCAGTGGCCAAGAAGCAGCGGCGGCTTGCCTCACCTGAGCAGAAAGCACTGTGCCAGCACGTGCTCATGAACTGGCGGGAGATGAGGGCACGCGGAGTCACGCGGATCAGCCGTTTCATGTGAGCCGCCGCCGAGTTTCCCTCAAATGCCTAGGAATGTACACATTCCTTCCAAATAACCCAACTTTGCAATAGAATACGTTTGTAGCTGCCTACCACCCCAGAATTGTTGGGTAACACATAAAAAAGCAGGGTGTATGTAATAAGTTGCTCATTTTGACGGCAGCAACTTGACCTTACGTTTGCGTAGTAACTAACGTTAAATGTAACGTAACGGTTAAGATTTGAGTCACATTTGTGCATGTAATCAAATGGGCCCATAGTCGCGTGACTGAAATAAAAACGATATCATCATCGATACTACATCATGTTCCATTACTATATCGTTTTACTTGATAAATGTACAGCTATATGAACTCTACACGCAAAAATGAATCTTTGCAACACAATACATATGCAACTACTTCCCAACACTGAAATTACGTATATAAATGTAGCAGCAAATAAGTTGGGTGAATACAGTATATTGAGAGGTCTCTAGTGGCCCGGGGGCAATCTTCTGGTACGTTGGCCGAATATTGGTAATTATGGTAAGTCTGTATAAAACCATAGTGTTTGCAAAACGAAACTTATTATTCAGGTTAAACTGTGCTTACTAAACGTTTGTGATTATCTACTAGTTTTTGTTTTCCAGCCCCAGTCGGAAATCATTTAATAATTCCTCTTCGTTTCAGTACAAATTTCTCGGCCTGGCAAGTATATGGAAAATTACCACTCAAGGTAGCGCACTTTCTCTATGTTATACCAAATCGTACTACGTAGGATACAGCAACGACAGATACTACTGGGCCTTCAACAGTAATGGAAATAGTTATACTGTGAGTACAACTTCATACATGTTTTAAACAGGGGAATATGATTGTTGAATAAGATATTCCATGGATTAGTTTACCAGGGTTAGGGGAACTCGTCGCCTAATGTTAACAACTTTTTGTTCCCTAAGGTTGCTTTTTCGACTCATATTAAGAAGTTTATTGGCGTTTTAAGAATTACAATACAGAGGGTTTATATGAATTTTACGAGTCTAGTATGACAACGTCTGTATTGCTTCAACGATGCCTGGCTGACCCAAGCGTCAGTTTTGTAAGGTTCGAGTCTTCGCTGGATCAGCATGACTGGACGCTATAAATGTGCGGCATTATGGAGGGCTGTTCATGGTCTTCTGCAACTGATAGACCCTTTTGGAACTATCCGTGAAGAGAAGGGAACTTCTTCCTGGTCCCAGGTTTCTATCTCCTCGCCATGTGACATAACCTGTTGAAAGCTACGTAAAAAACGTCCCTTCCTTCCTTTGCTTGTGCCATGTTTTGAATTCAATTTTTGTTTTCCCATGAGAAGAAAAGATAATTTAACTTGTGTTATAACTCACCAGGAAACTATATATTTTTCGAAAAATATCTATAACAATTTGTAATCACAGTCGCAGGCTTGTAACATGTAAAGTGTATAAAGTGTATCCTTACGCTGTGATACGAAATGATTTTTTTTTGGCAATTTAAAATTAGAAGGTATTGGATTTCCTGGAGCATTCCAGTTTTTCATGCAGTCATATTGCATCTTGATCATGTGTTGTATGTGTTTTGTAGGCTCATGTCGCCAACTGGGACTACTATTCCTATTCCTCAAGAGTATTTCATCCTCCCATCGTTGCGGTCTACCTGCGTTTCTACATCGTCACGTACTATCGCTACAGTTGTTTGCGAGCTGAACTGTATGGACCATATATAACCCCGTCGTTAGGTGTGTAGGTCTAGTTCTTCTTCTTAACAGTCCTAGTTCTGACTATTTTAGATCGTTATGACTTTTTTATGATTTTTCCCATGACCATTTTTCATTGTCTGAGTGTGTGTGCACCAGTGTTTCCTATGTTTTGAAATCAACTATAGATAATTGCGAATAAAATATTAACATATTCAAAGGACATTTCGAGGTTGGATTCAGGTAACTTTTTCCTGAAATGATAGTACAATTCTGGGACAATTACAATTACAGGACTATCTGCAACTGTCCAGACATGACAAGAATCAAATATGGCAGATGAAGTGGAGATAAACAAATATTCTCATTCACAGTCGAATATCGCTTTATCAGCATGATCTACGCAGTAGAAAGCTTGTCCTTCAAACACCTACACCAATCATTTGTATCATATCTATTGGGGAGGTTAAAATGGATTGTCAGTCCCGGTCTGCAACTCTGCGCTGGCATGAATTGGTAGTAAACCCGTTAAAACGATAACGATGCAAACCGAGAACAAAAGAAAGGATAAGCAACTGAGCTTCAAAAAAGTGCAATCAAGCCTATTCCATGGACCAGTGAATAGAAAATGCGGTTAAGTCCACTAGCACATGTATGTAACTATGGACCACTTTGTGTCAAAGACGACCTTAAGGATATCTCCTTTGGGAGTTTGGAGTTGTAATGTTTGTGTTGTTACAGCTAATAATTTCTCCTAGAGTTGTCGAGTGGATCTATGATACTTCTGACAGAAGAAATGGAAATGAATACTATGTCACATCGTTGTGATGTCAAAGACCACCTATATGTTATCTCCATTGTGAATTTGGATTTGGAATTTGTGTTATTACTGCGTTATTAACCTATTCATGATTCTTACTAACATTTATCTTTCAAATACAATATATATGTATATATATATATATATATATATATATATATATATATATATATATATATATATATATATATATATATATATATATATATATATATAACTGTGTGTGTGTGTGTGTGTGTGTGTGTGTGTGTACTGCTTTAGACCACTCAACCCATATATTTATAGACCACTCAAGCCACTAGGCAAGTGGTTTGCCTTATCAGTTTTGTCTGATATTTCTTTTGATTCAAATCTTATACCTCCAGTACGCCAAGCTGCAGTAGGGATTGAAGATGGCCGGGTGCGAGGTTCTCAGATGACGACAGATTTCGCAACAGTTTCACGGCCAGCATACTGGTCCAGGCTAAACAGTCAGAATCACTGGTACATGCGAAGTATGGAGGGCACCTGGGTTCAGGTAATGTTGGCAACCATTTAGATTTGCTTATCATACTATTTGCAACTTTTTAAATGTTGTTGTACTCATTCGAAATTGGGAACCAACAATTTTAGAACAGCCTTTTCAGTGACAGTTTTAGTATTTCACTGGCTGGTCACGCATCCATCAGCGAAAAAAGCATGACACTATACACAGCGGTGTTATACACTATACGTGTCTAAAAAATTAGAGATTGGAGGCATCCTCAACCATTTCCAAGATGGCGGCCATGTAAAACTTATTTTTTTGATCAGCATAGATAGTAGCGAAATTCAAATCTTGATAGTAATTTTCCCACCAAAATCAATGCTTAGGTTGATATTGTGTTTGGACAGAATACATTGATTTTAACTTCGGTAAAGTTAAGGGTTCAATTTTATGGAAGATAAACGAAAACGTCCTCGAAAGTGGAATTATGTGACCTTTTTATTTAGCATGCCACCGATTGCCTAGATATCCTTTTAATAATGCATGTGTGTGTGTGTGTATGTGTCAGTGTGGATCAGCATGTTTAATTCAAATATATATATATATATATATATATATATATATATATATATATATATATATATATATATACATATATACATACTAGTATGGTCCGTGGTACGCTTAATAATTCAAACTTTCAAATATTCAAATGTTCAAATATCTGTATTTTCAAACTTTCAAACTTCCATATATCCAAACTTCCGTACTTTCAAACGGGTTTGAATATATGAGCTTACAGCCGTATTTCCATACTTTCAAACTTCCAAAACTCTTTACACATTTATACTATTGCATGTTTAGAAAAGCCGCAGAGTGGCACACTTAATAAATCAAATTTCCAAACCTTTCCTAGCGGTACGCAAGTAGTTCTGTTACAATGTTATGTTGATATATTATACATTGTATAATATCAATGATATAAAAACAATATCAAATGTTACTTTTCAAAGGAAATTGCCAATTATAAGAAAAAAGGATAATTTTCGCAAAGCAGCAAGAATGGTGGAGTGACCTACTTGTCTAATCTATTATTAGAACGGCAGCTTCTAAAATGCGGAACTGGAATTATGTAAATCTCGTGTCGATATGATGGACCAAGTGTGAAAGAACAAATAAAGAACTTTAATTTCAAGACCTTCTTTTGGGGAGGGTAAATAGAACTTTATTTGTTCCCGACTAACCCATAGGCAGGATAAAAAGACTTTATTTGTTCCCGACTTACCCGACCACTCAAGTGAATAGGTATCTATCAATATATATCATCTATCTAACCTGTCTGTCTGTATTTCTGTCTATCTATATATCTATCTACTATCTAGCAATCAATCTTTCTATCTATTCATGTGTGAGAGCCTTATATAAATAAAATGTGGTTCTTCATCTAAAGTGAGAGCATCCAAACACACACACACATAGACATATATGTATGTATGTATGTATGTGTTTGCGTGCGTATGTGTTTTATTTACCCTTCCTCTGGAGTGGTCTGGAAGAAATAAAGTTTTATTTACCCTACCGGTAAAACAGTGTTATTTTCCTCCCCCTAGAGTATGCGGGAACGTATTAGTTAGATCTTATGTGCGTGGGGTGGGAGGGTGGTATATAAATGACTGTGCGCGGGCATGCATGCATGCGTGTGTGTGTGCGTTCATGAATTGGTTCATAAACTACGTTATGATGGAATCAATGAAGTATATAATCACATCTGCCTAGCTGTCTTTCCGTATTTCTCTAATCTACCTATCTATATACGCACACATACGCACACACACACACACATACATACATTTATGTGTGTGTGTGTTTGGATGCTCTCGCATTAGACAAAGATTTTTTTTATTTATCTAAGGCTCTCTCACATAAAAAGATAGATAGATTGATAGATAGTAAATATATACAGATAGACAGTAATACAGACAGACAGACAGAAAGGTAGATATATAATGTATATTGATCGATATTCATCCACTGGAATGGTCGGTTAAGTCGGGAACAAGTTCTATTTACCCTCCCAAAAAGACGGTCTTGAAAATAAATTTCATTGTTCCCTCCTTCACTCATGGTCCATCATATGGGCACGAGTTTTACATACATTACGGTTCCGCATTTTAGAAGCTGCCGTTTCTAATAATAGAATAGACAATTGGGTCGCTCCACTTTTCATGTTCATTAGCGTCAATGACAGTTTAAGCATAATCAATATCCATAATTGCAATATTTGAAGATATAGGAAATTAAGAAATGCGTATTTGATAGCCTTAATGAGAACAGCGTCTTGATGATAAATAATAACAATGAAGAAATGCGGGTCGTGTTTGCAACTTAAGGCAGCTTCTATTAGCAGCCCGATCACCGTATATTTGAAAGTTTCACATTTTACATTATTAAACGTTCCATGTCAAACTTTCAAACTTCCAACACGTTTTGGAAGTTTGAAAGTTTGGATATTTGAAAGTATGGAATTTTGAAACTTTGAAACTTTGACCAAAGTTTCAAACTTCCAACACGTTTTGGAAGTTTAAAAATTTGGATATTTGAAAGTATGGAAGTTTGAAACTTTGAAACTTTAACCAAAGTTTCAAATTTCTAATACGGTTTCGAAGTTTGAAACTTTGAAAATATACCCAAAATTCCAAATATCCAATACGATTTGAAACTATAGAAATTTGAATTATTAAGTGTACCACTGACCATATATATATATATATATATATATATATATATATATATATATATATATATATATATATATATGTATATATATATATATATATATATATATATATATATATATATATATGTATATATATATATATATGTATATATATATATATATGTATATATATATATATATGTATATATATATATATATATATATATAAATATATATATATATATATATATGTATATATATATATATATATATACACACACACACACATGTATGCATGTATCCGATATTTCCAGTTTATGAAATACATTTCGCAACTGAGATTTTAGTAATCATGTTGAACTCTTAGATATTGATCTCTGGGGTGAACTTCCAACTAGTGTAAAATGACAGTTCTTTATCATATGTGCTATATCCAGTCGCTTGAAGCACAAAAGACATCATCTTCTTAGCACCGTATATGTTTTGTATATGTGATAAACATATCCTGTATGCTTCCATTTATTTTTGGGCATATAAGTTGCCAAAAGCTTGGCGGTAGATAATAGTTTTCGCTATGCATTTTAGATGCATTTCCTCCACCCTTTGAAAGTAGCTAGTCAAAATCTATTCACAAACTAAACTAAATTGTATTTTTCTATTTGTATATTATTATAGGTCGACCTACTTCTGAGGTACCACATAACTGGAGTTGTTACACAAGGTCGTCCCGACGTAAGCCAAACTTCCTACATGAAGACGTACGGCATTCAATATAGCCATGACTACAAACTGCAATGGACCACTCATAATGACACCAATGGGGATGAAACTGTAAGTGTTAATTTAGCATAAACAACCCAGCCACACTGGGTCAGAAAGCCTAAAATATTGACACTTATCAATATGTCTAAAGATGCCATAGTGATTCCTTTCGAAACTTGGGATGTATAGTCTATGAGAGAAAATATTCTTTTTGATAAAAAAAAGTTGACCTTGAACTATAAAACATATATATTCTGGCCTTTCTTTTCAAGCATTTAGGAAGAGAAAATCAAGTTGCTCAAATGAAAGCATTGCCTTATCAATACTTAAGTTAATATTTCAAAAGGAATTCTTTGAAAAAGGCATTCTTGGAATCATCATGGCATCTTAGACATATTGATAAGTGTCCATTTTTGAGGCTTTCTTACCCAGTCTGGTTCATAATCAATTATTCTTTCTAGTTAACTTCCTGGAAAACACTGAATCCTTAAGTTCCTGCACTTAATATGCAGGCAGATATGGCATCATAGCAGCAGCATGTGCGATTGCTAACTGGTAGACAGTTGATCATGACCATGATAGGCATGGTAACATTAATATTCATGAAACTTCTATAACTAAGTCGGTGAATACCTTCATGATGACAAGTGCGCGGGCAAACTTCTCGCAAAATTTTCGCCAGTCTGGTGTGAATCACACCCATGTGAGGGGCAGCGCACATGATTGGTATACACTGTATATGTGTAGATTTAAATGTATTCAATGTACATACTTTACAATACAATCAATTAACCCGTGTTAATATTGTAAACATACATACCCAAATAACAATGACGCCATAAGCAACTCGTATGGCTATACCTATGGTGTTTCTTTTACAGATTCTTCTTGGAAACTTTGAACAACATACACCCGTTCGGAATGCTATAATACCACACTTTGTAGCTCGCCTTATCCGATTGGTAACAAAAACGTACCAAAGATATCCGTCCATAAGGTGGGAAATCCTGGGTTATGTAGCAGGTGAGTATCCATATGCATTAGATACTTAACCCATTTCTATTCAGTGCTCTTCAGTATGTTCTAACATTCTGCGTGCATATTTCCTTATTATAGGAAATATTATAGGATATGAACTTTGTTACTCGTAAGAGAGAAAGCATTCGGTGTCAATGCTTAAGGCAACTAGGCCTTCGTGACAAGCCAATTTTGGCAGGGCTCTGAGTGGCCAGCAGTGTATGGCATATTACAACTTTCTTACATACATCAAAAATAACTCATATTATTATATGTCTACTGCTCATTCTCTGCTGTGATTGGTCAGATCATGGTCACATGACCATCTTACAAAAGTGATATTGGAGTGCAATATCACTTTCCAACACTGACTTAGAGCTGTCAGGTGCATGTGCTCAATTCTCAACTTCAACTCTTGAATAGGAAGCCAACAGAAGTGAATTGAGACAAGGAACTCAGAAGAGTTTGGGCTTCTTGTAAAATCATGATTAGGAAGGGAATTAGTAAAACACATTTTCAAATTAAATAAATAAATCATTACATTTCTAAAACTAATGCATGCGACTTCTTCGGGTATTTATAGTATTTTGATTGTGATGTTACTGAATGAACACAAGAATATATTACAGCTTAGAAATTTACAATAACCCAATGGTCTTTGGTAAAACCTAGAAATGGAAAAACATATTAATAATATTTACATTTTCATAAATCTTTAAATAAGTAAATTATTCTATTTGAATGAGCAATAGGCTTATAATAAAACAAATATGGCACTTTGGTTTCTTGCAATATTATACAAATATGGCACTTGGGTGAGTGCAATATCAATTTTTATTGCACTCTGAAAAATGATATTGCACGAGGCGCTTGCGCCGAGTGCAATATCATTTTTCAGAGTGCAATAAAAATTGATATTGCACGAAACCAAAGTGCCATATTTGTTTTATTATATGCCTACTGCTCATTCAAATAGAACAATTTACTAATTTAAAGAATTATGAAAATGTAAATATTATTTATATGTTTTTCCATTTCCGGGTTTTACCACAAACCATTGGGTTATTGTAAATTTCTAAGCTTTAATATATTCTTGTGTTAATTCAGTAATATCGCAATCAAAATACTATAAATACCCGAATAAGTCACATGCATTAGTTGTAAAAATTTGATGATTTATTCATTTAATTTAAAAATGTGTTTTACTAATTCCTTCCCTAATCATGATTTTACAAGAGGCCCAAACTCTTCTGAGTTCCTTGTCTCAATTCACTTCTGTTGGCTTTCTTTTCAATAGTTGAAGTTGAGAATTGAGCACATGAACCTGAAAGCTCTGAGTCAGAGTGTTGGAAAATGATATTGCACCCCAATATCACTTTTGTAAGGTGGTCATGTGACCATGATCTGACCAATCACAGCAGAGAATGAGCAGTAGGCATATAATAATAATTTTTATTGCATCCTGAAAAGTGATATTGCAATCGACGCAAGCGCCTCGTGCAATATTATTTTTCAGAGTGCGATAAGAATTGATATTGCACTCACCCAAGTGCCATATTTGTATATGATCAATCCTTTCCAGTGCACATGTAGTATACTGCCCAGCTAATGGGGTAGCCCCATCGTTCATTGACTTGCCATTGTGTTCGTGTTAATTGCCTTCATCTATACATTTCTATTGGTTTATAATATATTTGTAGTATTATCTATCCTTTTGTCAGATTAGCCTTCATCATTTCTTGAGCACCATCGAGTTAAGCTTCTATGAAGTCACATTCAGGTTCATGGCATTATGTTGTTGTCTTGGGTTTCAGATTACCCCTCGTTAGGTCTAGAGGATTATCGAATCAAAGACTCCGAGCTTTCTGCATCGTCAGTAAGTCCTGGCTGTCTGGCAAGTTACAGTAGAGCCAACTTCTCTAGTGCCGCTGCCTGCGCCTCTTGGTGTCCCCTGAGCACCGACGACTCTCATTGGTTACAGGTAGACATGGAAGATCTTCATCACGTGACTGCAGTAGCCAATCAGAAGTCACTGTCCGGCCATGTGACATTATTCAACATCTCACACAGTCTGAATGCAAAGAATTGGACTACATTAAATGAGGTACTAGCAAATGTTATTTAAATCTTAAATGATATACGTTTATTTGAATTTGATAAGGATGTACAAAGGACTATATGTATTGCTTCTACAGGTAACAGGTTACCGTGAGAAAATTGATATAGAAAATGAAATGTCTTCCTGGTTATATTTCTATCTCATTGCAATATAAACCCTGAAAGGAAACAGACAAACATTTCTTGCATTCCTTATTTCAGGCGATGCTCTATACATCCCCAACGAACAATGGCACGAGCATGACACGTTTCAACAGCATCGTTACAGCGCGTTACATCCGGTTACACCCAATCACATGGGATCCCGCAGGGATGGCGTGTATGAAAGTGGAAATCTATGGTGAAATAGCGGAAGGTATGTGCATGGACAGATGTAACATAATTGTTAGATAGTACAGAAATGTATAAGCATCCCATAATCAATTCCTACAATATTCGACATTTACATGTTTCCTATATTGACATGGGACCTGTTTCCAGTGTGTGCCATCTGGGCCACCAGTTTGCTAATTGTTCTGTGATTATTCTTACAGAATGTCCACCTAACAGTATGCAGTTTGATGAGTCGTGTTATATTGGCGATAGGGTAGACAAAACATACAGTGATGCTGAGGCATTTTGTGAAGGATTCTCATGGAGTGGAAGAGGACACGTGGCTTCACCCTCCACCCGTACAGCCGCGTATGCATTAGGAGCCACAGACACAGGGTAAGAACATAATGAAACCTTAATCAGCTAAATACCACCCTCCACCCCTATGGCCATGTACACATTAGGAACCACAGACACAGGGTAAGAAAATAATGAAACCTTAATCAGCTAAATACCACCCTTCACCCCTATGGCCATGTACACATTAGGAGCCACAGACACAGGGTAAGAACATAATGAAACCTTAATCAGCTAGATACCACCCTCCACCCCTATGGCCATGTACACATTAGGAACCACAGACACAGGGTAAGAAAATAATGAAACCTTAATCAGCTAAATACCACCCTCCACCCCTATGGCCATGTACACATTAGGAGCCACAGACACAGGGTAAGAACATAATGAAACCTTAATCAGCTAGATACCACCCTCCACCCCTATGGCCATGTACACATTAGGAGCCACAGACACAGGGTAAGAAAATAATGAAACCTTAATCAGCTAAATACCACCCTTCACCCCTATGGCCATGTACACATTAGGAGCCACAGACACAGGGTAAGAAAATAATGAAACCTTAATCAGCTAGATACCACCCTCCACCCCTATGGCCATGTACACATTAGGAGCCACAGACACGGTAAGAAAAGAATGAAACCTTAATCGGCTAAATACCACCTCCACCCGTATAGCTATGTACACATTAGGAACCACAGACACAGGGTAAGCGAAGCATGATACTTAAATAAGGTTATACACCACCCTCCAGCCGTACGACCATGTACAAATTAGGAGCAACAGGCACAGGGTAAGAATAGAATGAAACCTTAATCAGCTAAATACCACCCTCCACCCGTACGGGCACGTACGCATTATGAGCCACAAGCACAGGGTACATAAAATGATAACTTAATAACCTTACTAAATACCTGAAAGCAATAAAGGAGGTAATCAACATATGAAGTATTTAATTGGTGTTTCAAAAGTGGAATAATGATGATAATGGCTGTAATGATATTTATGATAATGATATAAGTAATGTGGAATAAAAATGATGATAAACATAAATTCACAGATATTGATAACAATAATCTTAATGATAATCATGATAAGAATAAGAATAAGAATAAGAATAATAATGAGAATAATAATAATAATAGCAATAATGATAATAATAATAATGATAATAATAGTAATAATAAAATAATGATAATAATGATAATGATGATAACGATACTACTACTACTACTACTACTACTACTACTACTACTACTACTACTAATGATAATAATAATAATAATAATAATAATAATAATAATGATAATAATAATGATAAGGATAATAACAATTATGATATAATAAAAAAGATAAGTGATAAAATGATAGTAATAATACAAATACTACTAATAATAACAATGATAATAATAATGACAATAATGATAATAATAATATTAATAATAACAATAATGATTACTGTAAATTCTTGTATGTCGAAAGTAATTAGTTGATGGAGAAGTCAACCTTATATAATGGTGTTTGTGTTGACAAATTCTACATATCAGAAATAATATACTTGTTGGTGACATGATCTTCTAAGATGTTTTGTATGTGGTCTCGAAAGCGCTCTGGCCTTAAAGTTCAATAGGTCACTTTTGCAGGCCATTGTCACATAGCATAGTATTCCATTGGGAAGGATGTTGTTGGTACTGTTTGAACGGATGGATTTTGCTCTATTCAGAATGGTTGTCTTTCCAGCTTCTCTTGGACAAATGGATATGTCAATGCCAGTACTGCTATCATATGGGAAGACAATGGCCAGGAGATTTCATATTCCCACTGGATAAGTGGTAACCCAAGTAAAAATGCTGGAGAACGAGTAACGATCTATTCAAGTAGCCTGATGGTGGATGGTGCATATCAAGCATCCCAACAATTAAAAGTATTTTGTGAAACCAAGGCTAACAGTAAGTGCACAAAGTTAAATAGGGGATGATAGCTATGATTACAGACAAAAATGATCAGTTCTGATGTTTAATTCCTGGCTTGGTAACAGGTGCGCGCAGGCAGTCAGTAACTGGCTTAGAACTGCTTGACTAACGCAAAAACTGTACACGTCTGCTTTACTGGTAATCATTGTTCTTGATTTTTGAAAAGAAAAATCTCTCTCTCTCTCTTTCTCTCTCTCTCTCTCTCTCACACACACACACACACACACACACACACATGAACATACACACACGAACACTAACAAGCCAGAGGCGGATCCAGGGGTAGGGGGACGCCCGGACCCTGACTGAGAGTACTTTAAGTGAATTGATAAAACGGTTCACCTACCAGGCCAACGTAAGTGCCCCTCAGGAGTGAACACCTACAAAATAAATATCAGCCCCCCCCCCCCCCCCCAACCCCCTCCAAAGATGTGGCGTTGTGCTATGGCATTATTTGTCCATCTGAATCTCAGGCTCCCCCCTAAACTGAAATCCTGGATCGGCCCCTGCACACGTGCACACTGCTTTTACTCTTATTACACGCACCTAAACACATTCCCCCTCACACACACGCTGATAACAACTCATATACTTTCATTTGACAAGCTACGATCTATGACGAATATACACTTTTAAAGTTATTTTAGAAGTGGTAAAGTTTTTCATTATTATCATTACATAGTAGAAATAATTCATCACAAATGGTCAGCATTAGGCTTTTATTTATTTTCATGATTTTCATGAATGGATTACAATTGTTTCCTAAATTACCATTTTATTACTGTTGGCTGCCATCAATGTGTTCCAGTTATATGTTTTGAAAAGGGTGTGGGATACGTAACACCACACGCTTTTTAAGCATCCATATGTCGAATATATAATACTTCCCTAGCAGTGCGTTTATTTCTTATGTCACTTGTATTACTAGGACGAGCGGCTACATACATTCGATGGTCAGCAGTACGCGATCTGCGACTCCCCAGAACGCCCATGAGAGAGATACTAGGTACATACGCTGAAAACTGCATATGGGAATGCGAAAAAGAAAAGTCCTTCAAATGTAGAACTGCTGAGATAATTGGTTCTACCTGTTGGCTTCATGATACACAACGCTCCAACGTTACTAATCTGCTGACTGACAGAATTGGGGCATCCTTTGAGAGGGCAGAAGGTAAGTACTGGAGTACTGTTCCTTTAAATTCAGGCTGTAAGAGGGGTTTCAGATATCAATAGAAATGCATCATATCAATGGGGATGTAGCTGTCCTTTACATTCAAACATTTCCAAATGGATGATGGTCATGTCTTTATACATATATTGACCACAGCCGTACTAGCTTTAGTCCGTGATACATATAAGTTTAGGTGGCTTAGAGTGCTACTTCTTAAAAATAGGTTCTTATAGACAAAACTTGGTATCTTGTAAAAATGACGACAAACTAGAATCTCACATTAAACTGTTGTTAAAACCTTAACCTTTCTACATTTCTTGTATCTTCATTACGATTCGTCTTATTAGTGAAGGCTGGAGATAATTCCCCTTCACTCCAATTGTGATAGTCATGCCATTTGCACGCTATGCTATTTATTCATTCAAACTGATTTACAAATACTAGTATAGGCTTACTAGGAACAGTTTTGCTGTAAACTGTTCTTTCAATTATCAAAGTATCATAACTGACAAGCAATATAATATATAAAATGAGAAACTAAAAAATATCAACTTTACGAGCACATCTATTCTCGTAAATACACAGCAAGAGATTTTGGACAGCAGACGGACAGCAAACGGTTAACTGATGTTCTGACAGCAAATGGATATAAATCTGCCCGTGTGACTGTCTGTGCACTAAAATATCGGTCAAACGTTTGCTGTCCAATGTGTGACTTTTTCCCTGTCATATATAGTTGCTTGCATTCTCTTTAAGTCTTATTTTTTTTATTTTCGTTGAATTTTCTTTTCCTTTTCGTTTCAATATATCAGTCAACCAGTTGTGCACAAACAAACAGCAAACGGTCGACCGAACTATTCGTCAACCATTTGACATCTGTAATATTTGCTGTATAAATGCATACATATTTTGTCATTTATCAGTAGATATGGTTTGTCACTCTGCTTAGTTATAGCCTAGAGAGTTACAGTGTCTCTGATTATATCCAGCAAAAGAGTGTGGACATGTGTGGAAATTTTTATTTCTCTACAAAATCTTATTGAATGGTGCTTTATTTTGTTCATGTCACGTTTAGGTAGTGTGACTGATCTGACTATTTTAGTTTATTGAGCGGATACTGCATGTTTGATGATCCCAGGAGTACCCTTGTACAGCATTTTTTCTTCCTCGTTTATTTGTTTCTATCATATTATCACAAGTAATATAATAGTATAGAGGAATTCAAAATAAAAACAAATGTTATATCTAATGTGACACCAAAATAATGTCGGTTCTCATAAGTGTGCATAATGCACTCTTCCTAGTTTAATGGATATAACATTTCATTTTCGTGACAGTTTTAAATTTGCATGTGCAATTTGCTGTAAACTGTTCTTTTAATTATCAAAGTATCATAAATGACAAGCAATATATATTATATAAATTTTATATCTAATGTAACACCAAAATAATGTCGGTTCGAATAAGTGTGCAAAATGCACTCTTCCTAGTCTAATGGATATAATATTTCATTTTCGTGACAGTTTTGAATTTGAATGTGCAATTTGCTGTAAACTGTTCTTTCAATTATCAAAGTAATATGAATGTGCATACTTCAAAGTATCATAAATGTGCATAATGCACTCTTCCTAGTTTAATGGATATAACATTTCATTTTCGTGACAGTTTTGAATTTGAATGTGCAATTTGCTTAAAAGAAAAAAAATGTCAAATCTCCTCCATCATTCCGTATCCTTTGATCACACATTTTTATAATATTCTATATACTTATACTCTTTTCCATACAATTCAATGATAGTGACATTTATAACTTGATGCATATCTCATTTGTTCCGAAAATAAAGTGTTGATTTTTTAATCTTACGCGATGTTAGCAGAGGCCTTCAAGCAAGCTCGTCTTTATAAAGTATTAAGATTCATTTATTAGTTGCCCAACATCTTTGGAGGGCCTGCCCGGCCGGATGTGTGGTCTTAGGCGTTGCCACTGACTGCTAGCTATGTCTCATCTCTATGTCTAGGTTCGAATCTCACCTGGGGCATGAGAAAAGTTTTTTTTTATATTTGGAAGCCTAAAAAAAGAACAGGCCATTTTTGTTTATTTTCCTCACTGCCAGGCATCGTGGCCATGCCAATACAATACAAATATTTCTCTATGTGTATAGAGTGTAAAGAAGAACAAGTACAAGTGCTACTACTGCTGTTTTCTGCATGAGAAAAAGTTGCCAGTGACTTGGGGTTAGGCGGTGGTTTTTCGCCGGGTACTTTGGTTTCCTTCATCATTTACAACTGGCTAGTCACGACCAATCGGATGGCAGAAAAAGTGACGAAAAACGAAATTCCAAAATAAAAAGAATTCCAACAATTTTTTTCTGCTGGATAAAGTACCACGTAATGAGTGACTGCATGTTCAGTCTCATATCGGCAAATTCTCCTGGATTTGAGTCTTGTTCGGTACGCGTGTGTTACAACACCAAACGTAATACATGACATCAAATGTAAAGTAACCGTAAATGTAATGAAAAATACACCAAACGTAGTAGAAAGCACAACTATAATGAAAGATCACATCAAGTGCAACACCAACCGTAAATGCAATCAAACATTTACACCAAACGTATTAATGTCAACCATCAACCGTAATTTGGTATTGTAACAGATGCGTGGTAAGGTTTTTGGAATTTTATTTTTCGTTATCTTTAAGCCATATTATGGCAAATTCGATAATAGCCAGTTGTAAGTATTGGAGGAAACCGGACTCCCCGTTGTAAACCACAGTTGCTAGTGCCTTCTTAGGATTAAGATCAGGCGTTTATGTCTTGGATAATTGGACTGGAGCAAAATTCTCATTTTCTTCACCATTTATATAGCGAGTGTGTAGTCACGAATGCGGACATTGACTTCTCTCATGGTGACCGTGATTACATTTCGCATCTAAACTCTCCAGTTTGAACCATTATGCTGCTGGTGGGAAATTCAGCGAGAACTTTTCAATAAATACCAGCATGACAAAGTTTATATTTTTTTATCTTTGCTCCCTAGAGCTTAGGATTGATAGGTTCAATCCTCTAGGTTACACTATGAATATCTTACTGTACCTCACATCACCTCGTTATGTTTCCTTCAGTTCCTATAGGTTGCATGGCACCACTGATCACAGGCGCACTTGGGGTAGCTGACAGTGCAATGACAGCCTCAAATACATATTCGAACTATTATCCTCACATGGGGCGACTTGGCAGTCCACGCTGCTGGATGGCAAACCGTGCAAATCCCCAGGATCATTTCCTTCAGGTAGTGCCAAATTAAGCCATTTTTGATTAGGTTTCTGTAGATATTTTCATCAGGATCTGAGCGCTGTTTTATAAAATATTTGAAGACGTGTTGGTGGTAGTGAATGACATTTTTCTTTCTGTTTGAATATTGTTTCTAGGCAAGCTTTCATCTGAAAGATTTTTTTCAAAAGTACCAGACTGCTATTGGCCGCACTAGTGGCTAAATAGCAAGTTTGTTTGTTAGAGTTGTCTGTTGATTGGCACGCTTAAAGCATATAATACCGAAGCCGAGGTAAGCACAGAACATTTTACCTCTGATATGTTTCTATATAGATTTTTGTAAGAAAGATATAACGTCCAGTCTCTGTTAAGGTTGGGAAGCATGTGCGAACTTTATTACTCTTTGCGGGATGATATATACATTACAGAGATAAGGGTCTTGACAACCAGTTCTTGTTTACTACTGTATATAGGGAGTGTTCATTATCTAATACACTACAATCCTCCCCCTTAAGCCAATAATTATCTTCCACTACATGTAGTGAATATTGAGTCTTCCTCATAGGAATCTAATGTCTAATGATAGTGTTTCTGTTCATGATGTTTCCATTCCAGTGTTCTTGATTCTTATGTTTGTAGAGTGTTACAACTTATCTTAAGATGTAAATTTGATGACTACTTACTAAAGGTTAATATACTTGATATAGTATTTGATATATATACATTTAAGTGATTTAGTGTTTAGGGTTGCAGACTGCCCCATTTCTTATTGTGGAATAGGCTGGGATTATTCTGCCCATTTGCCTTATTTTACATAATCTTGAAAGCGTTGTGGTTGTCGGCGTTCATGTTGTGGATACCGAGGCATAATTTCATTGGGTGTCTGCTCCGACCCGGGTTGAACCGCTTCCTTGGTAGTTGTAGTTCCAGCTGGGGTCACTACTGGAGTGATTGATTCTGGAAGATTCTCCATAACTGTAGATGTTGCAGAAGTAGCTGGTGCTTCTGAATGGTCATGTTTAATTCTTGCATGATCCAAGTGCCTGCGTATTTCCCTACCATCTTCCAGTTGAACCTGAATCAATGTGTCAGATTCCTTTGCGACGATTCCGGGTACCCACTTTTGTCCTGGTCCAAAATTTGATACATACACTTCCTCCCCTTTGTTCGCCTGGCGTGGTTTTGTATGTTGGTCATGCTGAGCTTTCTGTAGCTCTTGCTGTTTTTGGATGCGTTTATCCAAACGTGGTTGCAGAAGATCAAAATGGGTGTTGAATTTCCTCTTATTTAGCATCTCAGCTGGTGACAATCCTGTAACAGTTTGTGGAGTCATTCGATATCTGAATAGAAATCGAGCTACCTTGGTGTTCAGGGTGCCACCTTCCATTTTTCTCATAGATTCCTTGAATGTCTGTACAGCTCTTTCAGCCAATCCATTTGATGATGGATGATACGCAGCTGATGTGATATGTCGAATTCCATTTCGAATCATGAATAGCTTAAACTCCTCACTGGTGAAACATGGACCATTGTCACTCACTAGAATTTCAGGCAACCCTTGGTTGGCAAAAGTAACCCTAAGTTTCTCAATAGTGGTTTCTGATGTTGATGATTTGGTTGGATGCACATCAATCCATTTTGAGTAGGCATCAACAATTATCAGAAACATGCTGCCATGGAATGGTCCTGCATAATCCACATGGATTCTGGACCAAGCACGACTTGGCCATTCCCACGGATGCATAGGTACCTGGCTTGGTGCTTTCTGATTAGCTTGGCAAGCGTTGCAATTTCGCACCCTTTGCTCTAAATCTTGATTTATCCTGGGACACCATACATAACTCCTGGCCAACATTTTCATTCTCACTATTCCTGGATGTGCTTCATGCAGTTCATCCATAATCCCTTTTTGACCCTGGGGTGGAATTACTACTCTACATCCCCATAGTAAACACCCATCCTGTACTGAAAGTTCATTTCTTCGCACCCAGTATTGGCGCAGATTTTCATTTGGGCATATTTCAGGCCAACCTTGCTCAGTGAATTTCAGAGCCCTGCTCATGTTTGGATCTCTGCTAGTCCAAACCCTTATTTTATTAGCATTTATAGGTGTGGAGTCTAAAAGTTCCATCATGTGTATTGTCTCGCCTGGGATTGGTGCTGCCTTTGGCTTGTCTGTAAGTGGCAGACGACTCATGGCGTCAGCATTTGCATTTGCCAGACCTTCCCTGAGCACAATGTCATATTCATATGCCGATAGAGTTAGTGCCCATCTCTGTATACGAGCAGCTGCCATAGCAGGTATAGCTCTATCATGTGCAAACAGATTCACCAACGGCTTGTGATCTGTATACAGTGTAAATTTCCTTCCATAAAGATAAATGTGGAACTTTTTAACTCCAAAAATCAGTGCTAGCCCCTCTTTGTCTATCTGAGAGTAATTCTTCTCAGCAGCTGACAAAGAACGAGATGCAAATGAAATGGGTCTCTCTGCCCCATCATCCATTTTGTGTGAAATCACTGCTCCAACTCCTACTGGAGAGGCATCACATGCTAATATCAATTCTCGATTTGGGTCATAATGTGTCAATAGCTTTGTTGATAGCAGCATCTCTTTCGATTCTTTGTATGCTTCATCCTGCTTTTTACCCCACTTCCATGCAACTCCTTTCTGCAATAGGAAGTGAAGTGGAGCCAAGACTGTTGATATATCCGGTAAATACCGGTGATAGAAATTCAACATGCCTAAATATGATTTAAGCTCAGATACACTCTTTGGTGTTGGGGCGTCAGTAATTGCTCTCACTTTCTTATCAACGGGTTTGATCCCTGTCTTTGAAACTTCCTGACCACAAAATACTACTTGGGGTGCCATGAAAATTTTTCTTTGTTTAGCCTTACCCCTGCTTTACTCAATCTCTGTAAAGCCTGATCTAGAATTTTCACATGGTGCTTGTCATCCTTACCTGATATAAGTATATCATCACTTCTTACTATGATATGTGGTATACCTTGAAGGAGATTTTCCATTGTCCTCTGGAAAATTCCTGATGCGGAGGATACACCAAATGGTAGACGGTTGTACCTGTACAATCCCTTGTGTGTATTGATTGTCAGATACTGTTTTGAGTCTTCATCTAGCTCCATTTGCTGGTATGCCTGACTCATATCCAGTTTTGTGAATGTTTCACCACCTTCTAAAGTAGCTAAGAGGTCCTCTATCTTCGGTATGGGGTACCTGTCTAATTTACTGGCTTGATTTACAGTGATTTTATAATCCCCACAATTTCTAATTTTGCCATTTTCTTTCATTACTGGCACAATTGGTGCTGCCCATTCTGAAAATTCTACAGGCTTTATTATCTCTTCTGTTTGGAGCCTTGCTAATTCCTCCTCAATTTTTGGTTTTATGGCATAAGGCACAAGTCTTGCCTTATAGTATCTAGGGGTTGCATTGGTATCAACATAAATCTTTGCCTTGATACCATGCATGGTCCCAATTCCATCCGTGAAAACATCCGGGTACTTCTCTAATGTCTCTCTCAACTTTACCTCCCTAATCATGTTTAGTTTAAAAAGGCTTTTCCATTCTAACTGAATGTGCTCAAACCAATCCCTTCCCATCAGATTTGGCCCTGGACCTGGCACAACCAGTGCTCTGAGCATTTTATCTTGCCCCTCATATTGTACCCGAACTGATACTTGACCGTTGACCTTCAATGCCTCTCCTGAGTATGTACGCAAGATAGCGCTACTCTTATCAAGGGACATTGTACCTGTTCTGCTGAGCATATTGTATGTCTCTACATTGATAACAGACACGGCTGAGCCAGTGTCTAATTCCATTTTACAAGATTGCCCATTCAATAACACCTGCAATTCAATAGGGTTTTTCATATTTTTCCTATCAGCATGGCGTATGGAATACATGCCATATTCCTCTTCAGGTTCCTGTTCCTGTTCAGAGCTTTCCTGTAGGAAGTTGGCAGTCCCACCCCTCTTAGTCTCATTTCTCTGACTAGGGGCTGGTCTGTGCCCACCCTTACTTCTACATCTTCTAGATATATGTCCTAGCTTCCCACATTTGTGGCATTCGCTATCTCTGAAAAAGCAATCTTGGGCTGCATGCTTACCCCCACACCTATAGCAATCATTCTGCTGACTAGAGGGCTGATACCTAGATTTCTGAGTGACTTGATCCATTTTGTTTACCGTTGAAGTGCTATTCTGCTCTGTCATCTGAAGATCTTCAGCATTTTTGGCTGCGTTCTCCATACTAGTGGCTATTTCTACAGCTTTTTTAAAAGTTAGTGTCGTCTCTGATAGTAGACGTTTCTGCATTTTAATGTCATTAATCCCACAAACAAGCCTATCCCTTAGCTGGTTCTCTAGTTGGTCCTCAAAATTTCAGTGTTCTGATAAATTTCGTAGTTCAGCAACAAAATTTGGAACGGACTCACCAGACTTTCGGCTCCTACAGTGGAACTTGAACCTCTGCACTATTTCTGATGGTTACCGGTTGTAATGACTGTTCATAGCCTCGCATAGTTCCTCAAACGACTTTTCTTTTGGTTTTGTGGGAGCAATCAAATTCCTTAT
The DNA here is from genome assembly GCA_963942565.1 of Maea johnstoni. Classification (NCBI taxonomy): domain Eukaryota; kingdom Metazoa; phylum Annelida; class Polychaeta; order Spionida; family Magelonidae; genus Maea; species Maea johnstoni. Next base: position 32,858,474 of record OZ012689.1, read on the forward strand.
CAGTTGGTATGCCTGTGCTCCCACTACACTCAGCAGAATAGATTTTTTCTTTCCTTCTTCTGTGATGTCATTTGCATCAAAATAATTTTCCAGCCGCTCCTGATACTGGGTCCAGTTCTCAGATTGTTCATATTCCTTAATACTTCCAAATGTTGCCATGGTGTAGTTTTATCCTCGTCGCCAATTGATATGTTTCTAATTAGATTTTTGTAAGAAAGATAAAACGTCCGGTCTCTGTTAAGGTTGGGAAGCATGTGCAAACTTTATTACTCTTTGCGGGATGATATATACATTACAGAGATAAGGGTCTTGACAACCAGTTCTTGTTTACTACTGTATATAGGGAGTGTTCATTATCTAATACACTACAACCTCCATTTCACAATGATACTAAATGATTCTTTGGTTTAAAAAATAGGCTCCTTTATTAGCCAAGGGGTATGAGAAGGGTACCCCTAGACCATTTTCCCTTCATTTCATAATGATACTGAGTAATGTTTTGGTTTCAAAGAGAAGCTCTTTTACTAGGCGTGTCGTCTAGGACAGAACAGCTTCACTTCATTTCATAATAATACGAAGTGGATGTTTGGTTTTCAAAGAGAAGTTCACCTATTAGCCGAGTGGCGTAATGTGTTGCCATTGCCAGCTTATCTCACCACTGGTGCGGCTCAAACATACCCGGAACATGTGGGAAAGGTATCAGTGAATTCCGGTTAAGCACTGTTTTCCCCATGTACACAATTCCAAAGTTGGCACTAACTGATGTTTTTTTTAATATCCGGTACCATAAATGAATTCCATACCTTGTAAAGGAAAATGAATGTCTATTGGAACAATGTTTATGCTTTATTGAAGTTAAAAGTTATGGAAGTTTATTTTGAAATAATTCTTTTATGCATATTCATAAATATCATTTCACCATGACAGTTTTATAGGTAAATCGGACCACCAGAAATAAAAGGGAAAGCTATCAACAAAGTTAGGACATTTCATTTGGATTAACATTGTATTTGTCTCCACTTTTAACTTCCATTTTACTTCGATAGGTTGTGCTGAGGACTTTATCCGTTATCAATGCTGTGGCAATTCAAGGATGTTACCCAGTTGGGGATGTTGCTTACAGCACACGATTCTTATATAGTAAAACAGGTGACATATTCGAAACAATCCAACAGGTAAGAAGCAATGAGGCTACATGTCTCTATGAAATTCACCAGCTTCCATGTTATAAAATCTTACGCAATTCAGAAAAGAAACCTTATGATAGTAGAGGATTGTTTTACATAGGGGGTAAACTATTAAAAATGAAAATATTATCAAAGTTAAGCCAAGTTCTGACTACAAGTACAATACTTACCAACCTACCTGTCAACTCACATTACCTACCTACTAACCTACCCATCAACCTGCCCTACGCACCTACTTCTCTACCATCAACCTACCCTACCTACCTACTTACCCACCTACCAACACACCTACCTACCTACTAACCTACCCATCAACCTGCCCTACGCACCTACTTCTCTACCATCAACCAACCCTACCTACCTACTTACCCACCTACCAACACACATACCTACCTACTAACCTACCCATCAACCTGCCCTACGCACCTACTTATCTACCATCAACCAACCCTACCTACCTGCTTACCCACCTACCAACACACATACCTACCTACTAACCTACCCATCAACCTGCCCTACGCACCTACTTCTCTACCATCAACCAACCCTACCTACCTACTTACCCACCTACCAACACACATACCTACCTACTAACCTACCCATCAACCTGCCCTACGCACCTACTTCTCTACCATCAACCAACCCTACCTACCTACTTACCCACCTACCAACACACATACCTACCTACTAACCTACCCATCAACCTGCCCTACGCACCTACTTCTCTACCATCAACCAACCCCACCTACCAACACCTACCCACCTATTTATCTACCATAAACCTACCCTACCCACCTACTTATCTACCATTAACCTACCCTACCTACCTACATAGCTACCATCAACCCACCCTACCAACCTACTTATCTACCATCAACCTACACTACCAACCTACTTATCTACCATCAACCCATCCTACCTGCCTACTTATCTACCATCAATATATCCTACCTACCTACTTATCTACCATCAACCTACCCTACCTACCTACTTATCTACCATCAACCCACCCTACCTACCTACTTATCTACCATCAACCCACCCTACCTACCTACTTAGCTACCATTAACCTACCCTACCCACCTACTTATCTACCATCAACCCACCCTACCTACCTACTTATATATCGTCAACCTACCCACCTACCTACTTATCTACCATCAACCTACCCTACCTACCTACTTATCTACCATCAACCTACCCCACCTACCTACTTATCTACCATCAACTTACCCTACCTACCTACTTATCTACCATCAGCCTACCCTACCTACCTACTTATCTACCATCAACCTACCCTACCTGCCTACTTAGCTACAATCAACCTACCCTACCTACCTATTTATCTACCATCAACCTACCTTACCTACCTACTTATCTACCATCAACCTATTCTACCTGCCTACTCATCTACCATCAGCCTACCCTACCTACCTACTTATCTACCATCAACCTACCCCACCTACCTACTTATCTACCATCAACTTACCCTACCTACCTACTCATCTACCATCAACCTACCCTACATACCTACTTATCTAACATCAACCTACCCTACCCACCTACTTATCTAACATCAACCCACCCTACCTACCTACTTATCTACCATCAACCTACCCCACCTACCTACTTATCTATCATCTGCCTACCCTACCTACCTACTTATCTACCATCAACCTACCCTACCTACCTACTTATCTACCATCAACCTACCCTACCTACCTACCTATCTAACATCAACCCACCCTACCCACCTATTTATCTACCATAAACCTACCCTACCCACCTACTTATCTACCATTAACCTACCCTACCTACCTACATAGCTACCATCAACCCACCCTACCAACCTACTTATCTACCATCAACCTACACTACCAACCTACTTATCTACCATCAGCCTACCCTACCTACCTACTTATCTACCATCAACCTACCCTACCTACCTACTTATCTACCATCAACCTACCTTACCCATCTACTTATCTACCATCAACCCAACCTACCGGCCTACCTACCTCCCTAGCTATCCACCTTACCTACCTAGTTACCTGTATGTATGTATGTATGTATGTTACAGTGGACATTGTTTTTTGTTGTTGTTGTATCCAAAATATGGTTGTATATGCATTACTTTTTGCATTGTTTCTATTCGGCCGATGCATTAGACTTTTAAAAATTGAGATGATAAATACCGAAGTTTTGAAAAATAATCAAAATATTACAAGTATTTACTCACAAAATGTTGTTGGGTTGTTGGGTTCATTGTGCTATATGCGCCCAAGTGATATGATGAACATTTGAATTATGTCTTACTCTGATTGACACATCAGAATAGAGAATCATTGCTAAACTTACGACAAATATATCTATGGGTGTGTCTGAGTGTGTAATGTATACAATACAAATGTATGCAAAACTGCATGTACGTAAGTAGTTTGGTAGGTGGTTATGTATATAGAGTTGTATTACATCCATATTCATATACTCACTGTTATTTGCAGATTTTGCGGCTGAAATCAAAAGTAGCCATCAGTGAGTATCCCTTGACACCAGGCGTGATAGCAAGGGTTGTGCGGTTTGTGCCTACAACATATAAAAAATGGGGTTTTGCTAACACTGCCGGGCGCCCAGGTCTAAGGGTAGAAGTATACGGCTGTGCAAAAGTAAATGATGACCAAGATGAAGGTAATTTTGTTGTATATTATTCGATTTTAGGATGACATATCACAGTCAACCCATCTCATCCAATTTGACAATAAAACATCAGTTTATTTGACTATAGTTACTTGTTTTTAAAGAATTTAGTTATAATGTACTATACGTTTTCAGACAGACTTCTGTCTTTCAAAGACAATCGTACCTTTCTTTACAATGACGATTCTTCGAGTCTTGTTTTACATACAGTATGTGTGGTATTTAAATCAATCTAAATAGCTCAGTATATTGTATACAGAAAGTATTGGGAAAGTGTGGATACCCCACACCAAAGTTATGCATGTAATTTAGAAGTAATAAAGATCTGAACTGAAGTATTGACAATCGATATTTATGCTGTGTTACTTTCTAGTTAGGTTTTAGAATCAAGGGTAAATCTCCCCATTGGAATTTCAAAAACGCATTGAAAGGATTGGCTGCATATTCAAAATAGCTCTCAGATGTGCGATTCTTGGGGATCGCCCTGCAAGAAAAGGAAATTACTATTTGTTTAGAGATGACTTGTAATCAAGATGCTTCGATAATCACTTCAAGTATTTAATGCACCATCATACTTCACACATATAATATCATATTAATATTGCTAAAATCATGAGTTATTCTTCCTAAGAAGAGGATGAACCAAAACCTAAGATTTTCTTCATTTAATACTCGAAATATGCAACAGTAGGTTATTAAAGATAAATACGATTATACTTTGTAGCAATCCATAAATATCAAAATGATATGTTATTCCGTATACGCTGTTAATGGCCTAAAACCTTTTTCTGGCACATGTGTGGAATCTTACTACCATTTTATCCAAACTATTCTTTTTGGTCCCTCAACTCCATTGAAAAGTGTCTTATAACTTGCATTTTGAGTATACCCTTGTGCCCTTCTTGCTGAGTACATGTATCTAATTGGCCTATATGTAACATAGAGACTATTCCAAAACTACCACATACCAACCAGGTAACTAAGGGACTGTCACAAAACTACCGTTTAATAACCACCTTTAGCCATTGATGTCCCCTACTGATAATGCTAACCACTTTTCCACTGAAAAGTGTCCATCAAAACTGAAAGTGAAGCTATTGCTATCACGGTCCCAACGGGAAAGTGGCTCGCCGTAGGGTAAAAGTGTTAAAACGGGTGAATGTCAGTCTAATACTCTAATTGTGCTATGCTCTTCCAGTTGTTCAGACATGTAACTCTCCTCTTGGTATGGCGAATGGTCAAATAAGGGACTCCCAGATCTCCTCGTCTATACATGCGTCCGAGTACGGACCCCATGCAGCTCGTCTGAATGCCACTGATGGATGGACTCTTGGCTGGCGAGGTTCAAGCTCACCTTACTGGATTCAGGTAGGCATATTAGCAGTGCACACATTTTTGATACGTTATGCATATTTGATGTTGAATTTGGTACCGAACATACCGTCCCTGCGGAATGCTCTGAGGGCGTTGCCACTGACTGTTTGATGTCTATCAACACTCCATGGGTTTGAATCGTGGCCGAGGAATTTCAGAAAGTTGCCAGTACTTTGTGGATTGGCAGTAGTTATCACGAGACAGCCGAGATTCCTTCAACACTTACAACCAGCTAGTCGTCACAACTTGGCTGCTATATGACAGAAAGGGTGGCAACAAACACATTTCCAAATTCCGCCCTACTAAAATTTCAGTCGGGCATTGTCATTGTGTCAGTTTGAGATATAGCACAAAACAATTTGCATTTGAGGGCCAAGAAGTGTTCTTTGTGTGGTAAGGCGATGGTTACTTGATGTATTGTTTCCCGGATCCTTCTCAGACCAATTTTAGAGGGTCATGGAGGAGGTAATTAAAAATGAAAGTCCACATGGAAATCTAAGCAAGCAAACAGCTGGGAGGGAGGTAAAAAAATTAACTGTTTTTTTGGCTAGTATTAAAATACATACTTAAACCATATTTTTAAAATATTGAAAGAATGATTTTTTAATAAGATGATGCAGTTCATAAATAATGTATTGCATTGCTATTGTAATGCTGTATTGCTCTGGTATTAGTATTCTTGTAGTTTTTATTACCATTTATGGTAAAGTTATTGTAGGTTTGGTGTACCTACTTATGGCTCGGCGGCAGAGCACAAAATAAAGTGGGGATTACATCTTCCTTTTTGCAATTTTGTCAGGTTAACCTAATTATACCACACAACGTTCATGGTGCAACACTACAGGGGGATAGTGTATCATCATTTGTGTATAACTACTATGTCGATTATGGAAAAGATGGCTACAAATGGGAAACTTACAATGGAACAAGTGGCGCACCGTTGGTAGGTTATATTTAAAATACTGTTTAAGTGCTGTGATATGTTACTTATGTATATCAAGATTAATGTCGGTAAATCCCTTATCCTCCTACTACTACTAATAATACGTTAATACTCTTTTCGGAACTGGTCATTTGTTATCCTAGGTCTCCTACTTATCATTATTGTAACTACTACTACTACTACTACTACTACTACTACTACTACTACTACTACTTCTACTTCTACTTCTACTTCTATTACTATCACTACTACTACTACTACTACTACTACTACTACTACTACTACTACTACTACTACTACTACTGCTACCACTACTGCTACTACTATGTTGCTGTAATAAGTTTAATAGTTAGCATGTTATTAAAGTCATCAATACAGTTTTACTCATTACTTTTTTGGCAGAGTCATAAATTTGTGATAAAAATGTAAGTGTTTTTCTGCAAGCTCAGCAATTCTCATCGCAATGTCATTATTATTATTTTACAGTTAGTTATATCAAACTTTGACAAGAGAACCCCCGTGCGCACTACCTTTACACCACATTTTGTTGCTACCTATGTCAAGATCAAAATCCATTCATGTTATTCTCGGTGTGCACTACGCTTGGAGGTATATGGTTGCCCTGCAGGTAAGCATGATCCCGTTAGAAATTGGTCATCATATTGTGAATATGGACATCTATCAGCAATGTTTTGTTGTTCCCTTGAACAATTTATCAATAATTCGCACAAACAAGCCGCAAAATGTACAACCTATCCTTTACTTTTATGTCAATGCGATTTTAACTCTTATGCTGCTGGTGGCTAATTGATCCAATACAAAATGGTGCAAAGTACCCTTTAAAGTGACTGAAACTTTGGCACATGGGTACTCATCGAGAGTTCTCAGCAAGAGCTATCCAATGAATACTAACATGAAAGGGTGTAGATGATTTTCAAAAATATGTGCATCCTTTTTTTTGGACAAGTAGCCTCAGCATTAGATGGGTTAATTATAAAGCGAAGAATTTAGATGAATTAACCAAGTAAGCATTTGGTTCACTTCAAAAAAATATTGTCCATGCAATTAGGAGAAATAAGAAATTCACTGCTCCTATAGTAATATCAGCAAAGTTTGTATGATAATTCAAACGATTTATGTTATGTTTGTTTAAATAAACTAATACTAGAGGGTTCTATAAAACCTATATAATCGATAAGGTAATTACATTCCAACAAATGTGCATGTAAAGTGATCTAAGTACTTTCGAAGTTATACACTTCCATTTGTTGCCTCTTACTGGACCACAGTTGTTTCAATTTGCAAACCTTTTTAAACTCTAACGTTCTCGGTTCTTTTCTTTTTTGCTTTAAATTTTAGTACCCTTTTTCTGTATATGGATGTATTTCTAGAAGTTAAAAACCGTCAATAGCGAATCAAACGTACACGTTCACAGTTTACTTAACAAGAGGAAATAAACTAATTTGAACTTTTGAATAGGTAACGTTAAGTACTTGCCTTTTTTCAACTCTTACTACATGACTTTCTTTGTTTGATATATCAAAGGCTGTCCAGCGCTTAACATAACCAATACTACATCTGGTTCACAAACAAACTACAGTATAAAAAGTGTTGGCAGTACCTCGTGCACGCTCCCTGACCAAAGCAGCAGCAAATGCTATGGCCTATGTGGTCCCGACATTCAAAATGCCGGACAGACCCACATATTGGTAAACCTTGGCCGCTTGCATCATGTGACGGGTATACGACTAGGGAAAGTGGACGGATTTGGATCATTGATGGCCTTCTACGTGCAGTACAGCTCCAACGGGCTAGACTGGCAGGGTGTCTACTACTTGGGACAGTTACTAGTAAGACTAAGATAGCATCCTTTTCACTCAGCAAATAACACATCTAGATCCTTGGTATATAATTCATAGATTTCAGTTAACTGTGTATTAGTTTAATCAATGGAAAAATATTAAAATGGATTAGATTAATATTAGTATGTGTTGATCAACTTGATCAACATATGAGATATTCACCCCTCGTCAAAATTTGATTTTGTAAAGCCCTCTGTGTTTACAATACATGTATTCCCTTTTTTGAAAAGATCCCCATGTATGAATATCAGTTATTGTTTTACATAAACTTAGAAATATGAAAACGTCTGTATGATATATTGTAAGGCCCCAGTTTTAACTGCCAAATCATCTTACATAAAGCAAATACCCACATATGTAAAACCTTGATGAGTATTTCAGTTTGTCAGTAAGGTAAAAAGGTTTACCGTAAACGTGTCATATTGAATGAATAAGCTTTCTTCCGAGACTTTCACCGAACTACAATGAGGTGTTTGCGTTATCGGAAGCTGGTAATCATATTACTTATTTGAATTATACACAGTTGTAGCTTCAATCAAAGTTAGTTGCAAGTAATAAATCTAGAGGAATTAAATAAAACAAAAAAGAATGATTGGTCGTCTTTCACTCAAACAATAGCACACTGCAAGTATTTTAGCTCGATATATTCATGGATATTTTTAAAAACTATTTTTTTATTCTATATATATTTACTGATAAATGTGGTTGACATTGTTTTACAGAAATTCAAAACAGAAAACCAAAGTCTTGTTGAAGAATTCGCAAGCTTTCCAACATATGCCACTGCACAGTACTTAAAGTTATTGCCACTGACTTGGACTGGGCCTGATGCTATCTGTACTGCTTTGGAAATATATGCGTGTCCTGCAGCAGGTAATGTTTTTTAAGGAATACCGATGTGGAATATATGAAGATATCTGAAAAGCACTGTTTAATCTTAAGAGAATGGTTCTTCAAAGTTATGCTTTAATTTACCTTTAATACTCATGTGAAATATCTTTCAAATATTACTCTATTCGATGAGACATGTTCAATGGTGTTATATGAGGCGTGCTCTCAATATGCAGCTAGACAAGGAGAAAATAAACAAGAGTTACTTGTGAAAAGCCATTGACAGCCAGAATATCTGTATTTGATTACTTGCTTCAAGCTGTAGGCAAACACTGGGATAATTTGAGGGCTTTCACGATTTCGAGGCAAACAATGTCATATATTGAATACAGAGATTTAAAAGATTAGATATGAAAATAATAATCAACTTGTAGAAGTTATGAGGATATTCATAGTTATCTAATTTCTCTTGATATCAAACGTGCCATTTTGCCATCTCTCCCTGCCTTAACCCCAGCTTGTAATCACAACCTTGGCTTGATTTGAAAGAATTTCTGCGGTAACTAAAAAGAACACACTATTGTGCAGATATATTAGAGGCACTATGCACTAATGAAAGATTATAATTAAGAAATGTCAAAGGATTCATGAAGTTTCTGCACCTGTCATTGATTAAAAGAGTTGCATTCTCACGAATATATATATATATATATATATATATATATATATATATATATATATATATATATATATATATATATATATATATATATATATATATATATATATATAGGTTGTTTAGTCAAACATATAGCATATATTTGCAGTCAAATTCAAGTTCAAACCTAGGTCGGTCTTTACTTAACGATTACATAAATCTTATTGAATAATCTCAAAACTATTCTTAATAAACTGGTGTTAAAGGTTGTGTCATACTGCCCTAATTTATATGTGACTCAATTATTATGTTTTAGCCTGTCCTCCTGGCTCTGCTCACTCCAATGGCCGCTGCTATTACTCCTATCATCGGGAAACCATCGCTGCCTCGGAGCTCGCCGCACAATCCAGACACCTACCCTGGGTTGGTAAAAGCCAGCCAGCAACCTTTAGGTCGTCAGAGGATTCCAGCTTCGTAGCAGCACTGTAAGTTAAATCAACAGTCATATAGTTTTGTGCGTACATAAAGTAAGTGAATGATTAGCGGATAGATGTTTAATGATATGGTATTGCTACTGAGCGAGTGCCTGAGCAAGGAATTCGGATGGGCAGAAGCATATTTCACACGCACTGCTCATGTTTTGCAAAATCTATAAAATCTATCTATGAAATATTGCATGCAATCAACACCACCTTTTGCTTTTAGTACATTTATTGCACCCAGACCTGATAATGTTTTGGGCATCGCTTTATTAAATGATTAAAATGCCACTTACTGCCAGTTGTCTCTCACTGTTGTCTGATCTCAAATCTCGTTCGGGGCATCAAAAAATTGTCAGTGACTTGGAGCAAAGCGATGGTTTTCACCCGGTACTCCGGTTTCCTCCATCAGTTACGACTGGCTGGTCATGACATAGTCGTTAAGGCGTAAAGGTTTGCGGAGCAACCAAGAATATACATTGACATTAATAAAATAAACAATAAATATGAAGGTATATACTAGTAATATATTTCATTTTTTTTAATTACAAAGAGTGTTTAATGTAGCAATCAAACATGATTTTTAGAAGCTCGAATAAAAGGGACAGTTCTTGAAATTGATTCTTGGCTTGGTTCATATACGGACAATATTAGTTTCCAGTGCTTTAATATATATAGGCCTGTTGCCTACACCATGAATACTGGGAAAATAGGTGATAAACTTACTATTTCAGTGTAATTTATGAGTTGGGAAACACATCAGGAATAGTCTTACAAGTCATACTATCCCTGCAAATCCTTCGACTCTCTTAACTATTGCACATCTGACTTGGGCCAGCATTGATTGCCGGTGGTTGATGGTTTTGAAACTGACTGATCGCTCTCTCTGACCACTGCAGGGGTTGGATCCTGGCTGGGGCATGTGAGAAGGCTGCAAGAGACTTGTGATTAGACAATGGTTTTCGCTGGGTACTCTGGATTCTTACACAAATGTACAAATGGCTAGTCATGATCTAGTCTGAATATGACAGAAGAAGTGACGACAATACAAATTCTAAAGTCCAAATGCAACTTTGCTGCTCTGTGAAAATGTTGATATCATAATGGGTTGTTTCTATGTACATGGTAGGGAAACATGGGATGTAGGTCTATTTGTGACAATAGTCAGTAGACAAACCGATAGGTGCACATCTTGAAGCATGTGTTATAATTTTGTATATGCGTGTATATATATAAATGCTTTACGTACACTATTATAAAATGTATCCTTAGAAAATATTTTTCTTTGAAACATATTGGTCCTTTGGTTATCATGTCATAAAAACCTTAGCATTCATTGTCATCATTTTAAGAAAAATCAATACTTTAGTGATGTTTTACTTACAAACCAAGGTAATATTTTTCTTCTTCTAGAAATCTAGCAGAACATTGGATTGGTCTAACAAGGGTAGATGGTAATTGGGTTTGGCCGGGAAACAGCACTGCTAAATGGACAAGATGGCAGCCAGGGCAACCAGGTATGAAGATCTAGAATCCAAGGTGTTTAAAATCAATTGATACGTATCCTTACTGCATTCTGGTATACAATGAATATTTTACGATGAAGGAAGATAATCTCTTGTGCATATTACTTGCAGAATGAAATACGTCAATACAAATTTATATAACGGGTGCAATGAACACCATTTATTTATGCAAGGTCTACAAGATGGCAAAGTGATTTGCACCTAAACAATACATTTGAGGGGAAATTGTGATTAATCGGTTGATCATGTTAGTCTAATTTCAAATATAACTAAGGCGCTGTACATTTAGGAATGCCAGATAACTTTCTTACCATTTCATTATATTTTAGATCCTGCCACAACTCACATTTATACATACCAGGATATCTCAGGATTGTGGAGGAACTATATTGCTACTACAAAGAAGCCATTTGTTGCAGAAACTGTAGCAGCAGTTGACACAACCGAGAAAAGTAAGCAATTCTCTCTCTCTCTCTCTCTCTCTCTCTCTCTCTCTCTCTCTCTCTCTCTCTCTCAGAAAGGGTGCAGCAAATGGCAGACCCATGCAGGAAAGGCTAGCAGTCGTTCCACCTATACCACTGTGCTAGTGCAAGTTATGAGACCTTACAGTTAAATTCTGTCACTTGGCTATTGACAGTAAATAAACATATAAGATGCAATGGAGATTCCTCCTCAAAATCACTTCACATGGGATTTCTGATCTGGAAAAATTTCACCTATTGCACACTTTGACTATTACTGGGCAGATTAGAAAAAATTCATTTGCGGCCAACGGAGTTTGAGAACAAACTGGAATGTCCTTTTCTTTAATGCATTGTTGTTGAAGTAATGAGATATGTGCAATCTTTCATATTATAATCGAGCGGAAGGTAATTTTTGAGATGTTTCTAAGGTGGGACTGAAGTTTAACTTCTGCCCCTGTGACGTATGTGTGACGTTACAGTCGCACACAGATGTTATTGGCCTGTGTAATATAATGATGTCGCATGTATACATACCTATGAGACGCATGGGACTGCAAATATTTCTCTACATTTTTTCCGTCTTTGAGGTAGGTCCGTAGACGTGCCAAAGGTGTTTGTGACGTTTGTCAAGTTTCTACAGGTGGCAATGTTGTATCTATATGTCAAGGAATAAAATAGGGGTGGTCATTGTCAGATTTAGTTTTCCTTTTTCAAACTTTCTTGGGACTTTAAGTGCCAGATATTTCAGCCAGATATTTCTTGCATCAAATACTTATAATCAAACTTTATATGTTAGAATGCTTTATTTTTATCATATGACCACATTTCATATGTTGCTGATGCTTTCTACTACGTTTAGATTGTCCCCGACTCCTTCAGTCATGTTTACATTGCCCTCGACGCTCAGGTTGCTGGAGATTTTAAGTTTTGTTATTTTCCAGAGCTGGGTTATTGCCCAGTTAAAATGTTGTTTCATTGAAATAAATGATCATTTACAACCCAGAGGTCTGTTTTCTTTTAGGAGCAATAATAAAACCCTTACAGATTGTTCCCATGGACGTTGTGAGGATTTGCCATAGGCCTCCATGCCCCTGGGCCAACCCACCAGCCTTCAGGCCTTTGACAAATCTTCATAATGCTTTAGTAGCAAGCTACGTCGTCACTAATGTGCTTTGCCTAATCTTTTGGTATATCATCGTTGGGTGCGAGTACAACCAGCCAGTCGACTGGTGCAAGAATTAAATGTCTGTACTGTATTTCCATTTTGTCAGCTCTTAATGCAGGTGATTCTTTGTCTTTTCAGACTGCACATGGAAGTGGTTCTCTCATAGGAACCTAAAGTTTACTGCATCGATTGGAAAACAGGACACCATGAAAGCCCCCACTATTACCGATTGTCTTTCTTATTGTACCACACACGATGGGTTTGTCTGTCGCTCAGTGAACTACTACTGGTCAACCCAGTTGTGTACTCTGAACAGTGCAAATAGTGAGGATAACGATCTTGCTCCCACCTCTGGATGGTCATATCTTGAAAAGCATTGTGTTCCTGGTGAGTGATGAGGGTACTTGTTACTGCATGAAATTCACACACCCACACGCACACACACACACACACACACACATATGGTTGAGGATGCTTTACCTAACTGCTGAATTTCTGTTTTTATTTGCTAAAGATAATGTTATGTGAATTATGTCACAGTGAAACAACAGCTGCTCCCTTCCTCTGTAAAAGATATGTCACTGGAACCATCATCTTTGAAACTTTCTTTTATTATCTGAGGAGGAAATATAATATTCTTTAGGGAAAAATATTATTACTTTGTTAAAAAATCGATTTTTCCTAAAGAAAAAACACACTCATTTTTTAAGAAGAAATCTACCTGTTTCTGAATCCGAAGTTTAGAACCATGTTTTAGTGATAAACTCAGTCCAGAATCATTACTTGTGTCAATACCTTGTCTTTAACTATTAATTTTCAATTTTCATCCTTTAGATGATTTGACCCTTGCCAAAATCACTTTAAGACTTTAAATCGTAACACCTGACTTGTATGATATCTTACAGATGCTTGCTATCAGCCTTTGGTGTTTGGAAGCTCAGGTGCGGTGCAGGGGATGGCAAAACTCTCCTCCCCATCAACAGGTAAAGATGCTGACCAAGGAAGATTGGATGGACCAACGTATGCTCAATTTGCAAGTGCTGGACATTTAGAGGTATGTAACGGAATTCCCCAGTAAGTTGATAGTTCGGAATCCAAAATTCTGTTCTGCCCTATTGGGGCTAAGTTATAACTAGACAGCTTTTAGTGGTCGAAAGTACATGTTAAAACAACCGTTTAAGTCACTGGCCACTTTTTCACATGCTGCTGAGAATCGAAACGAGTAAAGAAAGAAGTGGTTTACAAGTCACTTTCAACAGCTAAGCTCTTATCGTGATGAAATTGGAAACTTGGGTAGAAATTGTATTCTCTATGGGAATAAATTCAAGTTCAATTCAAGTTGCAGAACCAATATAGACTGCACTCAACAATGCTGCACATTTGCCACCAGGCAAACTGGCTGCTAGCAATGAAGTGGAGACCGGAACCTGTGTCATTACTCTTGGGCCTGGAATTCAACCTTGGCAGTGGTGAGAGACAGCATGCCGTCGGTGACACTGCCTTAGACCAATCAGCTATCTGTTGTATTGACAAGTGGTCTAGATCGTTGCAACTCACTGCCCGGGTTTGAATCCTGCTTATAACATGAAAAGGCAGTTATGAGTGATTTGGGTTTAAACGGTAGTTTTCACTCTGGTTTCATGGTTTCTGCCACGCTTAGCACCTGGCTAGGCAATATTCCATATGACAGTTTGTAGTAAATTCATTCTTAAGTATGCATTATGCAATATTTCGATGACACAGTATGAATTATGTCATCTAGTTCCCTAAACAGCAGACCGCAGCGGTAGGTATTCTAGACCATAACATCATACAGATTTAGAGGGGAATCAACAAGGTTAATTTAGAAACAAATTAAGTTCATTTTTCCCACAAATAAAATGTATGATATATAATCATATATGAAAGAGGATGTTTGAAATAGTCAACAATGCGAGGGGTTTTTAAGTTAGAGAAATAATGAGGAACTGTAGGGTTGAAAAACTCCTCGTTGCATCTCTTTTATGGGGGCACTTCCCCAATGGCCATGTGGTCTAAGGCATTGACACTGACTGCTAGCTATCTCTCACCACTGCCTGGGTTTGAATCTCGGCTGGGGCATGTCAGAAAGTTGCCAGTGATTTGAGATCATGCAGTGTTTTTCACCAGGTTCTCTGGTTTCCACCACCAATTACAATTGGCCAGTCACAAACTATCCGTTATATGGCAGAAAAAGGAATGATAACTGAAATTCCAAATCTCTATAATATTGTTTGTAATGCATCAGCAAATGGCATTTTTATAAAAAGGGTCAGGTGTGTCTAGCATTTGTACTTAGAGTATATTGGATTTCCAAAGTTGTGTAGACTTATTTTTGAAAGTATGCCTGAGTTAGAACCTGTTGCAATTGATATACCACTTCTATTGCTGTATGCTAATTCCCTAAATTATCAGAATCGGTCGCCAATCAAAACGTATGAAAAAATAATTTCAAGAAAAAACGTTCATGGTTATTGTGTTTTTTTCTTATTACATTTGAATACTAAGGATAAGGCAGGAATGATGTAGATCTCATGGTCATGACAGTGTGTGGTACCATTTTCGCATTGATACTAATTACTCTGCAAATGTAAAATTATATATTGAACAACTGGTATTTATATTGTGATACAGGTGACTTTCAATGGCACTGTCTCGGTGACGGGAGTCACTTTCCAAGGTGATGGTTCTTCTGACAACTCCATCACAAGTTACATGATGGCATATACCGCAGATGGCAAAGTATGGAGAGCGTTAAAAGCAAGAGACAAAATACGGGTAAAATGAATTATGAATACTTTTTTAATCGTTTTTATATGTATATGTATATCATTTTTATCATTAAATCACTTTTTTCAATGATAATTACCATTGTAAATACCATTACCATTATTAATACTGTTCTTATTGAAACAATAATCATTATTATTATCATTTTTATTATTATTATTATTATTATTATTATTATTATTATTATTATTATTATTATTATTATTGTCATTATTATTACCATCATTTGTATTATTATCATTATTATTATTATTAGTAGTAGTAGTTGTAGTATGAGTAATACTGCAGGTGTAAGATGTACCTGTGAACAGTATCTATACATTCCTATTACAGGGAACCCAGTGTAAATGTGTTAAACTAATGTAGCCTAGCATTAACACTATTTTCAGAATTTTGCTGTATCCACAAGAAGTTCAACCTACTCTACATACGTATGGAAGCCTCTGGAACTTGTACGGTTGAGGCTCTTCATCAAAGACCTACGCGGGTTTCGCTTTGAAGTTTTTGGGTGTCTTGGAAATGAACGTCAATCAACAGGTATATATTTATTAGGGCTGTCGTCGTTGGGGGTCACTTGTCACTGGCACTCCTTTAAAAACGCAAAAGTCATTGCATATATGTCATATGTGGCACCACATTGCATAGATTTAAGCTACAGATAACGTAGAGAGGGCCAATAAGTGTATCCTCAATGGTCTGATGGCCGGTAAACCGGGACGTATGCCGTTGTCTGAACCTTGGTGAACTTGCTTGGTCCTGGTTTAAAAAGGTCCCGGTTCAGGTTCCAAGGCGCACTACGATCATACCAGGCAATGGACACCGGTTGTCAATACGGACAATGCGACGAGTTACATTTTTACTGTCAACCGGCATGATCCGTGAGGTGCTCCCAGATGTTTTGAACATTTCAAAACATCCGGGAGCACCTCGCGGATCAGGCAGGTTGTCAGCTGAACATGCAGGTAAACCGGTGATCTACACGATTCACTGGCTGGTTGATCACAGACAGTGATCTGGAACAAACGCCATGATCAACCGGCCATGTGAAACAGGGGCTTTAGCACATGCAGTTTGTATCATCTCCTTTTTACCTTTGATGAAATACAAAGGCACTTGAAAATATACTGTCTATTAAATCTTTAAGCCACAAGAAAGTAATCATGATAATTTTAGGAGTGAATTTCCCCCGTTTCCCTTAAATGAACAGTTATAATTGGTTTCATTTTATTGGATTTGTCTAAACCTAGAAGAATATCTACCAATATGTTTTATCTCATCAACAGGTTTATCACTTGATGAGTATACAGGAATATTTGACATGACTATCAGTCGAGTTTGAGAAAATTAAAAGGACACCTTTGCATTCATATCTGGTTTGTATTAAGTTATAAACGTTAATCTTGACCATTTCTCTATTCCACAGACAGTCCATCATGCTCCACGGGTTTGGGAATGGAATCTGGAGCTATACAGTCGTTCCAGCTTACAGACAATGGACATTACTCTGGAACCAACATCCACAATTCTGCCCATAGTGCACGACTCAACATGGACGCAGGATTGCCATATGGCATTGGTTGGCGAGCAAAATCTGACACGAGCAATTATATACAGGCAGGTTAAGTGGCAGGGAATACTTTATATTTTATTAGTTAATCAATTTAAAGATATAACGCAACAGTATTGTATACACACACACACACACACACACACACACACACACACACACACACATATATATATATATATATATATATATATATATATATATATATATATATATATATATATATATAAATATATATATATGTATATGTGTGTGTATATATATATATATATATATATATATATATATATATATATATATATATGTGTGTGTGTATATATATATATATATATATATATATATATATATATATATATATATATATATATATATACATATATATATATATACATATATATATATATATATATATATATATATATATATATATATATATATATATATATATATATATATATATATATATATATATATATAATGTATATATACTGTATATGAGCAGCGTGTTGTACAACATAATGTTATCTGATAATCTGGTCATGGTTCTTTGATTTCAGGTTGATTTCCTGATCCGATACACAATAACGGGCCTTATCACCCAGGGTGGTGGAACTGGAGGGTACCTCAAAACCTTCCATTTAAATACATCAATAGATAGAATGCAGTGGTCTACATATAATAGAAGCAATAACCAGGTAATGACGTGCGCTCAAAGCCGCTTTTAATTACTAATCAGGATTTTGCTGTAATATGTACGAAAGCAAAGATAAACGAAATTTCAAAACATTATAATAGTTTTAGAAGCTTTGAGTGATAGAATGTAGAAAAAATCATGTTTTATTGTAACAAGCAATGGAACAAGTACAGAATACTGGTCCCCAAGATTTTCGTCCTATAAAGGGCTTCACACGCCTACGGCGCGTGAATGCACCGCAGGTGCATTCTCACGCGCCTTCGGCGCGTGTACTATTGTTATACAATGCAATGACACCAAAGTAAACAGGGTATGTACTGTCATTCTGTGGGGGGAGACCCCCCACACCCCCCTCCTTTTTTTAATTTATCGAAAATTTCTAATTCATATTATACTGTATATATTTTCTCTTATTGTAATATTGCCTTATCTTCTAATCTAAACTGACGCGTCATCAATTGTTGTTGTGTATGACGTCATCACTTTCTGGGGACCAGTATTCTGGACTCTACCCCAAGCAATATATGAATCACGGCGATTACATCACCAAAACTCCCTAAAATCACCGCACAATGCTAAGGTTTGCTATGAAGATTAAAATGCTTGAGAATGCTATAAAAGGCATTGCTGTAACGTTATCAAAACTACTTTCAGAAGCACTTGTTTGAGGGGATTAGTTAATTTTCCAACTCCCCGATATTTGTATATTGTAACGTAAACATTTATTTCTAATTTTTTAAATTTTAAGTCATGATGCATCAGTGTGTTGTGGAGACAAACTCTAGATGACTTTTGTTTACCCGAATTCTTATCATACTTGGTGAATTGTTCAGTTGTTTTCTTTGCATTTGTTGATGAAGATCAACATACTAGTTGCAGGGCAATATATCTCGTCTCAACCAGATCATTACAATATAGATGATACCCTTGTTAGAAAGATTTTTTATGAATTATATAATTATTTCCTTTATTTGTACCGTTTATAATTGGAATAATTTTATAGGATTTGTCAGCAAACTTCGAGGGATTTCTACCAATTTACCACAGTATACAGTCACTGGATGCTGTGAGCATGCGGATTCTACCACAGGAGTGGTCAAGCGCATCCGTCAGATGTTGTCTTAGGATGGATGTTGTTGTTTCTAAAGGCAAGGCCATACTAGATGTTATTTTTGTGGGTAAAGTACATTGGTGTTAGGACTCCTCTATTGGGAGAAACCCATTTGTAACCACATTCTTAATGTATAGGACAAATGGGTGATGGTATCACAATCTTTTCATTGAATTTACACAATTGTGGAAATAAAGTTTAGATAATTATGTGATGTGAATAACTTTATTCACAAGCTTATCACCATTGATGCTAGGAACTACCAGTATTTTGTTATTTTACTTTTTTGGATGTTGTCAGAGTTGATGTTTGCTTTGTCATTGTTATCAAGATTTTATCCATAAATGGGCATACAGATATTACATCCGCTGATGGAATCTTTTTACTTGAAATTGCATTTTTATTCAGTAGTATAACTCACTAGTAAATCTATCCACACTATTTTCGATACTTCCTTAATATTTTTAGACTGGGAAAAAATGTCATGCCCTTCCACTGGATTAGAAAGAGAATTGCACAACATGACAGCTTCCTCTGAGAAAACCAATTGCCTTGCTGCTAGTGGTCGTTTAAATGACGTCACTTCCTGTGGAGCGTGGTGTGCAGATGCGGGTTCCGGCAACTCTCATTGGCTGCAGGTGGATTTCCCTACTGCCATGCATGTATCAGGTTTATCGGTGCAAGGTGCTCCAAATGGTAACAGAATGACGTCCTTCATGTTATCCTCCAGTCACGACGGACATGATTGGTTAGAGTATGGCTGCAAGGCATCTGAAAGTAATGTGTCACGAACTGTGGTAGGTTATAACAAAATGATTTTCTATTCTCCAGTTACTCGTCTGCCAATGTTAGAATATTCACACATTTAAAAGGCTTACTTTTCATAAGAAGTATGTGTGTATTTCTTTTAGTTTTTGGACCTAAATGTCAAATTAGATGATCAAATTTAGTTTTCAAACTGCCTAGATGCATTACCTTGCAACATCACAATTTGATTGAGGCATCGAAAAAAAAGTAAGGATAATTTATGGTTTAAAGATGCAATATCCACACTCCACGTGCCTGCAAAACAAGATATACCATCTTTGCCTCACCAGGATCCTTGGTCAGTGACATGCATGGAAAACACATGCATCACATTAAAGTATGGAGTCAATAGTGTTGGGCGATGTTAATTAAGTTTTGTTAAATCAGTTATGTACTGCAAAACATACACTGAATCTACCTTTTGCTCTTGTCGATAGGATGTGGGCCATTTGAATCATACCATCATGCAGCATTTGCGTAAAACAACCTTTTCCATATTGCAGGTTTTTAATGATACCGAGATAAACGGTGATATCATTACAAATTTCACAATCGTGCCTTACATAACAACGTCTCATCTTCGTGTTGTCCCCCTAGCCTGGCTTGGGTCTACTCCATGCATGAGGTTGGAAGTATTTGCCTGTCTGGCAAAGCGTGAGTTTATTTTGTCTGATGTTCAGTAACATTCCTCTAATCCCTTTTATTTCATATCGCAGTATAACTTCTCATAAACTTTTTACGAGCAATCATTTGTTTGATAAGTTATTTAAACCTATAATGATAAAATGATAATTATTGTATTGACTATACCTAATGATATGAAAATCAGTAAAACATAAAACATGTTTACTATAGACATTTGACAATAGAAAATATACATCACAAAACATAGATTAACATATGAATCACAGTAATATAAATGTATGTATATATATATATATATATATATATATATATATATATATATATATATATATATATATATATATATATATATATATATATATATATATATATATATATATATATATATACATATATATATATATATATGTGTGTGTATAAATATATATATATATATATATATATATATATATATATATATATATATATATATATATATATATATATATACACACACATATATATGTAATTTCTAAGTCGCGATCTTCAAATCAAATTTAGCTATATTTTGGATGTAATGACCCATTACATGTTATAGTCATGCCAATTCTGGCATTTTACTACTACTTACGATTTACAGCTTGTCCTCCATCTACTGTACAAGAGAATGGTAAATGCTACCACTACAGCAATGTTAAACTACCATACAACAAAGTCAGAAAGTATTGTGGAGATCTTCACTGGGGATCTAGAGGAAAGCTGATGGAACCAGATATTTCGAGCAACCACCTCCTATGGGCAATGCGTTTTCCGTATGTAGTCCTTAATATTTTTGCATTTTGTTCTAAAACTTGTAAATTTAAAGTAGAGTATGTTTGAATACAAAGATTCAGAAATATATATTACATATTTTACAAATTCTAAAAGACCACAGTGGGGACTACTGTGATATTTCATTAAGACTAATCCTATCCTTGAATGTCTCCTTAATAGTAAGCTTTAAATCTCATTTAGGATCATATCATTACCATTAGCACCATATCTTTTCCGTGATTAGAAAGATAGGTTGCACGTTTATGCGAATTAAATTTTAGGGATGCTACAACGAGCGATTACATTGGAGTTGTCGATGCTAATAAAACTGGAAACTACTCTACGGAGAGCGGTCGGACCCTCAAATGGAAAGGTTGGTGTACAGGGACAGTCGGCACAGACCAGTGTGTTGAAACAAGACAAACGATGTGTGTAGTTGGGCATTGGATGACAGCACAGTGTACAAAGCTTGCTAAGTTTACCTGTGAGGTCAGGGCATCATGTAAGTATTATCAATAATAATAATAATAATAATATTGTCATTTGATATTGCGCCCTTTCCATATAAACATGCTCAAAGGCGCATTCCATTCCATTGTCAAAGGATAGATGTTGATATCCACATAGTTAATTGATATATACATCTTTGAACAGATGTGTTTTCAGTTGTCGTTTAAAGATTGCCACACTCCCAGCTGCCCGAATATTATCTGGGAGCTGATTCCATAGTTTTGGGGCACAGGCACTAAACGATCTGTCACCGTAGGTTTTCATGTTGTTTCTTGGCTCGCAGAGTAAGTTCTTGGATGTTGATCTCAGTGTCCGGGGTGGGACATACTCTTTCAGCAATTCCCTCAGGTAAGAAGGTGCAGTTCCGTGCAAACACTTGTACGCCAGTAGCAGAATCTTGAATTCAATTCTCTTCCTGACTGGTAGCCAGTGCAGCTCCTTCAGTACTGGAGTGATGTGGTCATACTTCTTCGTTAGAGTGATCACCCTGGCAGCGTTGTTCTGTACTCTCTGGAGCTTACGTATTAGCTCTTCGGGTATTCCACAGAGAAGTCCATTGCAGTAGTCAAATCTTGAGGTTACCAGGGATATGACAGCACACTTACTTGCTTCTGCAGTCAAGTATTTTCTGATCCTTCCGATGTTTCGCAGGTAATAGTTTGCAGATTTGACTGCCTTTGACACATGTGCTGCCATATTCATGCTCGGATCAAAAACAGAGCCCAGATTCCCGAATACTGCAGAAGAGTTATTTTTTCTAGTCTTGAAATTCCTAAACTTATCAATCTCACTGATTTCCATCGAGTGTACATGTGAAAGCACTCACACAAGACCACATTACGACTGAAGTAAGTAAAAAGGCTCAACCCTTCTAATGCTGAGGCTACTTTTGTCCAGAACACAAGGAAGCAAAGAATTTTGAAAACCATCTAAACCCTGTCATGTTGATTTTCATTTGATAGCTCTCGCTGAGTACTCTCAGATAAGTACCCATGTGCTACGGTTTCAATCTTTAAAACATTTTCTTTTGCATCATTTTGTATTGGTCAAATTAACCACCAGCAGTATAAGGGTTTAGATAGCCATGTTCGAATCTCGTCGAATGCCTTAGTGGAACGCCTTTGATTCTTTCATTAGAGAAACTTGGTTCTTCCAGTTATGTATGATAGCGTCCACTCTGTTTTGGTCAAACAGCATGGATACATTCAATGGACCAATTGTACTAAGAATACACTTTTAGGAAATTAAATAACCTTTTTTAAATCAGTGAAATTAGCGATTTTACAGTTTTGATAACGTCACAAGTAATTGGAAGCTAATTTTAATACGCGGCGGTGGCGACGCGTCGCTGCGTTCATTTACACTACAGACCTGTAGTGTAAATGAACGCCGAACACGTTACAGTCAACCTCCCCCCCCCCTTACTACACCCATTTTACTGCCGACACATGGCATTCAACCCTAGTTCCGAAAAACTCTGGATCCCCATTAGCGAGTTGGCATGATCACTATATGTGAATGTGCGATGCTGTGGAGGACTGTCTGCAAGGTGTATTTTTGATGTAACAGGTACATTATACGACCTCAAGAAACCGTTTTTAATTAGCGGTTTTAATGTTTCCCACCTTTACCACTCGTAAATAATTGGGAACATAAATATCAAGTTAAGTTTTTCGCAGTTTTACTGATCCATTGGAATTTTTCTTCGTTATTTTTTCTGCAAGATTGCAAAAAATAATGACAAGCCAGTTTTTGTTGGAAGTGATTGATGCCGTATTGCGCCTAAAACGCTGGAAATTATGGACATTGTGGAAATTGCCTGTCGCTTAGGGTTAGGCTGTGATCTTGATTGTTACTCAAGTTTCGTCCAACCCCACCAAAAACTTCAGGGGCATTCAGTTGTAAAATAAAATTTAAATTTATGGGTTATAGTATTTCCAAGTGAATCTCCATGTGGTAAACTCATATTTATATTCATATCTTATTAACTCCGCAGTACCAGACGATGGTAAGTGCAGGATAGTTTGGAATCACCATCCTTATCTCCTCTCCAACGTGGCTCCAAACATTACTATCCTGGGAACATCTCGTGATGTGTGCCTTCAAAGATGTCTTGAAGAAACCAGCCTACCTTGTAAAGCAGTTCAATTCTCATTGACAACAGGAAAGTGTGAACTTGCAGCGAAAACGTATGCTCATGACAGCATATCTTTCACCAAGAACACGGGCACTATATATTTTGAACCGTACTGCAAAGGTGAGTACTATAAAATATATAACCACAAACAGACAGACAGATAAATGTTTGAATACATATACATATATACAATATATATATATATATATATATATATATATATATATATATATATATATATATATATATATATATATATATATATATATATGTACATATATATATATATATATACATATATATATATATATATATATATATATATATATATATATATATATATATATATATATAAACACACGTACTTCCATGTATGCATGCATGAAATATATATATATATATATATATATATATATATATATATATATATATATATATATATATATATACATATATATATATATATATATATATATATATATATATATATATATATATATATATATATATATATATATATATATATATATATAAATATATATATAAACACACGTACTTCCATGTATGCATGCATGAAATGAAGACATTCTATACTCTGCACCAGTCAGCTGGATCCCTGTCAGCAACTGGTTGTAGAAATGTCTATGGATAACGTCGTGAAATTAAAAGTCAGGCATATTAATGGCATGCATAGCTGCGTATTAAAGCTATGTTCAGCTGTGACGTCAGTGGCCTGTTGTGTCATTCATACGCAGCAATTAGGTGGGACTGGTTGTACAAATACCCATGGATGATGTTATAAAATTAAAAAGCCAGACATAGTAATGACTCACGTCTTTGCGTATCCGAGTTACGTTCAGCTGTGACGTCAATGGCCAGTGTTGACATCTAAGCCTAGGAATTCGGGCAGCAATGAGGCGTGCTGTCTTGTTTTATGCAAGTTTGCCTGCGCATTTAGAGCAGGAATTAAAACCCTGCTACTGTACATATATATTGAATATTTCTAGGTGTAGTAGTAGTAGAAGTAGTGGTGGTGGTGGTAGTAGTAGTAGTATTAGTAGTAGTAGTAGTAGTAGTGGTAGTAGTAGAAGAAGAAATAGTAGTAGTAGTAGTAGGAGTAGTAGTAGTATATATCATCTAGTTATATGTTACCGATATGTTTCGTTGCCTTCAATTCCAGAAGAAGATGAAACCG
>OZ012689.1:32884125-32896625 GCA_963942565.1 Maea johnstoni
AGATAGATAGATAGATATATATATATAGCCCTAGAATATAAGTGTGTTGTTGTGAACAGATGCACATTGCTTTTGGAATATACATCAATCAAAATAGTTTATCTGAAAAAAATACAATTTTTGTTTGCGATAACCTCTGTTAATAAAATGAATAAAATGAATGCTTTAATAGTCATTTATTTAAACTTTATAAATACTTTTTGTTTAGTAAGCAACTTATCATAGTGTATTACATAGAATTGTGGCAATCCTGCTATATTGAGAATGCAACATAAGTCTTTGAAAGAGAGGAAAATCCAATCAACACCAAATCTGTATGCATGTACCTCCAGAACAATGTCCCTAGTTGAAATCAGTGATACTAAAGCACTCAGTTTATATATGAAACTTTTGTTCTCTCAATAGCAAATACACTGTTTAGATTTACATTACTTATGGACTATTTCAAGTGAGTTTGAAAAGATAGTTAGTGTCAGAATTTTTTCATAACTTTATTAGTGATAAAATATATTTTTTCTAATCGACTAAAACAAAATTACGAAGTTCCTTGTACGAAGTACCCTCTAGGTTACTTTTTGATGTATCGCCTCAAACGACATACACCAGAAGTGCATGCATTTTAGCAGATATGTACAATACTTTCCTTATCAGTGGCAGGTTTCAATAATGCCCATATGGATGGCACCTTACCCATAAATACCCTGTAATTGGTAGCACAGTATTTCTGCTTGGGGGACCCTCGTTTTAACCAATCCATCTTAAATGTTTTATGCGGTATTCAATTTAAAAAAAGATAAAATGATTGTTTTAAAAGAAGCGAATGCTTACAATACTACTTAAATGCCCAAAGGAAATCTCTATCAAGATCCACAATGTAGGCGCACACAAATTGAATGGTCTTCATAACAATTATCACTTTCAGGTTACATTTCCCTATATGTTCCACGTACGCCGAATCGGCACATTAGGAAGGGCGGGGACAGGAGGATATGCAGTAAGGAACTATCAGGTTCTTACATCAAGATCATCTCCACCCGACTACTTTTCTACTGTAACTGACATGAGTGGGAAGAGAAAGGTATGTGAACACTAGTGCAGAAAGTAGCAGTAGTAGTGGTAGTAGCAGTAGTAGTGGTAGTAGTAGTAGTAGTAGTAGTAGTAGTAGTAGTAGTAGTAGTAGTAGTAGTAGTAGTAGTAGTAGTAGTAGTAGTAGTTGTAATCATATCATAATTAATGGCCTTATTTTCGTTATTATTATTATCATTATTATTATTAGTATTATTATAATTATTATTATTATTACTATATTGAATATTTCTAGGTGTAGTAGTAGTAGTAGTAGTAGTAGTAGTAGTAGTAGTAGTAGTAGAAGAAGAAATAGTAGTAGTAGTAGTAGTAGTAGTAGTAGTAGTAGTAGTAGTAGTATATATCAACGTCAATATTGCATGTGTTCCAGAATTAAGACATTTGTAAATATATGAATAGCCTAACCCATCACAGGTGACTGATACCCTTGATAGAATTTTAGCAGCAATTACAGATGATTTGAGGCTAGTACACGTATAAACATATCCGAGAGTGTATAGATGATCAGCACAATATGTACCACTCATTCGATAAAAAGACGGTTGCGATCAAAGCCCTTAACTGAACCATTGGTGCATAATTGACCTAACTGAAATCCATGCAGTTATCAAAGCCTTAACGAAATATCAATAGTGTTAATCTAAAGTAGCAAAGTGTTCAGAAAATTAGTATATGCCTGAAACGTACTCTTCATTCAATGAAAAAATTATGATAAGGAAGGAGCAACATTCGCTGAAATCCTGTGTCAATGTGTGTAAAGGTGTGTGTGTGTGCATTTCTTTTCAGATTTTTATGGCAAACTACCATGATGTAGTAAGTGGTAACCTATTATCATTCAACACCATTGAGCCATTCATCGTTGCGAGGACCCTTCGCATAAACCCCATTGGATTCCATGGCGGTATCTATATGCGAGTTGAACTCTATGGGAGAAAAGCAACCTTACAAGAGAAGTCAGGTGAGTTTTAGTTATATGAAAACTCTACATGAACGTGAATTCCAAACCATACTTATGAACTATATGTTGGGACCATTGATGGGGTTGCTTTGATAAACCATTTCGAGTTGGGTTTAATATTTCATATTTTGTCATCCTCTTTCTCCCATGAAGACTTAAGCATGACTAGTCAGTTGAAATTTGTAGCAAAGACTACCTTGGGATAGTCGCCTCCTCATCCCAAGTCATTAGCAACTATCTCACAAACCCAAGCAGCATTCGAAGCCGCCAAGAACCATAAATGATCAGATTTTATCACTTTTTTGCCATTTTGCGGCTTAGTCATGGCATGTCAGTTGTGACTGCTGGAGAAAACCAGAATACCCAGCAAAAACCACCGCCTAGCCCCAAGTCACTGGCACCTTTCGTACATGCCTTACATGCATTTTCTAGTGCCTTTGCATATAAAAGACCTCTTGAGACTATATGTATTCCTTATACCCGGCTTCTATATTATGACACTGGCTGTCTTAATCTGAACAAACCTACAAAGACCAGTTTATGATATACCGGTATATGTGTAATGAAAGTTGGTGCTTGAGTATGCTGCTACGACAGCAGCGAAGCCCCGCCAAGCAGTCCCTGCCGCACTACCAGTCAGCTGCTGCACGAAGGACATGTGTATGCTGTTACTTTATACATGTAATTTCCAACCAATCATACTATTACTGGAAAAACATCGGAACAAGCATTTAATAATAGAAGTGTAGTTGAAGTTATTATTATCATAATTAGGCATGGGAGCTGTTATCCAACAGTATCATCAAATTTAAAATTGAGTTTGCAGCAAAAACGAACGTTGCACTTTGGAACATATAACCGCATAGATTCTTAGTTGCCGTTCACCACTACTGATTTTCGACTTCAGCAGGAGGGATCCCCAAACTTTGCTAGTAACTTGTGGCTAGAAGTGGGGTTTCCGAGGACTGACATTTACTCAGACTTCCTCGCCTGGCTAGTAAGCATTAAGCTAAAACATATTACAAAAAGTGATAGAAAACGCACTTCTAAATTCAACTAGCCATTCAAATATTGGGAATCGAGCATAGTATTGTCCTTGTATTTTATCACAGAAGGTCATGCTCTACGGAACATTGTGGAGGGCTGTCCATGAGGGCTGTCTCATTAGCAGGTTGTCCTGGTTGCTATATAAATGTGTATACATTGTGGAGGGCTGTCCATGAGGGCTGTCTCATTAGCAGGTTGTCCTGGTTGCTATATAAATGTGTATACATTGTGGAGGGCTGTCCATGAGGGCTGTCTCATTAGCAGGTTGTCCTGGTTGCTATATAAATGTGTATGCATTGTGGAGGGCTATCCATGATGCTTCTGCAACTGAAAGACCTGCTAAAACTCTTTGTGAAGAGAAGGTAACTTCTTCCCGGTTTGAGGTTCGTTTATTGTCTTGATATTACCTGAGCTGTTGAAAGCGACGTGAAAACCGATTTCGTTTCTTCCTTCCCATAAACAATTTTCGGAATACACATTATCTAATTAGGAAACCAATATTCTTGATGTTTCAGTGAGAGTTAGGCCATGTTTCGCACCGCTTGGTTTATCATGGTACTATATAAGTGACTACCAGTTATCTGCAAACCTTGGCCGGGCGTACAAAGCACGAATATCTAAACCATCAGCTTGGACGTATATCGGACATATATCTCCAGTGGCATACATACAGGTAAAAAACTAAATCACTAGTAATTTGGTAGTTTATACATGGAAAATATTGTTTTACTTCAATAAATGTAAAACTCTGATATAGCAATCCGTCATTTGATACCCCTTTATGGATCTGCCTTAATATTCTTCACCAACATTAGATTTTGCGAGGTACATTTGTTAATCAACCTCTAAATTCGTTTAACAAACACTAAGGCTATTTGACAGATACTCCTCAGTGTTTCCCTGCACATAGTCTTTCCTGACAGTTGATTTTTCCAATTCATTCAATAAATTGAAAGTTAACAACGATTTTACAAAGGAATTGAAGTACATTTGTCGATGATGTTCTGCATAACATTTTCCTTTGAACTTATTCCCAGTTATGCTTGTATGAGAGATTTCCATCAAATAGCCAGGCTGCTATGGCTGTGTCAAGCATTAACCAATTAAAATCTGCCACTTTTTTACAAGATTGATTTGTTGACGCCGCACACTGTCACTGCGATAGTTACAAGAGGAAAGACATATTGGACCAAGAAGTTTGCTCTCCTGTTCAGCGATGACGGGAATACATGGACTGCGCAAAAAAATGAGGATGACAGTCTACCAAAAGTGAGGATGATATTGTGTTCTCGTTGCTTTCCTTTGCATCCAAAATCCTCCTTGGTGAGGAAAACACACTAGATATAGATAAAAAAAAAAAGGATACAAAATTTATTAACAATAGGAAATGATAAATTATTAAGAAAAATAACAAATATGATGGCAAAAAGATAATAATAGTAATAAAAATAATAATTATGATTATAATAATAATACAAATGTTATCATTATTATTTCTATTATTATTATTATGACTACTTTTATTATTATTATTATTATTATTATTATTATTATTATTATTATTAATTTTTCTGTTGTTGTTGTTAATATAATTATTATCTTTATTAACACTATTATTAACATTATCATTATTATTAATATCAATAATGATGATAATGATAATGATGATGATGATGGTGGTGATGATGATGATATATATACTTAGATGGACAATAATGATGATAGTAAAAACAATAATGATCATCCAATAATCTTTCTAAATGCAAGAGGCACACCTTCATCCATACAAAATCGTGAATGGTGTTGAGTACTTTAATATTATCGTTCCATGTTATTCAAAACACTTCTTTCATGACAGGAGTATGACGCAAACACCGACGCTGACACACCACTGTTAGTACCAATTGTGCCAATAACAGCAACCTACTTTCGAATCCGACCTACTGTTTGGAGCACTTACCTTACCATGGCGTTTGAGCTTTATGGATGTCCAGCAGGTGAGTGTCATATACCATCTACATAACTAACTATTTACCCTGCATATAAGGTTTTCAATCAATAGGTTCGATATTGTTTCCCTTTGGAATTTAATATTCCAATTGATTATTCAAATTGTGAACTTCTGAGCTGATACAGCAAAAGGAAGGAATTTTTTTTCACTTCGCTTTAAATAGCAAAGGTCCCCTCACAGGAAAGAACTTCCCTTCGGTAAGTGAATAATTCCAAGGGGTCTTTCAGTTGCAGAAACAACCTATTCAGCTCTCCGCGACGCCTTCAAACAGTGTATAATGCAAACCATGTTGACTCAGAACCAGCTTATCCTGCACATAAATGCATACAGCTCTGTTCTAGGATATTGTTTTTTATTTGTAAAGCTTTTGGGAAGGATAAGTGTTTTATATCATAGTGCAACATGATGACATGTTTAATATGATTTTGATTAGAAGTTAGTTTTTCAGTCATATTTAGAGGGAAGACAGTTTGTATTGCCCCCTTTCCAAACCTGAAGATAAAAAATGCTGATTTGTTCTTATCTTTGAACATGTTGCTATATTTCAGCATGTTTAGTTGTATATCAACGAGTCGATTCGTATAGACATCTCTTACTCATCTATGAAAAGTCCCAAAGTTATTTCGTTTAACAAGAATGTCATATACAGCGCCTCACAATGCAGCACGTTTATAAAGCAACCAATTTAATGTGCTTGCATGATTTGTTTAGAATGTTGGACATATGAGCTTCATAATTCCGATCACCGGCAATATGCCTGTATTGGCTAACGTTCTTTGTTTCATTGTTAAGAGTTTGGTCACTATGACAGCTTAGGTCATATAAGAACAAAGGAGAACCTCGGTAAGTAAGAAGTAATTCGCATGAATAGTACCAAAGGCCTTTCAGTCGCAAAGGAACCTTGTGTAGCCCCTTAAAGCGCCGCACATTTGCAAGACCTTCATATAAGATGTACGCAATGTTTGCTACGTGCTATTATCTCAATTGCTTTTTATTTACAGATTCTTGTGCACCTGGATACGCTCCACTGAATATGACTGTCACACTCGGAGGTGTCAATTCTGTGTGCTCAGACGGGAGTGATGCATGGCCAAGTACTGATCTGAGTCGTCTTTATCATGTCAACAGTCTACAGTTTCAGAGCAATTCATCTCAACCTGGAGAACTACAAAAGTTCACCATCCAATATAGCTTTGATGGTATTAGTTATACGACATTCAAGGTTATGGATGTGAATGTCGTAAGTATTGCATCATTCGATTTTGAATATTGGGGTCTAAGCATTGTCATCTGAATATCTGATAGTCTTGACAGTAACATCAGAATTGTGCTCTATTTTATACAACATTTGATGAAGATTTCGTTTAATGTTCTGCTTAACTCTCTGTTTCTAATATTTCCCAGTACATCATTTAGCCGGACGCACTTCATCTAAATTGTCAGTCTAATTCTAGCTGATTCAAACATTAAATGGATAAGTCTTTAGAAACTGACCAGCATATTTCGGAAAATTAGAAAAGTTTGCAGACAATATAAAGCTACTAGTCAGTTCCACCTTAGAAAACAGAAGAAATACAATGAAAATCATTAAACTCCAGATTGTCTTTACTTGAAAATCTGAGCATCATGAAATAAACTAGATCTAACTCATTGATATTTTACTGAATTCAACATGTTTTGTATTTTTGACAGGTGGTTGAAAGAACAAACGTTTCCAGCTTCACACTGCCAGTTTCTCTCCGAACAAGATTTCTCAGAATTAAGCCACTCAACACGACAGGTGACTCCTCTCAATGTATCACCATGACCATCAAAGCTTGCGAGACGAGAGGTAAGAACGAGAAGAAAAAGGCTATTCCTGACCGTCTTACTACTTACAGTTAAGAAATATTATTCCTGTTACAGTTATAGTCAACAGTTGTCTGCATGCAACTGATAGGCCAGGAGCGAAGTGGCGAATTGACATATTTTGATTTCCTTCATGGAACATTCTAGATTACATCCTTCTAAGTTGATCACCCCTCTATAAAGTGACCACATTTTGCAAGTAATGAAATAACTTTGTTTTGTGATAGGTACGTGATATTACATATAGACTATATAGTCTGTGAGCTGACGTTCGAAACCCTCCCCCCCCCCTGGGGAATTTCGGAGACCTATATTTCGAAAAACCTTATACCCTCAGCTGTTCAGATCAGCTTGTCTGCACTTATATCGCGGGTGCGTTTGCCCTGGAGGGCCAATTGAAGGTCGGTACCTCCCTCATTTTAGGGGTGGGGGTGATATTTTTTAAGTGGGGGTGGTGTGGACACTTGCAATTATCTGGGATACTCCAAATTTGTTGTGCTGGTCAAGTGATCAACAGGAACAATTACCAAATACCTTTCAGAAGCACTGTATTACTATCCATGGAAAAAAATTCAAAAACGTCTCAAAAAATGCCATTTTTTTGCAGTTTTTTTGAAGATTTTCACAAACTTTAAGTTTTTAGTAGTCAAATGAGTACAAAACCACCCCATATTATATACCTAAATTACAAGCAACCTCTTATCTGCATAATAAAACAAAGATGAGCTCCGTTGGTTGTTCGAGCGTGATTTTACAGGACTTTCTTTTCCCCTACCCCTATGTTGAAAAAATAACCGAAAAATATCATAAAATACTAAAAAATATTTTTAAAAATCCAAGATGTTCCTTTAACACATGTTTGGTACTGGAAATAGTTTGAACATGACAAAGACTGATTGGGCTGAAAAAAATGGATTGCCCAGTTGCCCGGGACAACCAAATTTTACCAAAATTTGCTAAAAATCCAGTTTTAGGCTAGAAATCAGAGTTTGAATAACAATATGACTACTGAAAAGGTGTTTAAAGCTATTATGTGAGACTGTAGGTGTTCTATAGTTGAAAATAGTCATAGCTGGATACTTATCAATTGTTTTATTTCAGTTCAACCCTATTTAGAAGGTAATCTAGAAGGCCAAAGGTCTCAAAATTGGTTATACTACAATAATTGTAGTAAGTCAATGCCGGTGTGTGGTTTTTACATGGTCAGTAGATCAGGATAGACTGCTGTTGGGCCTTAACCTACTGGGGCTTATCAAACTGGTAGCCCAGTTGCCTGGGACTATTGAATTTTACCAACATCTCCTTTAAATCTAAATTATAGTGTCAGAACTCAAGTAATTTTGAGAAAGTGACCCTATGTGCAATATCAGACCTCTTTTGTGACATGATGCTATTTTCCTGTTGTTTGCATTCTTCTTGTTTAATGATTTTGATTACTGGACATATGTGAGGGAGCCCCATCCATTATCAGAAGGAAAGCATATGACATTTTTGTGCCCCATAGGACAGTTTTGTGCCATAAATCGTAACTGTAACTCACAAAGACCAACCCAAAGTGTTGACAGGGAGCATTCAACCCATAATACCTGATTATCAAACACACTCAATAGTTCCTCTAATATGCCTGAATAGACAACAATGGACACCTGTATCCCCCCCCCCCTACCCCCTTCTAGTTATTTGAGGTGAACAAACAGCTTTTAGGTTGGAGTGAAGCATTCAAACTGCATTGTCTGAATATCAAGCTGTACCAAAAATTGAACTCGACGCAACCCTCCTAAGAAGCATAAAGATGGATACCTGTATCTTATCCCTTCTCTCTTTTCCAGGGTTAACCCTACTAAGACGTGTGATACCTGTATATAATCCAATCTAATACCACCAATCCTTAAAAGCTGGGTACATATGCCTCATTCGAACCATTATCCATGTCCCTAATCAGCTTGGTACCTTTAGCTCATCCTAGTCATTGACTGGAATCCTAAAAAGTAATTATCATTACCTCATCCCTGCTAGACCTGTTGGTATGGGTTTCAGGTACCAAATCTTGAGTTTGAGGCTATAAGGTAGGATGGTATACAACTACAAAGCCTATTGTTGTATAGGGTAGTAGCAAGGATTAGATATCCTAAATGAGCAAATTTAGCAATGAGATACAGTTACCTAGCTATTAGTGTTATGGTATGAGATATAGTTACCTACCCTGTAAGGCTTGAGGGTAATAGCTGGTATGAGAATCAAGTATGATGTATATTTTTATATATTTATATATATATTTATATATATATATATATATATATATATATATATATATATATATATATATATATATATATATATATATATATATATATATATGTGTGTGTGTGTGTATACATTTAGGGTTATTGACACATTATTGACAGGGACAATTTACACCATAGTACCTGAATATCAAACACACACAATATTTCCACCAATATGCCTGAATGGGCACAACGATGGACATCTCTATCCACCCCCCCCCCCCCCCTCATATAAGCTATTTGTGGTAAACAAACAGCTAGTAGTTAAAAAAGGCACAAAGATGGATACCTATATCTTATCCCTTCCCCTCTGTATGTATCAACACTAAGCGATTGGGTACCTGTATCCAATCCCAACTACTTCCCTCATCTCGTATCAGCTGAGTACATATATCTTATCCAAATTATTACCCTGATCCATGTCCAGCTTGGTACCTGTATCATACCAGCAATTGACCAGATTCCTACCAGGTGAGAAGCAATACCTCATCTTAGCTATTACCCTGTACAGGGTGGGTAAATGTATCTCTTCCATGCCAACACCCTCGGCCCTAATAAACACTCATCATAGCTATGAATCTATAATCCTGAGCTCCTATAGCTTGGCTACCTGTTTCTTATTGGAACACATATCATCCATATTCCTAATATGTATGATACCAGTATTCCATGCCATCCATTACCCTGATCCTTTATAGGCTTGGTAATACTATACCATTCCAACCATTGCCTCTAAATATCTGTAGACTGGGTACCTGCATCTCATCTGGGCTATTTCCATGAGTCACTATAGCAGTATATCCTATTACCCTATAGGATGGCTACCTGTCTTATCCTACTACCCTAAACTCTTACCCTGATACCTATCATGTTTGATCCTGTATCTCATCCTAACTACTGCCCAAGACCTTGGTAGACTGGGTACCATGGATTGGGTGTCTGTATCCTTACCCATTTCTACTCAGCAATTACCCTAAATCCTAATAAGTTAATCAGGAGCCTGTACCTCTTACATCGATATCCCCTCCCTGCTATTATCCCAATTCCTTTACTAAGGTTATATATGAGTATCTCATACCAGCTATAACTGCTAACTGCTCTCAGCCTCAAGAGCTTGGGTACCTCTATCCCACCTTATACCAGATAGAACTATTAGTTAACCTTAGTTGGCTGGGTATCCATTTCCAATTCTGGCTATTGCCCTAGCCCTAAAATGTAAGATACCTGTTTCCCTTACCAGCAATAACCCCCCCCCCCCCCCACCCAGGATAACAGATAAGCACATTTACCTCATCAATCTATTACCCTACATCTTCATATATTACATACTTGATTCCCATACCAGCTATTACCCTCAAGCCTTACAGGATAAGTAATTATATCTCATATCATAACATCAATAGCTAGGTAACTATATCTCATAGCTAAAGTAGTTCATTTAGGATATCTTATCCTTGCTACTACCCTATACAACAATAGGCTTTGTAGTTGTATACCATCCTACCTTTACCCTCAAGCTTAATAGGCTTGTTACCTAAAAACCATACTATCAGGTATAGCAGGGATGAGCTAATGACACTTACTTTTAAGGGTTCCACTCAATGGCTCAGATGAGATAAAGGTACCCAGCTGATTAGCGATATGGATAATGGTTTGAATGACTCTTGAGGTACATGTACGCAGCTTTTAGGGCTGTTGGTAGTAGATTGGAATAGATATGTAGGTATCACACCTCTCAGGGTTGAGGAAAACAGAGAAGGGATATGACATGTGTTGAGGACAACTTCTGATAAAGCTTGATATTCAGACAATGTAGTTTGAATGCTTCATGCCAACCTAAAGGCTGTTTGTTCACCTCAAAAAGCTAGTATAGGAGGGGAAGCTGGGAATACAGGTGTCCATTGATTTTTGTGCCCATTCAGGCATATTGGAGGAACTTTTGGGTGTGTTTGATAATCAGGTATTATGGTTTGAATGTTCCCTGTCAACAAGGTGTGTTGGTCTTTGTGAGTTACAGTTACGATTTATGGCACAAAACTGTCCTATGGGGCACAAAAATGTCCTATGCTTTCCTTCTGATAATGGATGGGGCCTTCTCACATATGTCCAGTGGTCAAAATCATTAAACAAGTAGAATGCAAACAACAGGAAAACAGCATCATGTCACAAAAGAGGTCTGATATTGCACACAGGGTCACTTTCTCAAAATTACTTGAGTTCTGACACTATAATTTAGATTTAAAGGAGATTTTGGTAAAATTCAATAGTCCCAGGCAACTGGGCTACCAGGTTGATAAGCCCCAGTAGGTTAAGGCCCAACAGCAGTCTATCCTGATCTTCTGACCATGTTAAAACCACACACCGGCATTGACTTACTACAATTATTGTAGTATAACCAATTTTGAGACATTTGGCCTTCTAGATTACCTTCTAAATAGGGTTGAACTGAAATAAAACAATTGATAAGTATCCAGCTATGACTATTTTCAACTATAGAACACCTACAGTCTCACATGATAGCTTTGAACACCTTTTCAGTAGTCATATGGTTATTCAAACTCTGATTTCTAGCCTAAAACTGGATTTTTAGCAAATTTTGGTAAAATTTGGTTGTCCCGGGCAACTGGGCAATCCATTTTTTTCAGCCCAATCAGTCTTTGTCATGTTCAAACTATTTTCAGTACCAAACATGTGTTAAAGGAACATCTTGGATTTTTAAAAATATTTTTTAGTATTTTATGCTATTTTTCGGTTATTTTTTCAACATGGGGGTAGGGGAAAAGAAAGTCCTGTAAAATCACGCTCGAACAACCAATGGAGCTCATCTCTGTTTTATTATGCAGATAAGAGGTTGCTTGTAATTTAGGTATATAATATGGGGTGGTTTTGTAATCATTTGACTACTAAAAACTTAAAGTTTGTGAAAATTTTCAAAAAAACTGCAAAAAAATGGCATTTTTTGAGACGTTTTTGAATTTTTTTCCATGGATAATAATACAGTGCTTCTGAAAGGTATTTGGTAATTGTTCCTGTTGATCACTTGACCAGCACAACAAATTTGGAGTATCCCAGATAATTGCAAGTGTCCATACCACCCCCACTTAGAAAATGTCACCCCCACCCCTAAAATGAGGGAGGTACCGACCTTCAATTGGCCTTCCAGGGCAAACGCACCCACGATATAAGTGCAGACAAGCTGATCTGAACAGCTGAGGGTATAAGGTTTTTGGAAATATAGGTCTCCAAAATTCCCCAGGGGGGGGAG